>VXAC01007672.1:784612-856671 GCA_013399225.1 Rhipidura dahli
AAAAAAGGGCAGAAGTCTCTGTTTTTAGCCTGACATGAGACTAACTCTAACTCCATTGCTCTTCTCTGTCTTGAGACTGATGCTGGTGGACTGGACCTGACGACCTTCTACTAATCTAGTGTCAAAAAAGGCAGCTTCCTCTTTATCATCATCCCGAGCAGAAAATTTTTAGAAAGACTAACAAATGAAATCTGAAATCTGCAATGGTCTAAATATTTTAAGGCAATAGTCTTTCAGTAGCTTCCAGATCAAGAAAAGTCCACCCATCTCCAGGCAAATGTTTTAAATGGAGTGAAAGAGCTTTTCAAAGCTGTTTGTCATTCCCTAAAGCTTTAGTTTTGTGGGATTTTATTTTTTTACTTCTGTCTGCAAATATAAGTGGGTTTCTCACTTTGGTTTTTTTTTCTGTACCAACTGTGATTTGGTGAAATTTGTCTGCTGCTTAACAGCAAAGCATGAGAGATAATTGTCTCTCCATACTGAGTTATAGATAACAATAAAACCATAAAGGCAAAGGGTCTACCTTTAAGGAGAAACAATAAATATATTGCCTGCCTTAGGTCTGAGGACTCCTGAGTTTCTTCATTGTGAATTAATAATAAATCTCCAGGGTCCACTGGCAACTACTTACAAATGACACACTGTGGTTAGAACATAGAGTAAGTAAGAAGTAAGTGGGGAGAAGATGAGGACACTAGTCCCATCTAGACTAGATGAGATATGGCCCATAGTGCCAGGGAGGGCTCTGGGGGGCTGCCAGCCTGCCAGGCACAGGAGCCATGGGACAGCAAACAATAGAGCTGAGGAGCTTTTTAGGTTTCCTTTTCTATATCATGGGCTGGATGTATCTTCCTCCTCCGTGGGACAAGGCAAGTGTATGAGGCTCCAGTTGGGGTCCCTCTGTGGACTTGGCACCTCAGTTCCTCAGGCTGGTCACCAGGGTGGCCTTGTGCACTTGCATCGTGATGGACAAAGTGGCTCCTGCCCCTCTCCTTGTGGTGCCTGCCCTAATGCTTCTGCTACAGATTTCATCTGACCTCTGCCTCAACCCAGAGTTCCCTGGGATTTTTCGGCACTCTTTTAGAAGAAAATAAAAAAACATGCTGCATTTTTGAGGTTAAAAAAGAAGAGAAAAAATAATAATAAAAAAAAGGTGGTTACTGTTTTACTGAGCTCTGACAGGGTCATGCTTTAGGTGAGTGTTACAGCTGGACTAGTTACAAATATCTGAAAGTCATCACTGGCTTCTGTCACAGAGAGGCACAATAAACTGCAGCAGGTGGATGCCAAACAGGACTTCTCTGGCAGGTTTACTTTGGGCCTGAGCCAGAGGCTTGCACTAAACTGGACAGAGAAGAGCCTCTCCCTCAGCACAGCCTCCCCATGATGGGGGGTGAGTGGCAGCAAGGGGCTGGGGCCCCACAGTTCTTCAGGGAGGAAGCTGAGACCAGGGATTTGGTTCAAGGCTACTGAGCAAGGAGCAGCAGTGCAGAGGGAAGAGGGGGACCTCACTGGGGAGGCAGGGACATCTACCAACTGCCATAGCCAGAAGGTCAAATGTCCCTCTCTGCAGTCCTTGACCCTTCATTGCCCATGATCCTATGGCATAGCTAGCCTGGAGGTTTGCACTTCTGAGTCCTCAAGTTTGCAGTCTTGATGGCTGCTCCCAGCAGTCACTGCCCAGTGGTGTGTGTGCACTGTGGGCATGGTGGAGACACAGCAACAGCAGGCTCCAGATACCTGGTTCAGGGGATGGGGTTTGCATTCACAGCCCTCCAGTGCACAAGCTGCCCTGTAAAGTTAATTACTTAGGTCCTCATTTTCCAAAAACCCAGCTAATAGGACTCAAAAAGGCTGTAGTGCTGTGGCTCTGCTGCTGCTGGGCATCCCCTGGTACAGAAGTTTCCTCAGCAAGTAGTGCAGCCCATCTGTGCTGAGACTGAGTGACTGCAACTGGAACCACAGCACAGTGAGTGTGGACAACCAAAACAGCCCTTGCTGGAGCACAGCCCTGCTTGCAGCTAAAGTGCCAGGGCTGGTGTACCTTTTGATTTCTGCATGAGGAAAGCCTATATCCATAGGAGAGGCCACTGGCTCTTGCTCGTCCTCGCACTACTGACAGCACACTACTGAACACACTGGAAGCTGCTACTTCTGCAGCTTCCTGCCAGCATGACCCTCTTTGGCACTTACAAGACAACTGGCCTAAGTTTACCAGCAACAAGCAGAGGGACAAGATGAGAGAGATTGAGAGAACTCAAAACAAAAGGCTTCAGGTTTCCCTAAGCAGACAAGCAGCCCAGGTACATAACTATTTCAGTGTATGCACAGTCATGTTGGTAAATTTATTTACTGTCTTTGCTTACTTTCACACAGCTGGCAGAACAGGGTTGGGTTTTATGTGCTTATCAGGATGAGAGGGAAGAAAAAAGATGTATAAAAGAAGTACTTGGGATTTCCCATTCCCTGTCCCCATTCATCACTTCTGTGACAGCTGGCCTAAAAATACTTTGCTAAACATGAGGACCTATGGGCATAGAAGGAAGTTGCTTATAATTGCAAGCTCAGCCATCTCCACACAAAACCAGAGGCAGTTATCAAAGCCCCAGCATCACTGACTACTCAAAATCCTTCTCTCTTCAAGTACCAGCTACAGTGAACAGGAGTGTTAGAGCCATGGGCTCCTTCCCTGAAGTTTAGGAAAGGCTAGCAAGTAGAGGCCATTTTCTTCATATCCATTCTGCAAAGCATAGCTGAATAAACAAACTGTTTTTCTAAGCATTCACCTGAGGCCTTGCTCGATGGCCTGAGGAAGACAGATGTGACCTGGTGTTCCAGTGCAGTTTGGAGTTTTGTTCTTCTCTTTG
Organism: Rhipidura dahli; assembly: GCA_013399225.1. NCBI lineage: Eukaryota > Metazoa > Chordata > Aves > Passeriformes > Rhipiduridae > Rhipidura > Rhipidura dahli. The sequence continues at coordinate 787,480 of VXAC01007672.1, forward strand.
AGCCTGCAAAGCATAGAGATGCTGGACAGAAAAACACATAGTCTTTTAAAAAAAACCAGGAGCAGCAGTCAAAAGGAGAAAGAGAATAGAAAGGACTAAAAAGTAGAGACATATTTACATTCCTAAACATTTTTTAAAATTAAAAAGCTGCAACAGCATGGTTTGAAGGGAAGTGCTGACAGGAGCATCTATCCTGAAGCAGCTGACCATCTCTTCTTCTCTATGGTCTTTTTCTGATGAGCAGGGAAAGTGAAAAAGGGAAAGTAATGGGAAAGTGGGAGAAAGACACTTTAAGATTAGGATGACCTTTTGAGAGGGGAGGATGAGAAATGGGCCAGAAGAACTCTTGTGTCAAGTAATGTGTAGGGAAACAAAAACCCGAACCTGAAGGACAATAACTGTCAGAAAGAAGCAGAAGATGAGGGTATTCAATAGAAGAAGGATATTCTAGAAAAAAAGTTGTGAGGAGAACAAGACTAAAGAAACAATTGAGAGGCTTATGGAGAAAAAATCTGGAGAGAAGATCTTTCAAAATAGTTATCTTATAGATGTAAGATATTTGTAGAAGCAGAGGGATATAAATCTTCTCAGTGCTCTCAGCAGAAAGGCGTGACCGTTAACAGCAAGAGAGTACTTCTTCAGCCAAGCAGTGGCCCTACACGTTTTCAGTATGTTATAGGCCATGTTTCACCAAAAAGATGATCACCATGTTCAGTTTACCTGTCAGCAGAGCAAGTACAAAGAGAATTCAAGCCAAGCAAGGCTTCCAAGCAAGTTTTAAAGTGCAAGGTGTGGTAACTTTGGACAACAGTAGTTTCTTTCTAGGTAATGAATGATTAGCCTAATTTAGCACCTAAAATACAGGCACACCATAAGGATAAAACAAAAACAAAGCACTCTGTGAGGGGGAGATAGTGCTCGCAAACCTCTCCAGTAATACTGAAAAGGCCTTGAAAGTCTGAGTTTACCAAGACCCAAAACTGACTTGCCTGTGCAAGGCACTAGGTCAGTGATGGCATAATACCCTAACCAAACCCTGTCTGACTTTGGGTTTTTTCTGTCCTGCAATTCAAAATGCATAATTTCACAGAGATTGATTACAGTGGAAGCAGATGGATGAAGGGGAATGAGCAAAGACCAGAAATAGCATGGCAGTAGTATGTGCCACTAGCAGGTGACAAGTCAAGGTGCTTAAGACAGCACTTATTTCCAAGAGATGCTGCTTTGTTTTTTAAGTGCTGTAAATTCTCATAGCTGACCTTGGCAAACAGCAGTTCTCATGGCACAGCTCTGGCAAATCTCCTGGACCCTAAATTTCCTCCAAACCTTGTTGCAGGTGGGGGTAGAGGGTTGGAAAATGGCACTTGCATGTTACATTGTCCACTTGCACTTTTCCACTCTGCAGCTATCAGCTTTCTTGAAGGATGTGAAAAAACCTCCTTGCCAGAACTGTTTCTCTTGGGTGTGTGTACCAGGTCCTCCTTTAGCTCATGAGGATGGAGAAGAGAGGAAAAGAGGGACCTGACACCTGTTGCCCTTGGCATCAGGATGTCTCAACAGACTTCTCATTTCCTGAAGCTTGGGTGCATCTCAGCTGGGCACTCAGTGGAAATCACATTTTCCCTGCAGCTGTCAACTTCATGTCCCATCCAAACCAGAAAAAAAGGTGTACCTTCTCCCTTGCACTCTTTTTTAATGGCCCAAAGAGATTTATACAGAATAGGGGATCACAGCAAGTTGTTATGATGTTTGTTTTTCTGAGATTTCTGGTTTGTTGTGCAAGGCTCCCTAAGTGAGGGAGAGAAACAGCATGTTAAATGGAAATGTAAGTATACTCTCTAAAAACCACCGATGAGTGCAAAGAATCCACTTAGAACATATAACCAAATGTTATTTAATATCTTAAAAAGTAACACAATCCAAAATGGATATTTCACACAACACTACATAAACAACATGAACACAATATTACCATATGGAGGGACTTTCAAATATAGACTTACAAAAATCCCTGTCCTTTTTTTTCCTTTAAATTATTATACTAAGCATGACAAGTAATCATCATTTACAATATGGTACACTGACACAATAAAAACCATGTTACAAATGTGCTGTTATAAATCAGTAACGTTAGGGAAGACATTTCATGAACTGCAATTATTTCATATGAAATACTATACAATATAAACAGAACATCCATCTTGGATGACCTTTACAGCAACCAGAGACCAAGTAATTTTTTAAATTTTTTTTCAGTGCAAACACATTTATACAAGGCAGTCTTGGCTGCAAAACTCCCTTCTAACATACAGTAAGTCCCACTTGCATTTATTAACTCATTTAAACCTAATGCAACAGCCACATTCAGTCACTCACAGAAAATTACCTGCAGAATTATGATCCCTTTAAACTTAAAATCTCCTCCACACATAAAAGTAACATCTGTGCCAATTACTCCAAGGGCCCTTTCATACTTCTGGGTGGGTATCCTTTGGGTGGCTCTAACCGCTATTCAACAGGAGGGCAGTGCACCACGTGGAGAATCGCCCTTCTGAGGCGGGGCACACGGGCAGCTGTCACGGATCCCGGCTGGGTGGCTGTGCGTTTCAGCAGGGATTCAGCCCGGGCTGCCCTTCCAGAGCCAGGTGCGTGGCCTTCTGCTCCTTCTCTGCATTTAGTGTCTCGGGGCGGGGGGAGGAACACGGAAACCCTCAGCTCAGAACTGAGCTTCAATGGAGTTAACGACCCATTCCCATCTCTCCCAGATCCTCGGAGATCAGGGGAGTTATGCCAGGTTTACATGTGCATAACTGAAACCAACGTTTGGAGCGCCATGAAAGAAGTGCGATAATCCCGTTTTCTTCTAGCACCAGCTTGGCTTTTGGTGGGTCCACTGCATGTGTCTCATGCAGCAATGATGCACTTATGCTGGGGGGAACATTTTAGATATATACCATTTTTTTTTAAAGAATTTCGTAAAAAATAGAACTTTTCTCTCTAATACTGTACAGTTTTCTTCAGAAGAGCAAAGAGAATTGTAAACTGTGGGTATGACACCAGATTAGGAGCACAATTTGCTTTCTCAGCACAACAATTTGAACAATTGTGTTGGGAAAAGCACTGCAAAATGTATTTGAAAAACAAATTTTTAATTAACATAACTGTTTCTAAAACCACTGCTGCCAGTACTCGTATGACTGCAAACTTGGTTTTGGAACTGCTAATCCAAGAGCATCTGCAGGGCTGTAGTTTCTTACTTAAATAAACTGAATGTATCAAAAGAATAATTTCAGAGTACAAACATGAAACACTTTGGTTAACTGTTAAACTTACTTCAGTAACTTTAAAAAAGCAACTTGTTAATAAGTTAGTCTGCAGACTCTCAGCCTTTGTTTTTTCCAAGGGGTCTGGACAAAAAGTAGGGTCAGTGAACTCTGCCTACCTCACAGGCAAGTGCTTCGAGACCCTCAGGCAAAAAGGTGTGATTTAAGTGCAAAGTATTATATCTGTGTTCATGATGGCCTCTGAATACTGGTTTGCTTGTTTTCTTTTCTAACAATGACTACTGCTGGCAAGCACTTAGACCATGGTTTTCATTAAAATATTTGTTTTCCAATACATTTTTATTTTTTAAAGTAGAGTGAGCGTTGTTTCGCATATAACAGTCATTTTACAGTGGTGCAGGGAGTCAAATGGCTAATGATTTCTTCTAAATTTTAACTGAAATACTTAAAATGGCAAAATTAGCTCAACTGATGATTGTATATTAATTTGCATAAGGATAATGGTACTAGGTTTGCTGAAAGGTGTTCATAAATCGGGATTTGTATATAATGCGATCTGCTTAGGTTCAACTGCCACTTTCTTCCTTTGGTTTTTGGAAAAAATCCTTCTTTCTTCCCTCTTGAAAGGTGGCTTGTTGCAGCTGGCTACTTTTCAAAAGCCAGCTTAATTTTTCTTGGTAACTTGCCCACGTTCTTTGAACAATAGGCACATACCTCGAGTAGGGACCCTAATACTGCTCCCAGCAACGTCAATTAAAGGCTGTTGGTAATTTCTGTAGGAGCAAATGTTTTAGATGCACACAATCTAGAGACCAGAGTGCATATCATTAAAGGAAGAGCTGTTTTAACACCCTTGCCAGTTCAGAGAAACCATGACGCACTAATGTTGACAAAGATGGAGGCAGAATAGGGCCCCAAGTATCTGAAGGCTGCCAAGAAAATACACATTGTGTCTTCTGTTAAACCCTAAACTGTCAATCGTATTTCAGAGACTGTAGATGTTTCTAATTTGCTAAATTACAAATACATTTTCAAGTTCTACCAGGCAGAAATTTTAGCAGTAACTGGGGAGAGGATGGAAGGTTTCATCCTCCCTTTCACTTTTATCCCAATTATGCAGCCTTGTCAGTCTTTAAGTGACTCATCTGAAAGCCGACTTTTTAACATTGTAGAAGGAAACTGTGGCAATGGAAACATGATGACTTCATATGCAAGCTTTGACACACAAGAGAACGCCATGACCTAATGCTTCAAAATTTCTAACCTTGCTTTGTACAATACACTTTTCATGTTGCTGCATTTCATCAAATTCATGGAGGTAGTTATATGTGTAAAAAAAATTACCATAAAAGTAACATGTTGTATTATAATAATACATATTAAGTGTGCAAAATGCCGACAGATTTGTGTTGACCCTTTACAGTTGAACACAACACAGATTCAACCTAATCTAACTCTGTAAACCTTTAAATTGATACATTAGAAGAATGATAGATAAGCAACCACATAATACAAGGCTATGATTTCATCAAAGGATTAGGGTGACATAAAGCACTCAAGCTCCACTCTCGTGGTTTTGTTACCAGAACCTCAAGATGGAATTTTCTTATTTTCCATTGTTGATTTTAAAAGGAAAAAAAAAATGAAGATTAGAACGTTTCTATTTGAAACTTCTGTTTACATTCCATATTCCAAGAGTCACATTAATATTGGTACAATGCCATGTCAACATTAATATGACATTTATGTTGTCTGCTGGTCTCTGGGAACTTTAGGAAATAACATACTATACAGTTTATAGGTACGTACTATCACATTTTGTTGGAATTATGTCTTCTGTACAACCAGCTGCCTGCACAAATTCTGACTCACTTATAACAAACAATTATTTCCCCAAAGGTGAAACCTGTTTCTGCTCTTCACATTTTAATACTGCCATTAGTACTTCAGATCATCACTGTAAATTTTTTTTATCATTTCGACATTTTTATTTACTGAATTGATACATACTACTGATGTCAGAGCTCATCTCAGAAACAAAATCACAGTCAGCCACTGCATAGTATATGACAATTCCCCACAAAAACTCTGACTCTACAGTTCGCATGGAATAAGTACGGCTGGAGTTACATATCGAATAATAAGATGCGTCATGCAAAGCATTATATGGTAATTAGAGCACATCTTGGAAGGTATGATAAGGCAAAAGGCTAAAGGCCAAGTGACTTTGATAACCAACCAAAAGCACAATAATTTCCTTTATGTGCACTGAAAGGTCTTATTGCTCCTATGAAATGGAAATCATACACTGAAATTAATGAAAACAGACCTGTGCCTTGACTGGGTATTCTTGACAGACCTGGAAACTGATTGTGGCAGAGTTAGAAAGCTGTTTTATAAGTAAATGAACTATATCCAACGGTGTAACGTAAGGCTGAATCTTCAGTAAAGACTTCTGATGACAATAGAGAACATAAGTGAAGCTCAAATGACTTTGTATACAGAGTAATAAATGTCACCAGAACCTGATGAAAATACTGGGGTTTAATATGTACAGCTGGGTTTCATACATGTGTACTACAAGAGCTAGACAGGGTAAATGGCCCTTTTCTATGAAACAATTTGGGCTGTTGCACATTTTAGTATCTGTGTTATTCTTCCACCAATTTGTCTGTTCTGATAAAAAAAGTCAGTTTGTTGCACTACCAGGTTGCATGAGTAACAGAGCAGAATGTGACCCTATACCTAAAATTACTCTTGGAGTTTAACTATCTGTAGAATTTACTCTGCAGTAATTAGCATAGTACTAATTACATTGGAGTAACAGTTTAGGGAGATCAATTAGGATGTACCATGCCTGCAGAACTCAGATTTCTACTGCAAACCAAGTGGACACATTGAATTTCTAGAAACCAGACATGTCCATAAAATGCTAAATTGCAAGTAACATCCACTGAATAAAAAGGCCAGAAGTTTATAATTCTCTAAATTTTGTTCTCTGATAATCATTACACTGTATGCTATTTTTAATAGCCTAATTTAGGCACTCTATTTAATAAGCTACATAAAATAGATTTATGTCCTTCCACTAGAAAGAAATCAATTCTTCAGGCCATACTTGTCATTTATATCATAAAGGATATTTTTGTTCCAAGAAATTAGTTATCCTGATTCCTATATTAATGGCAAGTTGCAATACCAGAAGTGACACAAGAATTAGATTCTTTTTAAAATATGTGAATTATACTGAAGACATTTAATATATATTTTGTGTCACTCCACATTGTGGCTCCATGACAGTTACATCTTTCCCTTCCCTCCCCACTCCCCCCTCTATGCAAAGGCCCACCTCCTCACTGGTGACTACGGAAGGTCAAGTAGCAAGTCTCCTTAAGTAAACATCTCTCTTATTCTTGAAACAAAAGGAGGAGCCGCCTCCCTACCCACTCTCCATACCTAGAAAAAAAGCAAATCAAAACAAACCCCAAACCTCCTTTTACTTGCTTAACCAGGTATTTGTAAAATTGTGTCACAAAAATGCACAGTGAAAATGACTGATCAGTATTAATAATTCACGTATAGAGCTGAGGTCATGACTTGTCATGTTTGGCATTGTTTTTCCTCATGGTGATCCTGGCTGGTTACTTTCAGCAGTGGCTCAGTTTTTGAAGAAAAAAAATGATGAACTCTGCAGCAGAGTTTAGCCTCTGACCAGGGGCATCACACATCTGTGGCATTTTTTTAAATGAAGTTGGCAACTGCATGGACATTGAAAATGCAGATTACACTTACAGTGTCTAGACTTTCATATATGTGCTCAGTTACAATTAAGTGAAGCAAAAAGTGTACATATTATCCCTACTGCTATTCTGTTGCTACAGAGCCGCAAATGTGAAAAGCAATACCTTGAAATAAAGATTTCTTTGTTGCCCCTAGTCTACATAGCAGCACAGTTTAAGTAAACACTAAAACTGTGGTTGAGATGCTTGTTTTATTTTTCCCCGAAGATGTAAACATCAGTCCCAGTGTCGTAAACTTTGCTGTATAGGCTGAGACAGACGATCTGAGGCAGGCTGACTATCAGACACTAGTGACAGAAGCTTGCAGGCAGTTACCAGGTTTCTGCAGTTTCTCAGCTTCACTCGTGGGTGGGTCTGCAGTGGCTCGGAAATTGAAAGTTGGGCCTGCGCCACCATGTGCAGGGCTCAGAGCGGGGTTCTGACGTCTGTTGCTTTCAACAATACTTGAAGTGTTGGATGCCAGGCTCTCACGAGTACTGGAACAGAAAAGAAATATATATACACACTCATATATGACATGCCTATATATCTATGGACCAGACAGGAAAGGAGAATAGAGTGTTTTATAATGGGTTTCCTGTGTTTGTGTGTAACATCACATCAATGAATCATCTCTTTTTGACAGTACACACATGTTGCTCCAAAACGCGTCCCAGAGGTGCTCAGCAGTCATCATACCATAACACAGGTAAAGCACTAAGCACAGCTGAAACTGTCACACAAACTGCAAGCTGAACCAGTATCAAGCATCTGGATTTTTCACCCAAGGAAACAGCTTCCATCGTGCACTTGGAATGTGCTAGTTTTCTTTCCTGACTGGTGCAGTTTTGCACAAAGTAGCTTCATCAAATCAGCTAAGCAGAGCTAGGACAGCGATCATACAACGCAGCATCCTCTGCTGTCTCCTCTTCTACCTATGTTTTTGTACACAAGATATTAAATAAAAGTTTTACCTTATATTAAACCCACAATGCTTCTAAACACAACACTTCAATTTTGCTTTGCAACTAAGATGATTGCAACTCACCAAGACAACGAGAAATCTTAACAGCCTGGTCCGTGATCTTGCCCTGAACAACTAGTGCTGCTATTTCATTCAGAAAATGGACAATATTCCTTTAGTTTTAATATATCATTTAACCACAAGAGTGACAGGACACTTTTAAAAATCAAGCCTTTTAATGATACATCTAATTATGAATGCAGAGAAGTCTGTATTTTAGTCTACAGCTTTTAAAAAACTCGGTCATGACGTGCTAAGGCTACTTTTACCAGTACTACTTCTTTTGTTGTCTTTACACTATTAAACAATTTTTGATCTCCAAATAATGTGTTCCTGTTCAGAAATAGATTTGCTTTCAAATAGCCATGTGGCCCCTTGGTTATATATCCTTCACCTGTAGCCCTGCTTCTTTGTAAAATGACATCATCAATTGCTATGGAGATGTTTACAGAATACCTTTAGAGGACTGAATGGAATTGTTAAATAAGCACTAGAAACAAGGATACTAATGACAAAAGTTTTATAGTCAGTTTAAAGTCAACCTAAGTTTACCTGCTACTGAAAGGGGCAGCTCTTGCCTGCCTTGTGTGGACCTGACCCTGCCACATGTTTCTGCTGCTTCCCTGACTAAGCCTTGCAGGCAGCCAGACAGATCAGGGACCGCTCTCAGTTAAATACTAGCCCTAAGAAAAAAAAAAAAAAAGATTAGTGCTAGCATTAGGGGAAGAGTAGGAATGCACAGCTTTAGATGTGGCAGGGGAGAAATGTGTCAGTGCATGGCATAGGGGAAGGAAAAAACACTTTTCCTAGTTGTAGGACAGATTTAAATAATCTTAAACTGACTGAGTCTGGAAGATCAATGAGGCTTTTAGGAAAACTGTCACAGATATTTTAAACTGGTCAAAATGGTACTGATATTCTTCTGCCAATTATTGTCTTACTGTGCATAGTTCCAAAGAGCTATGATGGGTGACACACACAGTAAATGATTTCTGTGAGCTGCAATGATGTATGGTGCACTTCCTTGCTCATTTCTTGATTCCTCTACCTCTGCTTTTTAATGAATATATGCAATTCTTAGCTTTCAGAGATGATTTAGTATTGTATCATTCTTTATGGGACCACCAATTCCAGATCTTCAAACGTGCTCAACTCTGATATTACAAACTGACCGTTGCAACATATATACATAAAAACTGCACTGAAAATTTTGCATGCAGAGTAATGCCAAAATTAGCTTTCTTTAGGTGACAAAGGAGCAACAGTATTATATAAGCTCTAAAAATAAAGGAATAAAAGTAATCTTGACAACTAACGTTTACTATATATAACTTGGAAAAAAGCAGTGCACAAAATATTGTGAGGCTTTTTCTCCCAACGGTGATTAATATGCTCACACGTTTTGCACACAAATACTTCAGAAGTCAAATGACCACTGCAAATCTCTTTAACTACAGCCATTTCTTTCTAAATTCTTTTTTACTGCCCTTTTTTTCAGTATATCAGACTTTAGAAACATATTTATTCTTTTATAATGTGAAATTGGTAATTTTGATTCCCCAAACAATGATGCACACTTCAGTTTGAAGAGATACCATCTCACCTCAGGAAGCAGAATTACATCATCAGTGGAAGAATACACCTGTGGAACATCACTATATGCACAACCTGTTCTTCTATTCTTCCCTAGCCAAAGGACACTGTCAGACCTAGGTGAATCTTACCAGATGGATGCTGGATGGCTATTCTGCATTTCCTGGAAAAGGGCTGTGGGCTATTACAAGGTAGGATAAAAATAACAGCGTGGTACTTTTAGCCAAAGGGCTGGATTCACCCTCAGCTCAATTTATTTTTAGAGACTTATACCAAGGAGTGGCCAAAACTCAGGAAAATCATCAAATTTAGTAATTTTGATGTAAGTTCATGAAAAAGATTTGAAATATTCAGACTATACGCTGGTCTCACAAAACAAAATACCCTACAAAATGTTCTGGTTTGGGTTTTTTTTAAGGTTACTTTATGTGGCCATGCCAAAAAAGGTATTTGTTAATAAGTAAACAGTAAAATTAAAAAAAGATGTGTGGAACAAAAACATTGTTGAAAGCTGCTCATCTGTTTCCCTTTTAATTTAAACAAAGTAGCATAGCAGCACTAAATCCAGTTTGCTCACCATATCCTGTTTTCTTGCTAGCTAAGTTTAACACAGACAGAAATTTTAGCTTTTGTGTAAATATTTAGGGAAGAAAGTGTCTACCATTGCATTAATCAGAAACACAAGTTTGATATTCAGCTAGCATACAAAACAGTAGTCCAAGAACTGATTTTTAATGCAGTCAACATCCTGTCCTGAAGGTGACTCTCATACTCTGAGAAGTAGGACAGACTGAGCAAGAAGCAAACACCTCAACATACTCGCCCACAAAAACTGACTGCAGGTATAGCACTTCAACTGCAGGAAGAGATCACATTTAAAAAAGAAAAGTGCCAACAGTTTCATACAACAGTTCTGTGTGAGAAAGATGTCAGGCATCTGCAGAACAATCAGTAACACAAATTCAAAACCTTCTCAAGCTTCTTTTTTAGGGTGGACTCAGTGTTAGTGGTATGATTTATTCAAATTATTTTTCAAATTTTTTACTCAGAAAAACTATACATTTGCTAGAAGCTTGCTCTAGCTTGATACATCACTGCAAGCTGCACCAAGCTCACTAATTTCTATCTTGTCATTAACATCAAGTGGGAGTGACCATCAAATCCAAAGGAATTTCTTCCAGAGTGATAGGATTTCAACTGAAAATAAAATTTAGTCCTGTGCAGAAACAGGAAATCCTTCACATGCCTCTCTGGGAGCCTTTGCTATAGGTGTAAAAAATATATACATTTCTGAGGAATAAGAACACCATTTACAGGGGAAAATAAAAAAAAGTTACAAAAAAAAACCAAACAAAAAAACCCTTTTTTTTTTCATGTAATACAAAATCAGTCTTGGAGGTTTTATTTTTAAACACAGGCAATAAATAATTTAAGCTTAAGTAAGACACTCTAAGAGAACTACTACTGCAAGTTATTTCTGTGTTCTTAGAGTCATTGTTCTGAACTCTGATGAGTCACTATGCAGGCCAAACAAAACTGATCAAGCTCCATTCCTTCAAGGACCTAGGACTGCCAAAGGCCAGAGAGACAAGGAAGAAGGCTCAAGTAAAGGAATCTTAACCTGGAAATGAACCTGTGAAATCTCCAGGGCAGGGAATGCACCAGCTCTCTCTTCCCTACACTTGTAAGACTTCTAGCACACTGAGACTTCCACAATGCCTGAAATCCCTGGAACAGTAATAACTAACAAGCACCACCACAGGCAAACACCTGGACTCTTTTCCCAAGTATCTTAGACAAGGCACCTCTCTCTCAGCAGTATTAAGTCACATCTGAAGTTCAAATATCCTGAGCACTTTCAGGGGGAGTAGAGGCTATTCCAGTCTCACCAGTTTGGAATGGTGACTAGATACACTTCCAGAATTTTTGAAGAAAACAAACAAAGAAGCCCAAACACAAAACAGTAAAATTTGTTTTTCTTTTTGTCCGAGCCAAAGATTATGCCACCTAGTCATGCCTAGTTTTTCCATTAGTCTTGTTGATGGTATCTTAGAGGGAAAGGGAAGGGAAGAGTTTGCAGGAGCTCATCCCCTTTATTCTAAAAGCAAACACGAGTTTAATATAGAAAAAAAAGACAAACAGAAAATGAACTAATACAGAGTCAATGCTGCAAATGGTCATTGGTTTCTTACTGTATGGTGGGAAACCCACACATCTGAACAGAGGATTCCAGAGCTGTAGAAAATACTGTCTCAAAATGTGTGAAATTTTTTAATACAGCCCTACATTCTGTCACCAAAATCACAGACCCATAAAACCATAAATGGAACTTCCTAGTCTGTAAAGCTGCAATGAATGTGACAGTCCTACCGTGGAGAGTTGAACCCGCTGTCCACAGTAATGCTGCTGCTGTCCATGCTGTCCAGGCGGGCTGAGTGGGTGGCTCTCTGGTTGTTGCTATTTTCTGTTTCCTTTGGGGTGAGAAGAGTAAGATTCTTCTCAAACTTTCGCTGCAGATCCCTTTCCTTTTCTCTCTCCAGGAGCCACTGCATCGTACCAACATCATCTCTGTTCTTTTCTTCCTCAGCATTTTTGTTGGCTCCTTCCTCTGAGTCATCATCATCAGATACGTTGTAGTAGTCAAAGGAGGCCTCCTGGTTCCCGGTTGTCTCCTGCTGTCTCTGAGAAATGGGCATGACTTGTGTGACTGAGGTTACCATCGCTTGTTCAAGTTTCTCACATCTGACTGGCAATGTGTCAGAGGGGGTCTTTTGATGGGGCTTTAGCACAGGTGTGTTAGACTTATGGTAACTATTCACAGAAAGAGTGTTGTGTAGAGGCTTGAAGAGTGTATCCTTGCTAAATATTTCTTTCCTTTTATCAAGGCTGCTTGATTCAGCGCTGTGGTGTTGAACCAGCCGCCCGTTTGCAATCACCTCTGGAGTTTGGCCAGCAATCACTGAACCACTGCTTGGGCCCTTTGGGGACTCCTCCTTGTGCACCCCAGGCTCCCTAGCAATATGTTGAGACTGTCTTTCTGTGGGAGTCATTTTTTTTAGCCCATCTGTCCCTGTTAACGTATCATGATCCTCTTTATTCTTTCCCAGTGGCGATGGAGCCGTAAGCACAGTCTCACTGGATGTGTTGCACTGAAAATAGTCATCAACTGCAGATTTTGTTGTGCAGGAGTTGAGCTCACTGTATGATGGCAAATTCTCTGTAGGCTTGCCTTGTTCCAGTAGGCTACAAGAGCTGGGGGTTTCTAAACCGCCACCAGCTATTTCAGGGATGCAAGTCTCTTTGTAGCTTGCAGATGAAATCAGAGCCCTTTGATGACTGAGAGACTGAGATGGCCTTAAGGTACTATCGTCAATGTAGGTTTGGCTAGTTGTTTGGTCATCTGGGCTACAGCCTTCACCTATATCTTCAGGTGTGCCTAAAGTAGCTGAGCCCAGAGGTCCCTTGGAGTTATCCATGGATCTAGACCTTTCTTTAGCCTTACTGGACCGCTCATTCCTTGATCGTCTATCCTGTGTATGGCTGTGGCTCCGATGGACCTTGGAGTGGGAGCTTCCCCTGGAAGGTTCAGGGAAAGGCATTTCAGTTCTTCTTTTGGCCAGTTCACCAGACACATCCCACTCTGGTGTCATGGGAAAGTGAGATTCAATCATGTTAGGATTGCTGTGCATTATATAATTATCTCCCTTGTGTTCTATTATAAAACAGCCTTCCCGTGGGGATCGAGTCAAGGGATCATAGAACTCATACTCCCTTTCAGCAGGTATATCCAAATGAGAGCCATCTGATGGGTCTCCTTTGGACACCCGGGTCTTGCTGTGAGACCTTGATTTCCCATGAGACTTTCTGTGATTCCTGCTCTTTTTACTTCGCCCACTGTGGTGAGCTGAAGATCCTGCTTTGCTTCGTTGAGCTTTTTCTTCTTCAAGTTTCTTCATTAGTGCAGTGTGTCTCATGACATTTTCCACAGTCAAGTCTGGGTTAATGCGCCTAATAATCTCCATTTCTACCTCTCTAGGTATAGTGGTAGGGGTGTCCTCATCCCTTAGCGGCCACTCCTCTGGAGGAAACTGGGCAGAGAAATTTGCCAACTGTTTGGTCTTATCCTTCTTAAAACTTAATCGGAATAATTTGAGTCCAAATTTCTTAGACTGCTTTTCTACATCCTTAGGCTTTGTGAGTGTCTCTGCTTTATATGAAAAATTGACAGTACTTTTACTTTTCTCAGTAGGTGGGACCTGACATAATGAAGGAGGACAGTATGAGTCTTTACAGTCTTTTGCTGATTTCCTCTGTAGGGTAGATGCATGCATGCTGTGCATGTCTTCTCTGCAACAATGGCAGGAGTCGCAGTGGTTTTTGGGTAGTGTTCGGTCCCTGACACATCCCGAGGTGGAGGGAGTTATAGTTCCTTGTTGTGGAGAGGTACATTGAGACCTGTCAGGTATCCTCTCATCCAAATGGTACCATTTACTGTTAGTTCTTATGAGAGATGGTGTTATAAAGTAAGTCTGCGGGGTAACAATGAAATAACCATCTGGAGTTGGGTATATTTTCCTCTCCCGTACAAGCATATTCAAAGTATGTCGAAGGATTTCTGGACTGGGTGTTGGAACTCCTAGAAATGACAGTAAACACATATCAGAAGTGCACAAAACGGTGTAGGAGTCTCTGGTTTCCCCCTCCCCAACAAAGAGCTAGTTTTTCCAATGTGCAAGCTGGAATATGCTGAACAAACAACTCCAGTAAAGTATTTTGTTAGGCATTCTCTTCTCTGTTTATTTCTCCACTTACCTCCTACACTTCAGACATATCAATTATTAATTAAATAGAAAGGAGGCCATTAATAAAGTGCTAAAAAAACCCCAAGAGAACTTCTAGTCACTTCCAATATGCAGGTGACCTTAAGCTACAAGATAGAATCACTGAAAATCAGGGTGTCAGGGGAAATATTCTACTTATATTCTTCTTCCAACCTATTATTTATATCCAAATTTGCCAGAACTATTCTTATAATGCCTTGTCACATATAAAATAGTAGCTATTTGTTATTTTGGATGCTTAAGCTGCTTTATCCAAAGAATACTACACAGAAAAAAAGCACAGTTCCTCAAACTGTCCCTGTATCACAATCCTGATTTAACTGATTTGCTCTCCCATTAAAATATGTTTCAACTACATCAGCTGCTCCAAAACAGAGATATCCTGAATTATACAGTTCATCTTACCCAGAAAGGCCTTTCCATTATGTTGGAAATTACAGATTTAGGTCCCAAAAACTTACTTCTCAGAGTTGCTTGTCCCTCATGTGAGATGTGAGGGACACTAAGTGCATGTATTGCATACTGAGAGAGGGACAAGTATGACTACCCTGCATCAATGGCATAGGGTAGACTTGGCATTGTGAGCCAGATCCTTCCCATTACCAGTGCACCTGCTGGATTCAGTGGTGCTGGACCAAGCCTTCAATACTTTATTAGATGAAACACTAAGTTGCATGTTGTGTCTAGGAGTAAGTTCCATGTAAAGCTAAGGAAACAAGAACTTTAGTTCACAAACTAGTTTAAAAAACTGTGTTTATGCCGAATAAAAAAATTAAAATCCTTCCAAGTTATCAATACAAAAAGCTATCTTCAATCAATACATTTTATTTAAATAAAATGTGTTGTAATCCTGAGTACTAGTCCGGTTTACATTTTTAGAACTAGAGACATTTTTTCAAAGGTTTAGATGATCTATTTTAAATTGGAAATGTTAATATTATTTATTGTGGGTCTTAGTTTTCTCTTAAACAAAAGTAATTTAGGGGAAAAAAAAAGAGAGCAACTTAGGTTGGAAGAGAACTCATGAATTCATCTGGTCAGCAACCCTACTCAAATCCTGGCCAACTTAGATCAGGTTGGTCAGGACCTTGACAAGTCAAACTCTGTCTTGAAGAACAGAATTTCAATGCATGCAAAAATGTTTCAGTGAAGCATATGCTTTTTACAAAAACTCTTCACAGAGGAATCTCAGCCAGGGTATATGCCACAAACACAGTATCTCCAGTAGCACATAGCGTCTGGTCAGCAGCTCTTCTCCAACATCTCAAAGGTTGGAGCCTGCAAGTTCACTGATCTCCTTGTGACAGCAACACCCATTAAAAGCAACAAGGAAAATTGTACCAATTCCTCAACTCATCCTCTTTCTTGCAACTGGGCTGCAGGCAATGTTGTAAACATTCTTATTTCTGACTTTTGAGTGTTGTTTGAACTTAGTGACATGACCATACTACTCATTTCCATAACTAAAATCTTAAAATGGAAACAGCAAAGGGTTAGGAACAACATGGACACGAGTGAAAGCAGTTACAACACAGAAGGAACCAGTGAGAAGTACACAGGGACATGTGCTGGTTTTGACTGGGGTGGAGTTAATGTATTTTATGCACAGTCCATAGTGCTGAAATACTGGGGCTACTCTGGACGTGAGAGGCCAAGATAGGATATAATTTGAGAGCATAAATGAGAATGAAAATGGGAAAAAATTATGGAGAATCAGGAGCTTGCATCTTCTCCCCTTTTCATGCAGGTGTCCACAATTTCTGTAATATGAGAGAGAGTAACAAAGCCCCCCAGAAGCTCTGGGTGAGCTAACATGCCAGAAACAGCAACAGGTGGGGAAAAGCTGAAATCCAGAGAGTGGGGGAAACAAAGGACTACTCCTCCTTAGCCCAGAATGCTGAATCTCTCTGGACTGAAGTAAACAATATAGTGAGCTTCCTCTGGATTGTGAGGCAGAGCAGGCTGTCCTCTGAATGAGCTTTCAACAGGACACAGGAACGGGAAGAGTGATTTCAATCCCCATAACAACGAGTGGTCATCTAACTCTTCATTTCTGCAGTGGAGCTGCTATGGTTGCTTGGGCAACGTCACCCCTTTGACATTATGATTTGCATCAAGATGTGGATGACTGCAAAATTCAAGCTCATTTGCTTCTTCATCCTGTGCTGAATATGCACTGCAGGGTCCAAATGTGGTCCAACTCAGCTGCACCTGCTCTGCAGCAGCCAACCTCTCTTCCTTTCTCTACACGAATAACCTGCCTGATCCATTGCACTTGTCAGAAGCTTACAAGTAAATACTTCAACACATACTTACCTCTGTGAGAACTTGGTTCTTCATCCTTATTTTACTTAAAAGACTTTTCTTAACATACTGTTTCAAAAACACCACAACAAAAATACAAGGGACGAAAGTATTTCTCTTGGGAGCTTAAAGAAAAGCTAGGGAAAGAGATTGAAATGGATGTACTGAAGTTTTACACCAATTTAGGCAAAAATGCACTGTAAATACATGGCAAAAATAAGTATTTTTCACCCAGTAAACCATAAGGGCTGCAATGTGTTGGGTGAGTCTCTAAACACTGGAAGCACAGTAGTTACTAAGTAACTCCAGTGAATGGGGAATGTGCAGATAAACATCAAGGAAAAAAGAATTAGCATGCCTGGCAGTCAATGATGCTATAAAGTTAATCATGTCAGCCTTCTCTCTGGAGTTGAAGACTATCACTTTTATCACTCCCAGCGTACAGTCCATGCTGTGGTTCACTAAGCCAGCAGTGATGACAACAGATGCAGATCTTGGAAGCTCAGCACCGTCAGCTAAGGGTAGCTAGCTATGGGTTTTATTCCAAGCTCTTTTAGGTACTTACAAAAGCAGAAACAGACCCAAAGTCAACTTTTGCTTTCCTGCATGGCAGACAGGAGCAATGACATTAAAAAAGGAGCAGTGGGATACAGAGTGAATGCAGATTTCTTGGTTTTCTCAAGACTTTCCTCTTTAAAGCAATCTGCCCGTATCATGTCTATACACAACCTATCACCTTGAATTCAGAACTCTCCTTATGGTCTCCCTTCCTCCATCAAATAGGAACAAAGGAAAAAAAAACCCAGTAGCTTAGAGACTCCAGCACATAAAATATTGCATGACAACAGTGGTGTTATTTAAGATTATGTAGTGGTTTAATAATTCAAAAGCAGAAACTGTCTGGACACTGAATCATCAGACATGTACATTTTCTGTATCTCAAGAGAGTCTACTATGCCATCCAGTGAGCTTCCAGACAGAAGATTATGTCTTGTTTGCTGCTCACAAAGAACACTGACCTAGAGTGAACTCAGTTAATGTAAGACACTTTTTTTAAGTGCTACACATATATTTCATATATTTAAAGAGTGAAGTTATAAAGGTGATTGTCAGAGGAATTTGCCAGCTTTCAGAAAACCGCTTGCTTCAAAAGCAAGCTGGTCCAATACACAAGTATTTTCTACACTAAAATTTTGAGTGTCTTAAAATTATTTAAACATGTATGTGGACAAAACTGGAGAAGAAAAAGAAGACAAATATCCTCACTAAAGGCAGCACAGACTAAGGCTTGATGTTTTCTTCATCCAGGTTCATACAGATAAGAGGGTCTAGTTGCCAAACACCGAACAGGGGTTACATTCTTAGCTCCTTATACTGGATTTCAAAGATTTACATTTAATGTATGGGATTTAAACCATGGTCAATAAATTACAAAGTAGGGCTGTACAAACATCTCATTGTTTAATTCTAAGTTAGAATAATGGAAGCACGTGCAGGAGCAGCCTTCTTGCTTTTTTAAAAACCTCAAAAATAACAAAAACCACAAATAAGATGTGCATTATCATTACAAACTTTTTGAATAAAATAAATTCATGAAAAATACATCTGAAGTAGTACTTAAATGGTGTTAAATCTGCTAAAATGATTTTCTCCTGAGCTGATGCTAAGGCTTAACAAGGGATAAAAGAAATACTCTGATTGGCTCATGAAATACTAGTTAAAGATGTGGAGTGGTTGCTATGTGATGTTATAAATAATTAGCATACCTTATTTCAGATAGAGCCATGGCCCAGATTTATGCCTGCACAATGGCTCAGCAAACTAGAGGGCTAGACAGCAACTGTAAGACCCTGCACTAAGGAAAAATGCTTATTATTCTTTAGGCACTTCTGAGAATAGCAACTGGGGTCTTAGGAAATTTATCCACACCATGAAACGTGGTGAAGCATCTGTTCATTAAAGCACAAACAACACACACAGACAAGTGCTGCTACAGGAAGAGATATGGAGAGGTTATGAGATAATAACAGACACATCTACAGTGGTAATGCTCCTCTCTCCCTCAGAGCATCAGCACCTAGTTAGGGAAAACAAACGATCAGAATATGAGAGGACATCAGATAGCCACAAAGTAGCCACAAAGAACACAAGGGCTTGAAAAGCTACAGCTGATTTATTAGAGGGGTTTGGGCAGAAAAGCGAGAAGTGTCAGCACAAGAATTTCTGTTTATTGGAAAGAAGAAAAATTTTGGATAATCCTCATACACTGAGAGAACATGTATGCTTGCAATGTTAAACGTCATGGCTGGGAGAGAAAGGCATTTCTCTAGAGAAGGGAAAAAATTGGTCAACAAAGGGTGGATTTTTTTTCCTTCAAATAACTTTCTCTACATTTTAGGAAGTGAGGCTCTCCTTTTTTTTTTTTTTTTTAAATCTCAGATTTGAGAAATTCACATGTTAATGGCTAGTGGAAAAAAAGGCAGCAAGAGATTATGTGCTAACTTGCCTCAGGCTTCGTCTGAGCGATGTCTACAAAATAATCCAGCCACTTGAATTATTTTTCATGTTTGGTTCTGTCTAACAAGAACTGCCCAGCACACCAAGTGAACTGATAATCATGCTCCCAGGAAACTCAAGGGATGTCACCAATAAATAATAATTTCCACCATGCAACAATGTTTATATAAAACTATTGATAGAATAAATGAAAAAATATTTGCAATCTATGAAATTCTTGTAGTACATAGCATACACAGAAAAGATAACTTGGAAAAAAAGTCGTCAAAATGAATTAAAAGAATTACAACTGTGAACTTTGACTTCTTTGCATTAAAAGAATTTCAGTTGAGAACTTTGCCTTCTTTGCATTCTAACCCTTACAATTTTTACCACTATTTTCAAAATCAGCCTGATAAACAAAACTACAAATAGGGAGAGGAAGCCAGTATTTACAAAATATGCTTGCAGTATTTTTTTCAAAGTGCAATTATTAAATATCAGACAGAATTGTTTATTCCAAACACAGCTCTCAATTGAGAATTATATTTTAAATTCTCAGATCTTAGTACCAGTTATAGCAAAAGACATGTACATTTCAAGGCTTTAAGTAACTCTTACTCTGAAATATAAGCAAAAAAATCTAGACATCAAAACATGTCTATGGTTAGACTGCCTAGATGAGACAGATGCATCAGTAGTTTTCCTACTGAAACATTTTTAATTAGCTACTTTTTACAGCTATAAAATAGGTACAATGAAGAAACTTCTCAACTACTTTAGAGAACTGTAAACTCAGATGCAGAATTGGTAAACATCTTGCACAGGATCATATAAAGCACAAATGAAAAAGTTCTACTCTCTAGAGCTTAGTAAACCTCTGCCCAATGGTTTAGTGCCTCAATGTAAAATGTCTTTACAAGATGCATTTGGCATGATTCACCCACTCGAGATACAGATGGCCAGTACAGAAGCAGCATATTCAAGAGTACATTCTTGTTACAGGATTCCCTTTTTGTAATGTTACAATAACTTTAATCCAAGACATTTTCCATTTACCATTTGAGAAATGTTACCAAATGCTGACAAGAATATCTTCTGAACAGTACACCAGCATTTTTGAACTTAGCAAGTGTATGTATGGCTCTCCAAAGTGTTTAGTTTAGTCATGGAGAGAGTTGTCT
Source organism: Rhipidura dahli (assembly GCA_013399225.1). Taxonomy (NCBI): domain Eukaryota; kingdom Metazoa; phylum Chordata; class Aves; order Passeriformes; family Rhipiduridae; genus Rhipidura; species Rhipidura dahli. The sequence goes on from VXAC01007672.1 coordinate 807,985, forward strand.
TTTTTTTGGTTGTTTTTGAAGCAAGGGCAGTGCAGAAGCAAAAGCCAGAACTGTGTTCAAGAAGGACCTGAGAACTCCTGGAAAGTAGGCTGACATAGTCCTTTCACTTTAAATATAACCTCTCCCTGAAGAAGGCACATCACTGTAACTCGATTCTACTACTTGCATCAGGCCACACACTGAGAGTCTGTCCTAGGTGAAGGAAGACATGCAGTTGTGTGGGAAACCTGGTCTTTAAGAGAAAGGTCTCTACAGAGACCTCCATGAGGTAACCTCTTCGGAGGTTGGACAATGACACTTGAACTGGTTGAATGATGTCAAGTTAGCTACAAGGGGCTTGAAAGCCACAAGGTGAAATGGGTTTGCTCTGGCTATGACACATGATGCTTTGCTCTCCACAGCTACTAAAGAAGCCCTGTACTCCTTTGGTATGATTATAAAAAAGGTTATTTTGTGAGAAAAATCACAAACAAGCTTATTCTGATACCATCTGAAAAAAGAAAATAGCCACTATTTTGTTGTTTAGTACCCCAAGTAATTTTTATTACTTACATGAAGTCAGGAATTTGCCCCACATGAATGGTCTTATCAAAGAGAACTCAATTCTCCATATATTTAAGAATAAAGATTAGAACCCTAATGTCTTCTTTTACTTTTGGTTAGAATGTCAGGATTAGCCAATATTGCCATCCAGAAGGTACTGAGGATTCTTTAGCTGCCCTTTTGCAGACATGTGCTCATCTGACCGATGATTTATTACCGACTGGTTGGTTACCTGGGAAGCAGGTGGTTAGGTGCTCCATTAGTGCTTCTTGTGTGACTTGTTTTCGGGCAGAGTTCATTGCTGAGATGGCCAGGCAAAGGATTTCCCCAAGTGGAATAAACTGTGACTGAGTGATGGGAGACATGCTGATGGGTGATACATCACCTGTAAAAAGACAAAAGATGTGCAATGAAGCGTTGTGTTTAAAAATCTGCTCGAAGAACAAGGATGTAGAGATGCAGCTGGTGAAAATTCACAGAGATCTCTAGTTTTTGAACTGAGCTGGGGATAAAACTCTTACAATGGAGAACCATCCAACAGCTTATTTCCAACTTAAGACACAGAGAACTTTGGAAAATGGGAGATATACACTATGCAGACATAGTTCCTCAAAGGGTACAATAGACAGAAAAATGCCAATAAATTAGCACTCATGCTTGCAAAACCTCCTGCTTAACTTCATACTAGGTAACTGCACAAACAAAATAGTCTCATATATTTCTCTGGACATAAAGGGGGAGATTTCACTCCCCTTTGAAAGTATAGATCACCTACCATTTCCATTTGATACAGTATTTTTTATTAATAGTAATAAAGATCCAAAAAAATGTTGCTAATTTGAAGAATAACGTTTCCACTCAGCTGACAAAGCACAGAACACTCCTTAGAGACCCAAAAGCATCAAAACACCTTAAGACTGATACCCTGAATAAACCTCTCCTGGATCTACATGACAAATGTCTTTGTACAAACTACGTATTTTTCAGAAGAGAAGTTTTAATGGTTTCAGAATGGCCCGAAAATTAAGTTTGTTGTAACTTTTCTCATGTTGTCTTACAAACCATTCATTAATCTATAGTTTAAAAAAAATCATTAAAAGATCTTAAAGTTATAGGAGAAATTACAATATGATAATACTAGCATGACTACACATATGCAAGTACATTTTAACGTACTTAGTATCTAAGTACATAAATCTTTGATTCCACTCTGTAACTCTTCTTGAAGTGGTAACAACTCCCCAGTGATTTCAAAGAGAGGAAAGCAACAGGCTAAAAGATTCTGCCAGTGGAAAAGGAGTAATAAAGAATAACAGACAGAACAATAGGTGCTTGACTATGAATCCTATTCTGGCCACAGGTCAGTCAATAGCCAGGGATCAAGTTCTATCTAAACAACTTTGAAATTTCAGGAAAATCACCCTATTTCTGCTGTCACAGAGCAACACCTTGTGATCAAACCATGAATCAAATTATTAGAAATTAATTCAAATCCAAATTTTCATTCTCTATTCAGAAGATCTAATATTTGCCTTATTAACTCTATATTCCTATTATGTCTCCTAAACAAGAGCAGCAGCTTCTAAAACTGATTAACAAAATGCATTTACTCTGGCATTATACTCAGCACTTCAGGGGGAAAAGATTGGTAGGAGTAGTAAACTCCATAGCTGTCTCAGTGAGACTTATGAGCAATATTTTTCAATCACAAGCTCAACAATCTGTTGTACAACAGTGATACATGTTACCCAAGACACAAGAATGATTTAAAACTACACATTTGTGCTGTGCTATCTCCTGATTGCTTTTGCTTAACCAGGCCTGACCAGATCAATGCTGCATTCCCTTCCCAGCAAGGCAGCATTCCTCCAGCTGCAGCACAGTGAAGCCCAAGACCCTCCTCATTCTTATCTCACCACAGAATTGTGAGCTTAAAACGTAACATTCTCTGGTCATTTTTTATTCAAATACACCTAAAAGTTCCTGCCACATGCATTACAGACAATGGCAAAGCAGATGACACACAGCTTACAGGGAAACTTGAGGGATATGCTTCCATATGACGTGGGAGCAAACACCATTTGTTCCCCCATCGTTTGAGTATGGATAAAGAATGTCACATTTATTATATTACTGTATACTAATAATTATATCTTCTGTCAGTTTAAACTTGTTCAGAGACGAATCTTTGTAATCAGCCAGACAGGTAAGTTTACCAATTCTGATCACAAGTCACCATGCACTTTGCAAAGGGGATCAGTTTCTTTAATGATTAGTTTCATGTCTAAGAAGCATCAGAATTACAGTAAGAATTATGCAGATTTAGCTAAGCAATTTAAGAAGTTACTGTCTTTAACACAAAGATTATGTGTCATGGGTATCCTTGTGAGAACTACTAAACTGAGTTCAGTGCAATGTCAGACAGATTGGCATATAATGGCCACAGCTGAGGTTTAATCTGATCAGGTTCATTGGGCACTGAAATGGGCTCTTTGGTGTCCTGGTTTTGCCTGGAATAGAGTAGCTTTAAGGGCATCCAGGTAAAGGGCAGCATTGTTTTATCTCTATCATCAAAGACCTGGCGATTTCTTAAACCTAAGAAGCCTGGCAGGAGTATCCCTGTGCCTGTTCCCAGCCATGCACTCTCACTGCCACCTATATAGGTGCCAGGATGGGCGAGTGGAAGGAAGACCTCCTTTTTATCCTTGCATGGGAATGATCCATTCACAGCTAACCAGAACAATACTTAGGATGTAAAGAATGGGCCTTAATACCATAATCAGCTTCCTGAAGCGGGAAAGGGACTCAAGGAGTTTTATACCTGAAGCTTTGCTCTGCAGCCTTGCAGCTGCCCCCAGAGGGATGCTTGGACAAGAGCTCTTAAACCAATTGCTATGCTCCTGCCCTGGAGCAGCCCATCCCTCTCCCCTGACTGACAAGAGCCTGCAGAGATCCACCTCTGAGCTCACTACCAGTCAGGACGTGTTAACTTACAACTGGTTAAGTAAGAAATAATAAAATTTGCCTGATTATAGTAACTTTGCACAATTCTTCCTTTTAAAGCAGGTCTTCAGCATGGAATTGCTTTCTAGGTAGTTAGCAGAAAACATTCAGCCTGCACTGAATTTGATCCCCTGCCAGCAGGACTCTTGTCACCAGGAACAAGCCAGGAATTTCTACTGAAATACTAACTACACATAACTCCTCAACACAAAACATTCAGGATTGGTCCCTCAATGTTAACACAATTTCTAGCACAGCATGTTATAGTTAGTATACCAGGGTAACACATATCCTGCTTGCAAATATCTGGGAGCTTGACAACCATTTAATTAACTATAAAGATGATTATAATTGCCCATAAAATCATAATTTAAATGGCTTTAAATGAAATAGAAATGTTCAACAAATACTGGTTTATGTGAGGGCCTTTCTGGTTCGTAAGGGAATATCATGAGCTAAGCCTCATTCTTTTCCACTGAGTGCTTTTCAGCCTTCTTCATAATGACAAGGAAACTGTCATTTCACCTCTGCTGTGACAGAGTGATCTCCATAGCTTGTTGTTCATAACTGTCTGCTAGAGATAGTTACTAGCTCTTGTTTAAAAAGGCTAGCACACATTTTGAGCAGACCTGGGGACAGAAAGCCAAATTCCCCTCACTCAGGGAAGTTCTGATTTGCCAGATTTTATCTTGACTGTCCTGTGGCTCTGGGAAATTACACGCACTCTGTGGTTATAGTTAAGTCAACGAACTTCTCTGATGCACAGTAACAGCAAATATCTTGCATCTACAAGATAATATAATATATTAACATCAATTACGCACATAAATACTGTTAGGCTGTTGAACAGAAGGTTTACTACAACTTCTTTAGGAAAGATCTGCTTAAAAAAAAAGCAAATATGCTTTTCCTAATTTTTTTGAAGACCACATCACTGACATAAAACATCTAGCATATGGCTCCTGTTAGCTCTGACTGATGATTGTCTCAAGCAGCTTTCTTTTGAAATCAAATTGCTAGCCTCAACTTTCATATGTTTGTGTTCCCAATTAAATGAAAACTGGAGCTCAGAGAGCAGTTTTCAACAGCTGACTGCATGTTTTGTTTAAATATGAGATATAAACGTACATATATAGCTCTAGCTCTGTTTCTGAAATGTCTTTCCAAACTTCTCTCTAAATAATTTTTAAAAAACCTGTTTTCTAGATTTCTTGTATTAAGTGACATTCATTTTAAAGACTGTCTAAGCACATAAGAAACAGTGAATAGGAATTGTATTCATTTATGCCTTGGGGATTTGTATTGCTGGCCTGGGGGAAAAAATATTTTTATTACTTAGAAATTAAAAAGATTATGAAGAAATTAAAAGATTATGTGGCACATAAAATAAACACTTAGCTCTTACATAGCACTTTTCTTCAGTGGTTTTCAAACACTCTGAAAAACTGGGAACCATAACTATCCTAAATATACAGATGAGAAACTGATGGTCTAACACAGCTGGGAAAGAAAATTCCCACATCCTGAACCCATACCAGCCACAACTTTTCCTGTGCCAGTGTATCAGTGTGTCTGTTCTCTGAAGGTCTGGGTGTCACCATTTTGGGAGAAAATGAGGCAGACAACATTCTGTACCATTTATCAGCAATTTAACTATCAACTACACACTGATGACAGAATTTTTATTAGTGATTCTGCTCCTGGAAAGAAGTTACCTAGAAGTCAAACTCTTTGTCTCATGAATTTTGCATAAAGATTACTTGAAAAATCACCTCTTAACTTACAAATGGAACCAATTCAGTACAACCATTGTGAATAAATTAAAGAAATTACAGTGCAAAATTACACTATATTAGAATTTATACACCCTATTTCACTGAAGAAGGGAGGAGACCCTCTGATTCACACTCTGCATCCTGTAAAGTAAAGGAAGTCAAAGCCCAGTTTCACTTCTTCAGACTCTCAACACCTTTTTAATCTTTTGTTTCTTACGGCTCAAGATAACCTTTAAACATAATTTTTAGCCTGGTGTCCACAGATATGAGGCTTGCACAGTCACAACCTGTGTGTTCACACGTTTCAGGGAGGTTGAGCCTCACTAGACAAGAGTGATTCTAAAACAAGGGTTTCCTACATGTTACATCTGTACAGAGCTTCAGGCATAGCCACCTCCCACTCGACAGGACAGAATCCAGTCAAAAAACACTTGTCAAGGGAAACGACTTCACTACTTTTGCTGCTTACAGAACTACATTATTAATCAGAAAACATTGAGCTAGAGCACTGTAACTTCATGGCATCTCATGATTATAGTGGTGGTTGCAACAGAAATCCCCCACAAAAATTTTCTTGCCAACGGTCTGTTCTGATTAACACTTGCCTATGATTCACCCTGGGAAGAACTACAGAAAGGTCATTTTCAAACAAAATGTAATGGGCAAAAGAGGGCCTAGAATATTATCATTTTTTCCCAAGAATACTGTAAACAAAAAGTCTCTTCTAGAAAAAGTACACTTTCAGATTTACTTAGTGAAGGGACAGATGCTGAAGAAGTTACGTGTCTGCCCTAGGTTGCACAATCACCCCTTTTTGCCCCAAACCCCATCTTGACTGAATTATGCTAGTTAAAGAATATTTACATAGATGTAGCGAACCTATTCTGATGTGAATTTACAACAAGGACATATAATTGCCATTTTAAGTTAAATGCTCCCATTTGATTGAACAATAGGAGGGAAAAGGAAGAATATGTAGATTTCTTTGGTATTATTCAGATTCCTGTGAAATACCTTGAATCTGCACTAGCATGCCAACACAGAAAAGATCACATTTCACTGGCAAAATCAGAAACAAAGAAAATTACAAGAAATGTTGCTTGTGCTGTTTCCAGACATAGCCTAAATCCTCCTTTTAAGCTACATTTCCTGGAGTGTTTTATGAAATAAGCTGCAGGTTGTGTTAACTGGACAGCTACACAGAGGACTGGTAACAACAATAAAAAAATACAATAAAGATTTTTCCATTTATTCCTGTTTAAGAGCAGCTTAAATAAAGGCTCAACAAATGCAGTAACACATTCATTCACTAACCAGCAAGTTCCTTCGGCATCTCTGAAATGCACACCCACCAAAATAAATAATGAATGCTTCCAAGAATGCGACCACTCCACATCTACACACCCTGAAGAAAAGACGTCAAACTTGGTATAACCAATATAACAAACCTGAACAAAGTTCTAGTTCCTTACTAGTTATTAACTTCAACTATGGAAATTGATCTTTTTAGCTTTGCTAAAAAGCTGAAAAAGTCATTCAGACCCAGCTAATATTATGATCTCCAGGTTCACCAAGTGGCACTAACTTTCAGAGACAGGTGCTAAAATACCCACAGTCAGCAGACTCATCTTACATGCATTCATCCTGTGTATTTCCTGTGATTTAATTTTCCTTTTCTTTGTTCGTGTCCTGTGGCCAGCTGCCTCCTGATCCAAAGTGATATCCCAGCACGTGTTACAACTATGATCATAAAAAGTTTCTGCTGGAGCACGGAACTTTCCCAGAGGATTCAGTTGAGATTTCTGTAGCATTGCTTGTCCTGGGAAGAAGGAGGGGGAGGGACTGTGGTTTTTTTAATATATTGTGTGCTTTAGAATGTGTTTCCCCAAACAGTATTTTTCAAATGCATCTTTTAATAAATGTCCATGTATATATTCCTGGCACACAATATGTTAAAAAAGGGGGACTTACCTGAACCCCTATGGTCTGGTTCCATGCTCCAGTACAGTATCCAGAGCTGTGATGTAACAACAATGTGCATATTGGGGCTTTATATCACTGTGGAAGTTGGCTGAATGCAGCACAGGTCAGTGCCACAGGACCTGAAAGAAGAAAAACAAAGCATGCTTTTAGGCATTAATATGCTGAACACCCACCTCTTAAATCAGGAAATAGGGACACACTGAAGAAAAAAATGCAGTTAGCTATGCAAGTCCACTTAAAGGAACACTGTTTCACACAATTCTCACATAAGCATGACAAATAAATGGTTAAGAAATTACAGAGGAGGTGGAGAAGAATCTAAAAGGGACTACAAATATAACTCCCACACAGTGTTTTGAAAACATTTCTCTCTCTGCCCTGTTTCCATGGAATGGCTGAAAACACGTTCTCATACCACCCCCTGTTCAGAAGGCACTCACAGTCTTTGCAAAGCACCTCTCCACTGCAGTGCCTCAGGATTCTGCAGTGTCACTCCTCTTCTCCCTGGCTCTCTGCAAAGTGAAGTCATAGGAATGGATCAGCCAACCTGACTTCTCACTACCCTGCCCAGAATCCTTTGTGAACTGAAATGAGTCATCGCTCTGAAAAAATCCACAGCGCAATGTTCCAGGTTTCTCTCTGTGTCTGCGCTGGCTTCTTTGTCTTTGAAATGAAGTGCCTATGCTTCTGGAACAGTGCCCAGCTGCATTGTACAGGATAACAAGCCAGCCTTCTCATTAAGTGGACAAGAAAGCTATTTACATGCATTAGCAAAGACAAGCTAAAGCTTTAACCCTCTAGTCAAGATAAAAAAATCACCCCTAACATATCTTCTTGATGTAATGCACAACTCCCCCTATACACAGAAACATAAAAGCACAGACATTTGTGGGCACACAGACACTTACACAGATCAGTATTTTCTTAAACTATTCACTGTCTATCATGACACTTACCAGTTTTAGCTCTATTGATTAAAAAGAAAGATTTACTCTCCTTTGTCAGTCCTGAAGAATGCTGCAGATCTAAATGTAACAAGCAGCTCTGCTGTACACCAGATCAAAGTTGTGCTGCTGTGAACGGTTTACCAAAAAATTAGAAGCAGTGGACAAGTTCTTGTAAGCTTATTTTTCATTATCCCATTCACCATTTGGGCTTAAAACAAAGTGAGCCCTAAAACCACGCCAGACAGAAAATGCCAAACTGCTCCAGGTGCCGAGGGTCAGCAGAGCTGCTTCAACTTCTGCTACCACTGACAAAGAAGGTAATGCTCAGAACGAGGTCACTGTGTCAGGATCTCACTCCCAGTGCTAGGTTTTCTTTGGCTTGGTGAGGATATGCTAAGCTAAAGTACCAAGAAACACAGAAGAAATAGGAGTAGTGTGTGAGATGAGAGACAGATGCTGCTGTTCCATAGGAACATTTTCAGTTGTTTGGAGTTTTTCTTTTAAAAGAAGGAAACATTTAAAATTGCCTTTACTGAAAAAAAAACTACTTCAGTCATGACCTCATCATCAAAATCATACCAATATGCCAAAATGGAGGTGCAAAAAGGAAAAGGGAGTCTTGCCACAAAACACTTCTTTAAAGGTTCCTACATCCCAAGCATTCTGAACTAGTTTGAAGCACAGAAGGCACATAATCCATAAAATTTTGAAACACAGCGCTTTAGGACTCACCTGTGCTATGCTGGAACAGGCAGTTCTCCTAGGTGTTCCCCCAAATGAACACACCAGGTGCTTAAGAGGACTGAACCACCTCCCTGTGCTGCAAGCACTGGCCCTACAACAACCCTGGCAGTGAAAGAGTCCAACCAAGCCTAAAAGGTCTTTGTGTTTTAGGAAGACAAGTAAATAGCTGGGTTATACAACTAATAAACATCACTTGTGGTTACAGGCCTGTAGTGATTGTTATGCAGCAAAGCCATATAGCAGATTAATTTACAAGTGTAAGGTTAAGGGGATGCTTTGCTATACTGGTAGTTACACAGTAGCCATAATCTCAACATTAAAAGCTGGGGGTTTGCTATACACACAGTCAACAATTTCTGCTTTGCCTGAAAGGCCTCCTTCCAGGAAATCTTCCTTCAACTTCATAGAAGTCTTGCCTTCCCTGCAGCTGCAGGATCAGCCACAACACCTCTAATTAATACAGCTTGGCATTTACTATGTTTGGGTCCCCTAGGATTGTCCTTGGAAACTCTGTTTGTCTGCTAAGTACACACCCACTTCACAGCAACAAGACTCACTCCATAAAGAAAAATTCAGAAGTGAACTAGAACAAGCACTTATGGAAAGTAAAAATAACAGGTTCAATCTTCCTTTGCACTGGACAACCTTCATGCAAAGCTAAATAGCTGGGCTCGTGCATGCAGCACTGTTTACACACATGAACAAGATCTTGCTGCAGTAGTCTTGCTGCTAACACCAAAGTTAAAACACTGGAGGAAGAAAGCTGAAGGTAATACTGCAGCCTGAATACCTTTTCTCTCTAATAAATTTCTCTAGCACTTGAACCTATATTATATGCACAAGACCAACCCAACTATTCTGAACAGGACTAATACAGCTGCAAGCTCTTTCAGTGAGACAATTCCTCTTGCATGTGTGATGCCTACAGATACCTGGAATGCACCAAGCATGCACACGTGTCTAGGGTGCACAGGCATCTTGTGTACATGTACCTTTACTCGAATTCATCAGTTTACAGCACCATTACACAGTCCTTTAATCAGTATTAACAGCAAGAAGTACCTGATAACTCAAACATGGCAGAGGGCAAAAGGGAGAAAGCAGCAGTGGGAAAAATATAAATGAGAATGTTTAGAAGAGCTGAAGTTGATGGACAAACCAGTGCTGCCATCACCAATGACATTACAGCAGTGTGGCCTCACAGAAGGAAGGCCTAGCCAAAATACTGCATGCACTCCCCAACCAGAGCAGCTACTCTGTTCCTCCATCCCAGATTTCCCCCCACAACACAAACGAGGTTGGTGCAAAAACAAAGCTGCCTTACTGACAGTGTACAGTACAAACACACCATGAACTTCTCTCTGTGTAACTCCATGCATCCAAATAGAGCAGTACAAAACACAGTATAGCCTGAGATCAATCTCCCTCATACACCGAGCAAGCAGATGATCTAAAAACCCCATTTTCTTTCTTTGCACACACTCCTTTGTCAAACTCTACATTATCTTGCATATATCCTTCAGTCCTCCGGAGTAAGGGCCTGGGATTCCCTTCCCCTGCCACAGCCCTTTCCACATCACTTGAGAGGGAAACTCAAGAGGAGGAAAGGAATATGCTAAAATGGGGACACACACACATACTCACACATGTTGATAACACATAACAGAAAACAAAAAAGCTTAAAAAAGAACATGGTCAAAAGAGGCCAAGAAGGTTATCAAGAGTATAATTCAATCTCTCCTGTACCAGTTACAGTGGATTTCAAATTCTGGAGGCTAAATGGCTAATTTTGATGGCTAATCAGCCATCAGTGCTCAGCAATTGGAGTCTGTAGCTGCAGAGACCATAGTCACCTACCACAGGCTCTTGGAATATTCTGAGTTGGAAGGGACCCACAAGGATCATCAAGTCCAACGCTTGATGATCCCACACAGGGATCAAACCTGCAACCTTGGTGTTACCATGGTGGAACCATGTTCCAACCTACTGAGCTAATTTCAGTGTTGGTCGTCATGATTACCTCTATAAGAACCAACTTCACAAAGCAGGAAGCATCCAAAAACTACACTAGGAACACAGCCCATAAACCCTGTGGCCTCAGAAGAAATCAGATTATGAAAAATCAGAGAGAACCAACTTACACTTGCATTTCTTTAGGAAATCTCTTAATACTAAAAATTTTGACATATTAGCGCTCCACTAATAACAACTTACTTGCAGTATGCTAATAAGTTCCACTTGACTTACCTGAACAAACCTCCTGGTTCTTTAAGAAATCACAAGAGGAAACATGATCAGGGTTTTAAGTTCATTAAAATCCCAACAAATAATGCCCATCTGGTTTTGTGCTAATGTTGTCTAGGAGTTTAAAACCTTTTTTTTTTCACTCTTGCTGCTTACACCCAGTGTATTAGCAGAGAATACACCTCCCCTCCTTCAGATCTCTTTCCACTGGCTTTTAAAAAATCACACTCTTCTAGTGTTTTTCTGTATGTCTGCTCTTCCTGTCCCTTTAATCTTGTTAGAGGACTCCTCTACATTTACTCTAGCTTATGTAACATTCTTTTAAAAGCAACAATCAGAATTCTGCACCATATTCTAGTGTTCCAGCTAACCTCCCACTAGCATCAGGTACCAGGAAATTGGAATTCCCTTACTTTTAGTGGAAATACCCTGTCTTATACCCTGTTTTTTTTTTTCCCCACAGCTGTATTTTATTGGTGGCTTGCTGTCACCCTACAACTGAGCAAGCAGTTCCAGTTATCCTTTTTATGCTGACTGCAACTGAGTTTGAAGCAAATATTCCCAGGTTTGACTCCCAAGACCATGATCTTTAACATCTCACTCCATGTATATGATTAAGGATCTTTGATCATCCAGTTCTTTTCAGTTGTTATCCATTTTTAAGCATGTCCGCTTACCACATTCTAAAAAAGAATCCCAAAACCTAAGAAGAAAAACAAACAATACTCTAAGTGTTACATAATGCAGGACAGAATCATTACCCAGGGTCACACTTGTTAATATAACCACCCAGGAAACAGCATTTGAATGAAACCATCAAGTCTTAACAGGAGAACCAAGGCAACCAATGCAACTCGCTCCCTCAAAAGCCCAGTAGGTGCAACTATTGTGTTTTTTTAGAATTCAACTACTAAAAGAGGCTTCTTTAAATTATAGCTCACTGTAAAGGATGTGATATTTTAAACCACACAGAAGAATTCTCTAACATATTTTGTCACTAGGACCACAAAAAGAGAAGGGAGGAGGGTTTGGGTTTGGGGTTTTTTCACAGAAATCTGCTACTATCAAATTAATTTGACTAATGTTAATGCTATATTGTAATCAGCCACACCAACACCCCACCCCCTCAAAAACAAAACCTGCCTGTTCTCTGGCAGCAAACAGCAAACGCAAGGAAAGAGAAGCATTTTAAAAATCTGACACTAGAGGAGGTTTTTGCAAGAGAGAGTAAGTAAATGAGAGACAAAAGAAACAAAACCCAACAGACAATGATAAACCTTGATGTTTTCTTATAGGGTGGAAATTGTAAAAACACAGAGAAAAATACTCCTTTTCAAACACTGCTGAAAGCACAAAACACGGCTGTTGAAGGTCTTCACCACACGTTCTTCACTATTTTCTCTTCAGTTTAGCCAGAACACATTTGCAGTGTGGCTGGAGATGCTGCAGCAAACATTCAGCAAGAATCTAGTCAGCAGATAAAATTCTTGGAAGGTGAAGTGATAATTAGCAACACAACCCAAAGACATAGTGCACTCTCTCTCATTTATACTGACTACTGTAACTATTAAAATATTTTCAGCCCAAAGACAGTACTGCAGTGGTTACAGCTTTTCAAACCAATAGTGATGACTGGCAGATAACATCAGGTTAAAATAAGAACCTGCAACACTGAACACAAGTCCCATGGTACTGCAGCAGCCTTTAACAGCCCAGTTTTTCCTGGCTAGAAGAGAGAACTGATGAAAAGGCCAGGCATGGAATCAATTAAACTAGTGCCAAAGTGGTTTTAAAAAAAAAAGGTTAGACACTCCAAAGACTTAGCAGTTGAGAGTTTACTGGGTCATTTTTTTCCCTGTGGTAGAAAGCAGAGTTTTCAATATGGCTGGAGTACCTTTAAGAAGGTGTACTTCAAAGTGAAATTGAAGTACTTTACACCTCAATACATGAAGATGCTATATTAGTATATTCTGCCCCTATGCTCTACCTGTGTGAGGTAGATGCAATGGCCCCTGCTTCCCCCAGTGGTTCAAAATTCTTTCAAATTCTGTCCTTTGGTCTCACCTGTGTGGGGATTAGCTGTGAGGATGGGAACAAAGGAAATGCCATGGCACAACAGTTCAGCACCTCACCAAATCTGCTGCCTCCCTCATGCTCGTCAAGCATCTTAGAGTAAGCATTAGAAAACCAACTGCACACACTGCCACCAGTGTATACTGCACCTTAAAGGGAAATGCCCTTACTCCAGACAGAAACAGTTCTTTTGAGATCCTCACAGACTGGCATATTTTGACTTTTTATCCCAATGAGTATGACTATCAGCAAATGCAGCAATGAAAACCTACCTCCCCAAATAAATGGCAGTACCTGGAACCAGGGGTTCCCACAATTAAACAACTCACTGGATGAAATATTTCCTCCCGTCCATTTCACATATTTTTTACTTTTGAATTTTACTGAGCACATATTTACAGGAAGCAGTGAACTAAAACCTACATCAGATGTTTTACTACTGTTAAAACAGTAATCTCTCTGCCTACTACTCTGTCATTTTTAAGTGAAATTTCAGGAATCTGAAAATTGCCCTGTACATGAGCCATAAAACCAAACACAGTATTCAAAAGGATAAAATGATAAATTTCACAGAGCAACCTCTTGCATGACTTCTTATGTATCTCCTCATTCACAGTCGCTAGTTTAGAATTTTAATTACCACTCCTGACTCATCTAATGCATTCACCACTGACTCCAGCAACATGCAGAGACCATGCTCCTAAAAAAGCACTAAACAAATTGAAGCACTGTTTTGTCAGTGCTTACTGCACTGCTTTATACTACAGTGCTGATGTCACTATTCTGCAGAATTGCTCAGCTGTTTCACTCAGCTCTCGCTAGTCCCTTCTGAAATCCTCCTCAGCAGTCTTAATGAACCTGAACAACTGCGATCTGACAGACAGGGTTACCACTTCATTATCCATTGCATCCTTCAGATTTTTAATATAGCTATTAAACCCCAAACATTTAGTATTGATCCCTGCTGCACAAAGCACTTTTAACCATTTCCAGGGCCCAGAAATGGCTGTCCTTTTTTCTCCTCTGTATACTAAACTGAGCTTGACAGGACTTTTCTTTTGGACTTTCACCAAGCATTTATAAAGCACTAGAGCGTGGAAGAGTTCTTGTGCTCCCTGAGTGTCGCTATGACCCAGTTTTCGGAAAGATGAGAGCACATAAAAATAGTTGTCTCTTTGCCCTCTTATTCAGTATAGAGAGACCTAAACTAGGATATCAAGGCTAGATTCCTGAGATGATCTCAGGAGCTGCTGATGATCTCAACTTTAATTGAACTAAACCAAAAGGTTAGCAAAAGGAGAATCAAGATCATTTCTTTAACAGATTTCACAAGTAACCACAGGACACAGAGAGAAAAAACCATACATACAAAAAATGTTGAGATCAAAGCATAGGGGATATATAAACCCAAGCTCCAAATTACTACATTTAATGTCATAGCAAGATAGTTATTTTCTTAACACACATTAAAACAACAAAATAAGTCAGTCCTTATATCTTGTCACCATGTTGTAATTCCTTACTCTTGGTCACAAGAAAAAAGGCCTTATAGTTACCATCATATTCTTTCACAAAGCAACCTCCACAGGCAATACTTTAACTTACCCAGATTGTATGGGCCTGAGGGCACCTCCCACTTAGAACAAGTCAAAAATGTCTCAGACAGAACCAGAGCTTGAGAAGGCTCTCTCCTTCAAAAGCATTTCTGATTATCAGTAAACATGGCATTGCACATGGTGAAGGGACTGGTACATGCCCCTCTCGCACCTGGCCACCCCCTTTGTGAGGCTGGAATTGCTGCACAAATGAGTCCCCAAAAACATCTACAGGGGATGCAAGTAAACCCTGAAAGCTTACTTTTTGAAACCCCTGCTGTTCTTCCTTTCTGACTAGCTACATGTTTTAGTCTTAAAGAGTTGATGTAGAGGCTACCTAAACAAAAATCTATGCTATAAAGCTTGAATTAGTAGCAGAAGAAGATAGGACAGATAAACAAGAAACAATCTAAGAAAGAAAGAACACAGGAAAGGTTAAAAGGAAATGTGAGGAAAGAGCTGATTTTTGTTTGATTCCTAAAGCATGCAATGCAGTGTCTGAGATGTTACTTCTCAAAGAAGACTTGTTAAAATAATCCAAATGCTTAGCAGGGCTAAATGGAAGCAGAAGTAATAACCAAATGGTAGGAAATAAAATTAGTACGTCCAGCTGTAGGAAGGCTGGAAAAAAAGGGTCTACAGAATTGCTGGAATAAGCCAAGTGGGATTGGCTGTGTGTATCAGTGAAGAAAGAAGTGAACAAAGGATAGTTGTTTTGTGACAGCTGATCTGCATGTGCTCTGCATCCACTTGGTGCTTGCCTTTGTTTTGTTTTCTGGGGTGACCTTCACCCCCTGCCACACAAAGGATTCAGTGAAAGCCTCCACTCAAAGTCTCAGTTAAAAGCCCAAAAAAACAAACTTATCCTGTGTTGCAGCCCTATGCCTAAGCCCAGGTGCCAGTGACCCAGCAAAGGCAGCATCCCCAGCAGAGCTCCTGCCGAGGGAACCTGCACACTACTACACCGCCTTGGAAAGAGCCCTCCTCCCCTGCCAGTGTCTGGAACAGGCAAAACAGCTAGAATCAAACCTTCAGCTTCATCTCCAAAGGGCTGCTACTAAGCTGTTATCATGAAAGATCAAAGCCAGGGGAAGGGTGGGAGCTTACAGGACAGTAAAGGAAGTTGAGAGTAAATTAGTAGTGTGCATACTAATAATACACACATGCAACATCACTAAGGGAGCATGTTAATGGTTTGGGCAGTTTGAACGAAAACACGTGAAAGCAGTTAAGCCTGTCATCACCAATATTGCCTTTAGAAGTGTTCTGCTGCTTTATGAGCAGCTCTTCAAACACACATGCACATTGAGTTCCATACAAAGATGGTGTAATGCACAAGAACTTGAAAATGGGAGGCTACCCAGAGGGCATCCTGCATGGTCTGCAAAGTCTATGCATAATGCGTGTGAATTTTTGCTTTAAACTGTGGTATTTCATTTCTGGTACTACATATAACTTAGTTATTCCCACATAGATTTGTTATGAAGTATCCAGTTTAGTACCTGCTCAGAACATAACTTGAAGAACATCGGTGTAACAGGGATAAGATAGAAACTGACCTCAGGGCATTGGTCTAAAAGACTAATTTACTGTCAGAACTAACTTGGTGTAATTATACCTATGTAAATACCCATTTATTCTGGAATAAGAGTGTTTTGTTTAACCTGATTCAGTTTATACAACTTCCAGAAGTTTTATCAATGGGGTTGGTAGTACATGCATAATCCTGCTAAAAATTCATCTGCATGACCTTTTGTATCGTGCATAAAAAGACAAAAGTTAAAAATTGAATAATCAATAGTAAAAATAAAACTCTAATTTTGTTACAGGCACGCATATGTCTTCCTGTTGTTCAATCATATGCTCCCTAATGCATTCAAAAACTAAATGTTTAAACAAAGGAATTAACTTTACACTAGTATTTTTTTTCTGGGTTCTGATAGCTTCCGTCTTCAAGAGTATATAACTACTGACATTAAGAGTTGCAAGTACTGTTTCTCTAAAATCTTCTTGTGGAAAAAGGCAGAGACAGTAAAGGAGCCAAATGTGGCTTCTATTGCCATATGTTGTTTCTAATAGTCACAGCTTGAGTTTCAAAACTGATGTAGATTTTCATTTTCCTTTATCTCCATTGAGTGCCGCTGTACTACTGGTACTTCTTAAAATTGAGACTTACTAAGCAGCCCAATTTTAGGCACTAATTTCTAGAACATGGCACAAAAGCTCACACTCAATGTAAAAAGAATCCATGCATGTAAGATAACTGGAAGTACCTGAAAGTCTTGGTCACGTCTCCTTCATACTTCAGTTTACATACAAGAGCCTAAAGTCTACTTTACGGCATAGAGGTTTGAATGTGATTTACATGTCTTTTGCCTTGCTCCCGACAAACATTTTTCGATGGAAGTTTTGATGCAATTAGTGTTTCCAAGAAAAATTTGTGGGTTGCAAAATTATATTCTTAAGAGGTATATAGACTAAGAAGTTCTTGCTTTTGGAGAACGTAATTCTGGTGTTCTTCATGATAACTTTGGAGACCGAGGATGCAAAAGCCTAGTACAGCTTCCCAGTGACATTTTTCTCCCTGATAACATAATTTCTTTCAAGGGCAGAAATTACCTTGTAAAACATAATCACCACATATTTTCCCCTCTCATGCAGCCTCTGATTGTCTCATTCATCACCTAAGTAGACAGACATCACGCAATTCTTTTTGCCAGATACTGCTCCTTAGGAAGTGCTTGCAGAATACCAAAAGGATAAACACTGCCCCCCAGACCTCCAGAGTAGGTCATCTTCAACTGTGGCTTCCACCAACAGTGAAGTCACAGTGCTGGCTTTCTGATATCACAGCATCCTCTGTAGCAACAGCCTATGAGGTCACAAATAAAGGATTATCACTTTATTGTAGGATTAAGGGAACTAAGAAGCTGGTCTGTCAGGAGACAGGTTTTACTCCAAGTAATGGGCATTAGGAGAATGCTGAAAATAAATGCACTGTAAATTGTCTTTGTCTGGCATGCACCCTTTTTTCAATAATACTGTAAAATAAAGTATTGCTTTTATTAACAGCTTCTAAGTAATGGAATGAACTGCAGGCTACGTCCTGAGCTATTACATGGAAGATGAATTCCGAAACAACTTTCTTATTTTAGGACTCCTCAGTCATTTGATTTTGCAAGTATAGACATCAGTCAGACCACTCCCCTCAAATGGTCTGCTGGGTAGTTTATTCACAAGTGTTCAAAGCTAGTACTAAGTTTCAGAAGGTGACTAGAAAAAAAAAAAACAAAAGGAAGTCTGGAAATATCTTGCCCTAGCCCATCTTATTGTTTAGACAAGGATTTGTGAAGATGATTCCAAACTGACAGTCTATGTTCCTAACAAAGATGGAAAAAATATGCATTATAAGTTACAGCACAATAAATACTAGAGTAAAACTCAAGAAACAGTGATTATTTAGAAGAATCTTCAATGCAAAGTAAGTCTGCAGTCACAGGAATCTTTGCCACAAACATTGCTGTTAAAATAAAACACAAATAATGTCATTACATTCTAGGTGGTTTATTTTTTTCAACAATACCTGGTTTATTTCCCAATGAATACTCTGCTTAAAAGTTTTGTAAAACACAGAATTATGAAACCAGTTTGAAACTATTCCAAAACCTTTATCCACCCACTTCCCCACCATGGAGCAAATCAAGGATAGCACAAATACAATCACCAAATGAATGCTTCCCAGACCTTCAAGGAATGACTGTGGCTTTCACACAACTATCCAGAGCACAAATTATTTTCAGCTTTTAAAGTTATAGTCTGCTGGGGAAAGGAGGGATGAAAGGAAGGACAACACAGGGTGACAAAAGACTTACCACATTATTCACAGAAATCCTATGACCCATGCATGCTTGCACATGCAGACTTTTCCCATATTTTTGAAGTGATTGTCCACTTTTCTAGATGCCTGGGAACTCAGGGTGCCTGATGTCTGGAAACTAGCTACTATATGCATGCAGTCTTACCTCATACGTGCAGCAGGTTCAACACATCAGGTCTACTACATATGCATAATTTATCTGTCAGGGACTGTCCCAGATTTTAAGATTAAGATCTAAAAATCCTAAAACAGCCTGGCTTGTAATTTTCAATCTGACCTGTGATGCAACCAGTACAAGCAATTGTACAGTGTGAGAGTATCTTGCAACTTCGGGAAGATTTTTGATTAAGGCCCTACTTTCACCTTACAGAAGATGGAAGGAAATACTTGCAGCATTAGGAGTGTAGGCACTAATACCAATTTCCGCTCTAGAATTGGAAGAAAACATTGGGCAGATTTGCAGATTCACCTGGAGTTTCACCCACCAGTCTGGAAAATTTATATTTCTATTTTGCAGCAGGACAACATTAAAAACGTTGAGAAGAAACAACACAGACGGAATAACGAGATGTTTCACGGCGTTTTAAATACGCTTTGAAATTTTGCAACCTATTTTAAAACGTTGTTTCTTTTGCCCTCCAGCACCAGCAATAAAGAACCTCAAAGGAAGTGCTTAGATAGACCAGACTTACAGGCTTTGCCACTGAGCTCTGCAGCTTTCTAGGGCTGTCAAGAGGGGCCGGGCTGAGCCGTGCCGTGAGACACGAACCCCCGCGCTCAGCCGCGCCGAGGGCGTCCCGGCCGCCTCCGCGCACCCGAAGCGCTGCAGAGACGCTCAGCCTTTCCCAGCACCGCCACTTCCTAGCAGCCCGCTGCAGCCAGCCCGCGCCAAGCCCAGGCAGCCGGGGCACGGCACCATCCGCGCCTCCCGGGGGAAGCGCTGCCCCGCCGGCACAAGCCGCCCTGCGGCGAGGCGGGAGTGCAGCACAGCCTCCCACCGCCCCGCGCTGCTGACGAAGCTCTTACCGCGCAGCAAGGCGGACGGGCAACCGAGCCAAACGATGAAGGACCGCCCATCCCATCTCGGCCCGGTCCGGCGGCCCCCGGGGACGCGGTACCTACCGAGGGGCACCGAGGAGCGGCAGCCCGCTCGCCGCCACGGCAACGCGGGGCCCGTTCCCTACACCTCCCTTCCCGAACCCCTCAGGGGAAGCTGCCTACGCTTTAGGGCCCCGAAACAGGGAGAAAAAGCAATATGCGCCTAGTCGGAAGACGGGGCCTTACTTCCACCTTTGCACGACGTTTGCAGGCAAAACCCATCGCAGTGCTCTCCTCCAGCAAAGGCCACCCGCGTCCCAGCCATTTCAGACGCATGAGCAACACCCTGTGTGCTGCTGCCTCAGGAGCGTCCAAAATCCCGGAGAGGGAGAGCTCAGAAACAAAAATAAAAGTAGAGGGTTTTTGTTGATTGGTTTCTTTAGCCTTGAGGTCGTGGGGTTTTGTGGTTTTGAGGTTGTTGATTTCACATGATGGTAAAGCAGATTTCCATCCCATTCATCTACTCTGTCCTCACAAGAAAGTGAGGGCACTACCTGAAGTGAAGGCACAGTGGGGGCCTGGTACTCCAAAAAAGCAGTACAAGCACGAAAACCCCTTTGCCTCCTGAGGGCAGAGGTGTGATGGGATGTGTGCTGCTGATGTCAGAAATAAATCTCAATGGCCATGGCAACTAAATCATCTCCTGCTTCAAAAGTACTTCAAACAGCCATCAAATATTTTATGCAACTTTTCAATTAAACATGGCTTCATGACTGATCCAAGGTTTTTGTTGTTTTGTTTTTAGAGTTTAAGGGGGTCAAACAAAGGACCACCAGCAAATTACTCCCCTCTGGCTGCCATTGGGGTAGAACCTGAACTTGTGCAAAACCTTCAGCTGATTAGCCACCTATATTTAGAAGGAAGTTATTGTCTTAAGGGACAACTGTAAGGGAAACCTTTTTGCACAGGAAGTTTAGAAAGACCCTCTGCCTCTATCTTCAATGGATGCCAAAGGTTTTATGACCAAAATACGGTTTGTAAAACCAGTGATCAGAACACATACTGAAAACCACAGCTATAGAGCAAATCAGAAAGCTAAATCAAACCCATTCTCCATCTCCCTTGGTTTCATCAAAAGCAAGCAGGAGAATTAGTTTATGAAGGCAAATCACAGGGTAACAATAGGTGCCTGCTGTGGATCCTGAGAATGAATCTGAACTTTGCTCTGAAGGGCTGAGAGCTTTCTTCAAAGTATAAATGGGCATCTTGGTTTTCAGGGCTGGTATGTCTCATGGTCCACAGGCATCAGCAACATGCACAGCCTAACCACACGTAGCTGATGAATATTTAGGAGAAAGCTAAAGCAGAATTACTGTCACAGTAATTCGGTGTTTGGGACACAGCTGGGGAAACACTGGTAAGACACGGGAGGTCTGCAGCATGCTGTGGTCAAAAATCAACACTATGACCTCATCCTCCTCCAGCGCTGAGGCACGGAGGGAGCTGAGATCAGACTAGCAGCCAATTAACCACTCATTTAGCCTGAATTTCAATATTCCTCTCTTTATGAGCTCACTCGTCATTTTAATTACTTAAGGAAGCTCCACAAATGCTTTAATTCCAAACTTTGACATACAAACCATTACTAGAGCTAAGGTGAATGAAATAGAAACTTTCCACTTGAACAATAGAAAAAAAAGATCAAGAAGGTAACTCAGCAGAGTAATATAAAGTTTAAAAGACAACTGCCAACCCCTCTAAGCAAGACTGAGAACTACTTGATGGCAGCAGAAGTGCTAGGATCTCTCTCACCCTGCAGCTACACACTGGAAATGCACACACAGTATCCACAGGACCACTGGCAGTCCCTTTCATAATAAACAAAGCGCTGAGTGGGAAAAAACCCAAACCCCAACCAATCAAAAAACTCCTCTATAAATCAAATTTCCCCATGCCAGGCAGTACAAAAAAGCAAGAGCAGGTGATTCCCATGATCATGCAACCTCTGGGATCCAGGAAATCCCAGGCCAAGACTCAGCACAGAAGCTACAAGCCAACACAGTGGTAAGGTTTTAAAAAAGCCATATGACCATATTGTGTTCGAAGCATTTTCTAGCCTCATCATCATCAATTTCACATAGTATTGCTTTGGCTTCTCTGTTTGCCAATAATCTCCAGGACCTCTACCTGCTGCCAATTGAATTTCCTTCACTAATGCCACTGATATCCATGCTTTCTCTGCAAGTCCAATATGAGGAAATAGTTCTTTAGTGGGTGACAACAGCTCTGTCTGGCAGTTTACAAGAACTGGAAGACTACCACTGCCTGAAGGACTTCACAGCGGAGCTCAGACAGAGCCAGCATGTTTCAGATACAATCGTTATCTGTGAGGCCATGGAAGCAATAAGATCACTTCCTCCTTGCAATCTTCAGCTTTACATACTCATCAATTATTGCTATTTTTAAAGTTCCTTTGGAAAAAGAAGAAGAAAAAAGCTCATAATCATTTTATCAGTTCTGGTGTTTGACTTTGGGACCAACCACATACCATCAGTTATTAAACATTTATGATTCCCTTTTCCCTCAAGTACAGGAGGAAGAATTTGGCAATCAACAAGGGAGAACAAGCTGACTGACAACAGCTTACAGCTAAACTAGCAACTGCTCAACCAAACTGCACAAACCATAGAATATGTGCCATGATTATTAGCTTGAGGATGATAACCCTATAATCAATAGCCATAATTTCTATTGGCATATCTTGTTCACATTTCAAGACAATAACAAAATAATCTGGTGCTCATGTATTTCTGCACTATCTGAAAGCAAAGGATTCCTTAGCTTTCTCCACATTGTTTCTGTAAACTGAAATCCTGGAATCATCTAATTACTACCTCCATATATAGGATTTGTCCAGATACTAAAATTCTGAAGCTGTAAGCTTACAGATGTTTTTGCTCTTTTCTCCTTCACTCCTAAACAGGAAAGATTATGGCGAAGATTAAACTAGACTAGGCACTCAATCTGTTCCAATTTCTCACCTCTCTCAGATGCTGGTTTAAAAATGTCAACCTGAACCGAACGAGTGATCATCAAGCAAATTAATTACAGCAAGAACCAAATTTGAGACCCTGCGCTTACCAGTAGGAATTCCTCAAACAGCACACCTGAATTCTTCCAACCACCAGGAAAAGCTCCAGGACAGATCTAGCACACTCCTACACTAGTAACTCCTGAAGGCTACTTTAGTTCCTAAACGGCACCAGGAAAACACCTTTGATTCAAAAGCAAGGGATGGTCAAGATGTTGGAAAGCCACTCAAGGCATCTGTGCTGCATTCAGTGCTGTGACTGGAACTGACAGAAATGTATCTGGATCAGCTTCATGCTGCCCATGTGGGAAAGCTCACTGACCATTCACAGTTTTTGTGGTCTGTGTTGAACACTGTGGTTCAGCAGTTACTCAGCTCACATTAACAGAGCTGACCAGGCCAGAGCAAGCTCTGGCCTGCCTATACAGCCCCTAGTACCTGCCATATCCTAGATATAAGTTTGCCCCCCTTAGACTTCTTTTCATTTATTTTAAGTATCTAGAAAACCTTACTGAATAGTTTATGCAAAATGGTATCTCTCATGCCAGAAATCTTTCATTTATAGGAGAGCAATAGGGTCAAACAAGAAATAAAAAGACCAAACATACCCATACTGTCCTTGAAACACTCACATCAGATGCATGATGGAAATTATGTATTCATCTGTGCTAAAACCATATGAGAAAATCTGGAAAATACTGTTGGATATCATAACTGGTACTTCAGGTGGCCTGAGGAATCCATCACCATGCTGATGGTATTCCACGGTATTTCTCCTTTTTTCATGGGAAAATGAAAGTTCTTGCATAGACAAGTCATTGTTTGCCAAAGCATTCATCACAGATGCCTAACTGCACAACAGAGCAACCCAACCTAATGTTTGATCTGCTCTGATGAGTTAGTTTAGGGAGCTAACCTAGCAGAAGGTTAGTCCTGTCAAAAAAAAAAAAAAAAAGCCAAACTCTGATTGGGTGCCCTGTTAAGACAGAGGAGGTCCTGTCTCAGGGCAAAGTAGGAGGCAGTATGCCACAGGCAATGGAGAAGCAGGACCTCCTGCTCTGGGAGCCAGCAGTTACAGGTAACAACTGCTCACTTATCACAAAACTGTATGGTAATATGGCCATTCACCACTAAAATGACTGACACAGTCACCATCCTGACAGCAGGTCCATGTGACAAATGTAATTTTCAAAGGGCTTTAAAATGGCTTACTAAATTCCATTTGTTTTCATGGCATCCAGGTTCCAGTCTATCAGCACTGGTCTCAACTACAAAGGGGCAGGTTTTCAAAAGCAAGCTTTGTTTTTAATGTCCAACAGACCATCAAGACTTGAACAAATAAGGACACACAGCTGGAATAAACAAGGATATAAGTAGTAGGCACACATTCCAAGAATGTGTTTAAAAATAGTGCTGTTCTTACAGAGACAGCATGTACCCATTTTCATCAGTAGTTCCAAAGATTTGGTAAAAACCATCATCTGCAACAACTGAGTTTCCCAAATAATATGGTCTATTACACATCAGATACTGACCATTCTAGTGGAAAATAATATGGACAGGAAGGACCCTGCATTTCTCCACCCAGTGCTGGAATATCTCCCCAAAACATAGATGACATAGTCACAAAGAATGGCAGGCATCCTACTGTGTAGAATACAATTCCACTGACATTAAAATGCATCAGAAAACCATACTTTTTTACGTATTAATTTTAGAAAGAGGGAGAAGTATTCTGACAAATGTCAGAACTTCCTGTTACGGCATTCCTGCAAGGAGTGTTTCTTTCTCTCCCTTCAAATTAGTTTGTTCTAAAAGACTGCATTAGGTAGACCAATATTTAAAACACTTAAACAGTCAAATGTGAAATAAACCAGTCTGATCCTGCTGGAATTAAGTGTTTTATGTGATCTAAAAATACTGGGTTTCGGATTTTCTTCCACATGTAATCTGTCTACTTTGGAGCTCTGTTTCAAATCAGAAAACAATTTCCTTGGAATCCCAAAACCTCCACAAAATAGAGCCTCTGTCTACTAGTCAGCTATACACAAGCCTAAAATTTTATAAAACAAGTTTCAACATATGTCCTTACAAGAATATCCAGTATCATGTATTTCCTCATGTGAAATTTGAGAACCATTACACATAACTTTCAAATGAAAACTTTAATTTAGTCTGAGCAGAATTGAAGTATTTTTGCCTTGTTCTGCATCTCAATCTGTGTTTTATTAATTTATCTTGCAAACTTAAGTCTTGACTGATTTGCATGTGTTTTTAAATATGTATGTACAGCTCAGAGTAGGAAAGCAGCAACAGCATTACATCAGCCTCAACACCTGCACCATGTTGACTGAAGCAGAGAAGACTGTCTATTGTTTCTCTTTCTTATTAATGTCTACCTTCCCAGCCTTACAAACTTCTTGCTGCTCTGCCAGTAACATAAATCATGCTGACTCTCTCTGATGTGCAATTTCCACTGTGACTGGAGAGGCAGGTCTTAAAAGAAAAAAAAAAACAAAACCAAACAAAAACAGTGAAAAATCTAACAAATATTCTTATGATTTTTATAATGACATTTGCACCAAGTGCCCATTTGTGTGGAAAATGTTTAAATTGCTCCATTTTAAAAAGTCTACAGTCCTAAGGGAGTTTTTAGAATTATATACAAAACATTTTCATGCAAATGGAGGGCATTAAGTACTTCACACATGCAAGCAGAAAAAAAAAGCTTGAATAAATGTTTCAAGAAGAAAGTAGGGATATTTTAAGTCTGAGACAGAGATGTTGTCCATCACACTCATAGAGAAAACAAACTGAAAAGAAACCAAAAAGAAACAGCTGATATACTACAGAACAGATTCTATCCAAAAAAACTTAGTCAGCATCTAATGTCACTACCTCAAGAATTCTTCTTCTAACCTAAAATGTAAAGCTTAAAAAATACTTAATTTTGCACCACAGAAGTTTACTACTCTTTAAGCTAAGCTATGCATTTAGGCAGAACAAACAGTAAGGATCCAAGTCAGCCAGCACTGAGGGAGACACCATGCATCTCCCAGAAAACAGCAGTTTCAGCAAACAGAAAATCCAGACTGGCACTGAGACCAACACTGCTAGCCATGACAGCAATGAGTAATGACACAGCCTTCTAAAAGGAACAGTGGGGACAAAATCTGGTTTAAAAATGGATCACTTGTGGAAAGGTTTAACTGTCACCTGCAGCAGTTGCAACAGGTGGGACTCAAAGACCCCAAGTGCCTCTGTCTTCAGAATCAGGCCCCTACCACAGAAGGCAGCTGTGGGAAGGAGGTTAGCTGGAGAAGCATCTGAATACCTGGAAGACACGCTACAAAGGAGCAAGCATTAAGAGAAACCCCTGCAGGGCAGCAGGACTGCTTTGAAAATGTTTATTTTTAATTTCAAATCTTGATTCTGAGCTGATAATGTCATGCCACAAGCAAAGGAACAAGAATGGCAATGTTGTCTAGAGCATGATTTCATCCTCCCCACCTTGCAAGTTGCTTATCAGCTCAGAAGGACACTGTCAAGCTTAGCAGCACAGGCTTGCTGCTGGAAGAATGTGGAGCTAGCAGGGTTTTTTCAGGTCAGGCTGGACCTGATACAATGCTGCAGATTAAGCAACTTCACTGTATGAGGTGGGAGTCTCAGGAGCAGACAATTTGCTCCTGGGAATAAGATTTAGAGCACCTAACCACGCATTTAGGTGGGAAGGGACTTCCAGCCCTCAGTTTGTTCCTACTTTCATGTTCAAGGGATCAGAAAGGTTAACCTTTGTGGAAGTGAACAAATCATACTAAGCAAAGCATTTCAAAAGCATACAAAAATACCCTGGAAAAACAAGTTTTGGTTGCTGCATGGCAAAAGCTCCCAAACTGTTTTAAAGATCTGCTGTGGTTTTTGTCTTAAAGTTCATTACACTCAAAGCCCATGAAAAGCTGTCATTTTCTCACTGCTTGTGAACATATCAAATAGCAATAATAAACAAGAATTGTGAAAAGGGATCCAACTGCTGTACAGGTTCTGGAAACCTGGACACAACATTCAGGCATTTGTCTGTCATCTCTGTATTGTTACGCCTGAGCTCTGTTGTCAAGAGTAGATTATCTGCAAGTCTTTATACTGACTCTTACTGAAGTCCAGATCCTTAATAGCATAATTTAATATTCGTTATCTATTATCAAGATGTAAAAGAGACAAGTCCTGTAACATAATGCCTGCCTCTCACAAAGTGAAGCACCTAACACCAGCTGTTTTAAATGTCAATTTAATGATAAATAGCGTCTCACAAAACAAGGTAGACATACCACTGGAAATGTCCCCATGCCTCTCTTGTATTGGATGCATCATTCTTGTAACCTTGCAACAGTCAGGGCTATTCATTAACCAGCTATTAGCTGAAAAAAATAAAATGTCCATTAAAAAGTAGCACAAACTTTTTGAAAGTGCAGTAAACCAAGACACAGGTAAACTTCCAGAAGCAGAAAAGGATTTTAGCTAGAAACTTCATCCTGAACTTCTGCTTTATCTAACTGGATTTTGTACTTTTGTAGAAAGCTGCCACAAAAATCCAGGTAAATTCTCAGCATGTGAAAAGGGGAAAAAAAAGATAAAAAAAGAGAAAGAAAATTATGATCTTTCAGGAATACCACAGATGCTGCCATGCAACCTCTTCAGAAAGAGAATTCTTTATACTGGGAGTTAATTTTGTGCCACCTTCCATACCAAACCCAAAGGATGCACATAATAATGTTTGGGTGAAAGTGACTTAAAATGTGTTTCTAATAATGTTTGAATGAGGACCTGATTCTGGAATTATTCACACAAACTATTTCCATTTGTTAAAGCCATTATCCCTATTCTCTGACTAGCTCCCTTGCACCCCTTTAAAATGAGGGAAGAAAAATCAAACCAAAACCCAACAAAACAAAACAAACAACAAAAAAAAACCAAACCAGAGAACAGTTTAAATGTTTTGATGTGACAAATGCCAGACTCCAAAGCACATAAATGTGCTCGAACAATGCATTTGAAACTCTCATCCCAGCACCTTACATCTTCAAGTAATCTCCTCAGCTCATTCAAAATGCAAGCACTTTAAGTGTACAAACATGGAAAGAACCTTCCAGCTCTTTTAAAGAAGATAATGAATCACAAAGTTAACTTTTTACTTTCAAGATGACTCTCAATCATTGCTTCAGTGATTTTACTTTCAGCCTCACCCTGTCCCAATCCTGGCATGTTCTGCTCCAGAACACACAGAGAGATCAGAAAAGCTGTGCTTAAGATTCAGAAAGAAGATAAAAAGTACGGGTGATTAGAAGTGTGCTCTATCCTGCCTGAAAGGATGGGGGGAGGGCTGATAGTGATGTGGGACAGCAAAAGAGCACACACGATATAATGAGGAAGGGGAAATGCTCTTCCAGAATGAGATGGAAAATGAAGGAAGCAGGGGTGGAGGGGGAGCAGGAAGGGATGTAAACAGTTATGAAGAAAAAAGAGACAGTTTTTAAACTCATAAGACACAAAACATCTACAGCATTAGGGAAATTTATGCAATTTTTAAAAATTTAAGCTAAAAGGCAAACAAAAGATTTAAAGTAAAAAGTGCAAGAGAGAGCCCCATCCTGAGAGGGTTCCCAGTAGATGGTGACACCATGCATTAACAAGTTGTGGATTTTAAAGGGGAAGGTGTCTGGAAAATGATTTTCCTTCAAAGCAAAATTGGATAAGTCTATGACCAGGGCAGACCTACAAGCAAACAAGCATCAGCACCCTTGGCTACCCAGACCATAGAGACAGAACTAACAAGCTCTTCACCTGGCCATGGGAAATGAAGGGATGGCCCTTTGTGGCTAGCACATGAAAAGCACTGCTGAATAGGTTGAGCATCCTGAACACATTTTCCAAGCATCTGTTTGGATACAGGCCTTTGCTGCTGGCCTGGAATATGCCAGGACTGGAAGCAGGGTGGAAACCACAGCCTCCAAATGCTGCTCATCACTTCTAACCACGGGATAACCTGGTGGTGCAGAGAGGAAGAATTTCTACCCAGTTTACTGAGGAAGTCAGAATTCCTACCAGGCAGCAGCACCTTCACTTCATTCCCACAACCTGGTATCCAAAACTGATTCTCAAAAACTTTTTTTGGGGTTGCATGTTAGGTTGTTTTCAGGTTTTTGTTTGTTGATTTGGAGGGGGTGGGTGAGGTTTGGGGACTGTAGGATTGTTTTCAGGGGTTTTTTGTATTTTATTTTTCTGTCTTGGTCCACTTTCCACTTTCAGGATGTAATTAAGCTTCAAAGTCAAGAAAGAAAGGGAACCAGCTCTGAGTCAGCAATTAGCTCAACATCCTGTTAATATCTACCCATAATCTCTCCCAATCTAGGCATGTAATCTACCTGAGAGGTAGATTAATTCACCAGTGGTTGCCTCCATGGGTTACCAATCTCTATTTCTTGTTATACATTCCGTTACACAGGCATAATCTCCTGAGAATACACGACCAGGTATTACACTTCACCTCCATGAACCCCATTCTCTTCAGACCAGAGCTTGTACCTCCACATGAGAAATACAAGCTTAGGTGGAAATGAGAAGCCCTATCTCCCCATGCACTAGGACATCCTTTACTTTACATATTTAAAGAAAAATACAACTGAGTACAAGCAGCTAGAATTAACCTCAAAAGCTTTTGAGGTTTTCTTTTCCTTACAGTGTTTTTACTTGTCAACAAATGAAGCTAGTTTCACAGTCTCTAGGTGTCAATTCTCAGGGAAAAAAAAAATCAGCAAGTTATAGCCACAGCTTTTAACAAGTTCTCGAAGTTCCATAATATCTCATAAAACAAGTATCACTTACATCCCCACCACCCAGCACAGACCCATATAGAATGTGTGCCACAACAGCGAATGCACACCATTTCACTTACAGCACTTTTCAGTCAAGTCAAGCTGACATGAGAGAATATGGTACCCCACATTTCTATTTTATCCCTTTTCCCATCCTTAGTAATGACAGGTATCAAGTCTGTAACCCAGCTTTGTCTTGAACAACCCTCAGGCAAACATTACTGAGTCTCGCCTTGCAGACATCATGAGGGACTTCACCTGCCACTAGGTGAAGGACAGTTCTGGAGATCCTTATAGCCACAATGACTGGGAGGCAGATAGGCAATTCCCATTCCTCTCCCAAGGTCTTGGGAAAACAGAGATTAACATCAAAACACAAGAAAGAGGTGACCTAAATGCTAAACAACATCCTACATCCTCTCTGCTGACAGGACTATTCATTTCAGAGTGGCCAGGCTCTATCTTACCCTTAGTTTTCTCCATTTATATACACACTCCCTAGTGCACACACACACAGAGATTCTCATTATCAGACAGTGGTTGAATGACCAAAGGTTAAGAATCACTCCTATCTCTTTTTGCCTTGTTGATATTTTTTAAACAAAAATCAATACAATTTATGTATCATTTGTAGAAGTTGTTTTAAACTCAGCTGTTCCACACAGGGATTGGGAAGGTAATGGCTCTTCTGCAAAAGGAGGGAATAAAAGCTCCAGTCTCCCAAAGGATTATTTATTCCATATTCCCCAAAATAAAAAGTGATGTTTCTCTTGCACACAATAGTTAATAATCTGGACTCTTCTTTGCTGCACTATTATTTCAGAGACAGAATTTACTGGCAGTATAAAATATAGGAAAATATTTCATTCTGCCTATATTTTGCACCTCCATCTCTCTTGCATCTTATTTCTCTTTCAGTACATAAAGTTTAAGGCTTTGCAGGATTTACAATCCTTTCTTTTTTGTGTGCCAAACTGCAATAAAAAATAAATAATTACAATACAAATAGAAGGACACTTCTCCTCAGCTGCACATCAGGCACTTGAATTTATGTGAAGTCTCTGTGCTTGTAGAGTCAAGACTTGAATTTTTGGTCATGGACAAGACACTGACATTACAAAAGGAGAGCAGTATTGTGTTGAGATAGTAAGGAAGAGCCAAGTCCAAGACTTACCCAGCAGAGGTCAGGCTAAACCAAAACTTCACTATCATTATGAGTACTAAGAAATTGTCCCTTCCCATTCTTTTCCCTCAGATTCTAACAACAAATATTTTTACAGTGTGACAGATACCCAAGAATTACTCTTAAAATCAATTTAAAACAGCAAAGACTTAAGTTTCTTGGGCAAAATACCCTTGAAAAAGACTAAAACAAAAGCATTTGACACCAAACATTTGAAGAATTCAGTATAATTGTTGGGCAAAAATGTATTAATTAAATGAAATAAGAATGAAAATCCACTGTAGCAACATAAACAAAACACTGTATATGCTCTCCAAGAGTATTTCAAATGAATTTTGCTCCAATACACAAAGCATAGTAAATACTTAAAAAAATATACATTGATATAAGTATTCATAATAACAAGGGGAATCAGAAAGGGTCTCAAGAGTTTGGGAGTAATCTGTCCACAAAATCAAAACAAAAGCATCATGTATGTGTTTTAGCACATAGCACAAAAAGCAAAAGACAGAAAACACTTAAAACTCATGGAGATAGAATAAAGTAAGCAGCATGATGTGCTCATATGCATGTCAAAGAATGTACCTAGGCCCCCACAGCTTTCAATTACAAATGTGAAAATACTACAAAAACCTAACAAAGGAGATGAAGTGTTCAGTGTCCCACTAAGTCACACTGAATAGTAGAGAATGTATAAAAAGCACACAGAAAAGTTAAAAAGTGCAGAATCAAACATGTCTGTGTATTTGTGATATGTACTCATACATGCAAACATGCGTCGCTTATTAAGTAAACTTTCCTACAGTCAACATAAGTTGTTGGGAGGGAGGTTAGAAGCATGTGAGTAAGATTTTAGCACAGGTAAGATGTTCAGTAATATTTCTTATGACAATTAATACTAGAACATTGCAGACAATTAAGGGGTTTGACACATCATCCAACGCTAAGTATGGCAAGCAGCAACACCGCATTCCACAGGGGAAGACATCAGAGCTGTTACGCAGTCTCTACCTTAAGGAAGCAAAGTGCCCTAAGTTTGACCTAAGCAGTTGGTAGGCAGTGGGCTGTTCATGCTTAAAATGCCTAAGTTTACAATCCAAGCTAATGGATTTTAGAGTCTGTCTTGTTGCAGCACAGACACGCAGCTCTGCAGGTTATGCTCTGGTCTCCTTTCGCTGCTGCTTACCAGAGAATGTCAAGATTGGTGGAGGCAACTTTGGATTGCCTTTGGGCTTCTCCCCTTGCCCTGCTCTGTGGTCTCAGAAAGGTTTGATTACAACTGTCTCCCTGAAGCTGCAGCACACAGAAGTCCTATCCCAGAATACACCTCCTTTTTTCCTAATAGTCACCCTACTTGGAGCTTGTGTACTGTCCTCTAAAGGCATTCCTAAAATTGCTTTATGGTCTCTGCACTGAGGACAGTTTATCTCCAAGCAGATCAAAGGCTTTGAGATGCAACTCTATTCCTCTTGGTCCACATTAAGAGGACACATGCAGTCCAAATGTTATGACTACATTTACAGCAGAACCAGAATTGGCTTACAGCCTACCTGTATTGATATTTACACTTTGCTGAAGGGCTGCTTTCAAGTCTTGGCTGTGCAGAAAGTTTAAAAGAAAACGTCCCACCTCAAGGGAAATATATTATGCAATAGAGTTTCCAAATCAGTGCTACATTACTATAGGACACAGAGTTTTATCCACCTAACACGTGCACAAACCTCTCAGTTCTGATTAAGAAAGAAAACATGGTCACAAAAAAGGTACTGCAGGGATGCCAAAAATGGTTCTTCTCTAAATGGAATCCACATTAAACGTGGCTTCTTTAGCATGCAACTTCTGCAAGGATGGAAATGACTACACCTGATATCCTGCAGAAGTAACTTACAGAGTGTTGTATTTATTAGTTCAACAACAGTTTCAACTGAGGATGAAATGAAATATAAATTACTAGTAAATACTACCATTACACTTTAAATACCTCTTCTGCAAAGCCGGAATCAATTACAGTGATTGCAAAAGCTGGAACAGCCTCCCTCATGACCTGAAAACTGTCTACTATAACTCGAGATGAAGTCAAAAGGGAGACACAATTCATGTCATGAAAACAAGATCAACAAAACCAATGCTCCTCCAGACATGGCCCATTCATCTGTGCATCCTGAAGACAATTTTTTTTCTATCTGCTATGCCAGCCACCCTTGTTCCATCTCACAGCTAGTGATTAATTACACTTCAGTGCAGCAATTCATCCAAGTCGGACCTTTGAAACATAAAGACACTGTGGGAATCCTATGCTTTCAAGTGCCTTCCTCTACTGGTAAAACTAAAAGTAATAGAGCCACATGGTATCAAAAGGTAGTATTTTTGACTGCCTTGTGGTACAGAGAAAAGAACCCAACCTGTTATGCATCTTCATATCAAGTACTTAGCTGTCACTTATCATATCTATGTCCAATGAAAGTTTCTTCGATGGATGGGTAACACTTTTCAAATCCAAACCTGTAATACACATGATACAAGCAACACTGTTTTGCAACCATGTGTGCTGATATCCCAGATTAGTCCTTGCTGCACTTTGCCAACCATGGAAATGTCTAACTGCGTTCTGCTTTTCCAGGCCAGAACTCCTTATACTGCTGCTCTCACCACTTTGTTGTATTCCTCCATGCTCATTTCGATAGCTCTTGTTGAAGACTAGCCAAAATGCAAGCCTGGCTTAGACAGGCAAACCACCTCACTCATACAAAGACAATCTTCAAGCCTGCCTCAGTAAATTAAACTTACAGTTATAAGAAAATAATGAGAAGCATTCCCTTGGGCTCATCTGAACTGTGGTGCTAGCTATGAGATGCAGCCCTGAATAATTCCAGCACAAGTCCACCTTGGGAGGCAAAATACACAGGATTTGGGAACGGAGTGGTTTTTTCCCTTTCTGCTTTGTTTATTCTTGCCAACGTCACTACATACTTTCTTGGGTTATTCCATCAGCAGGTCACAAAACTTCATGAAAGATGTGAACAAAGACACAGAAGTGTTATGCAATCAAAAAAAATCATTGTTTTTTGCAATTAAAGCAACAAATGGCTGGATTTAACAAAATACTCTTCTAGGTAAGATCATTAATGACAAAATGAGTAGTCCTTGAATTAAGAGTGCAATTTACTTTAGCATGGGTTTCAAGATTTTGCTTAAAGCCGGTGTGATTGCATGTACAACTCCCCAACTAAATTAACATAATTTACTTTGACTTAAAAAGCATTGTTTGAGCACAAAAATTCAACTCCCCTTGAGAAGAATGGCATGGCCTCACAAGGAAGAGGTTGGACTACAATCACCTGGGATCCCTTCCAATCTGAATTTTTCCTATGATCTTGACACTCAAGGTGTTCAATCAGATGCCAGTCTGTACAGGCTATTGGAATGACTGGAGGCAGGGTCTGGAATTCAAGACCTGCACACTCCTATTGAACGTAATATAAGTTCTCGTGCCAGACTTCTTACACATGGCATGCAACGTTCAACAGCAATCAATATCAGTCTCAAATTTGCGATTTCTGATGTACCTGTATCCTGTGACTCATGCTATCACATTGTATGTGTTAGCAATAGCTGTTGAAGTAACCAAAGTGTAAAATGTGGCCTTAATGCCATTAATGTACACATATATTGAATAGAATACTTATAATGAAAAATCAGAAGTGAAATCTAAGTAGAGTTCTTGTTATCTTTCCTAACGCATCATTAGATTTTAATAGTGATGCTACACAGTTTGTGCATGTTTGGGATTTTCTCCTTTGTTTTACTGGCAGGACCAGGGAAGTCCCAGGGCTGAGACTGGTGGAGAGGCAGTGTTCCCAAGGACTGCACAATAGAGCAGTGTTTCCTAAAGTAGGTTATGTGAAGGACAAGCAGAAAGGCATCAGAGGGAGGGGTGACTGTGGAAAATATGGATGATGTCATCCTCGGCATGAGCAGATCTTTGAAAATATATGGCAATGATTTGTTTTCCTAGGAGAAGATAAGGAGCTATGCTTCCAAAGTTGGGAAGTGCAGACCTACCCCAGTGTTTCCTTGTTTCACTGAATCTTTTTAACCAACTAGTTCTGGAAACATGGACAACTTGGTTATAAATGGCCACGTGCTCAGCCTTTGTCTTAAGCCTATGCCCAGATGACCCATTTTGCACATTTCAACCAAGAATAAAGTGACCTCATTTTCAAAAGTGCTGAGCACCAGCTGTTCCTATTGTGTTCACAAACCACACTATAGGTTCCTGTTTTCAAATTCTTGACCTCAAAAGAATTTTGAGGCAGCAGAGTGATTATATGGTCTTCCACTTGCAATATGCCTATTTATTTTAGTTCAAGCATAAAAGTCTGAGTAAACTACTTTAAAATCCCGAATGCACTAAATAAGAACAAGTACTCTTGCCGCTAGAACTTTAGTGCAACCTAAGTGAGCCACCTGATCTAAAAAAATATTTTTTTCATGAAAGAATGACTAGACTGAAAGTCAGAGTATTTTGACTTTCACTCCTAGTTTCTTTTTTATTTTCTTTCTTTCCAATAAATGGCCTAAAAATGCGGAACAATAGCATCCCAGATGCTACACCCAAATTTATATTTCTGGGATTAATTCTTTGCTACCTGCTACATAAAGTTAGGTCAACAAATTCAAGATCATTTTACTACAGCTTTTGGCTCCATAATAAACAGTTATTTTGTATTTTAAACTGTTACTTAAGTAGTTTTAAACTGTTACTTGAACATACCACTGTCATCTCCATACAAAGTATCACATTGCTTGTACAAACAAGCACAACTACCTTATCTCTCCCCCAAACCATAAAGCTTCAAATCAGCAAAATCAACAAAACAACTTACCCACAAATCACAAAACAAGTCATGCTAATGATCAGTGCACAATATTTGGTTTTGGTTTTTAAATTAAACTGGTTTTTAATTAAAAGATAGCAAGAAAACCTCAAAATATATTGAACTTGCTATGACTTCTTGTTGACCTCTACTGAGAAGACGCCGATTTGTATTGCATTGCTTCCCAGCAAAAAATCCTGACTATGTGTGAGGAAAGCACCACTACTTTTGGGCATAAGTAAAGGACTCCATATAGAGACAATACAGAAATGCACACCACCTAGTAAAAAAAAAAAACCATAAATATTCTCTCTCCAAATACAGTATTTTAATTTTCACAGTAACTTGAAGAGAAACTGATTGTACTCCCAAATCCAATAGATCTTGATACCTTGCTTATGTTGATTAGTCAAGAGCTCTGTTTTGATTCCCTTGTAAAAGTAAACTTGGTCTTGCTTTGTACTTCTAGCTCTGCCTGTGTTTTATGACAGCAGAAAGCAAAGTTGAGGAAAAGGAGCTTTCCTGAAAGCAGGGTCATTGGGTGGGGCCAAGCACCCAGAAGAGGGGAGGGTGATAAAAAGGCAGGAGGGTTCAGGGTAAAGGCCAGGAGCAAAAATGTTTTGCTGTTGCACAGATGGATTCTCATCTCTGAGAACCAGAGGTAAAGCAGACATACCAATAGCTCAAAATCAGTGGTTTAATATGGTTTTCCGACATTCTCCTCATACTTGCTGACATTTTATGGGTCAAACTGCCTTTAAATGCCATAGGAAACTATCTGAAAGTTGCTGGTAAAGTGCACATGAAGAGGTAAAACTTTTATTTTATACTGAAAATAATTCAGAATAGAGACACTGTCAGATTACCAAAAGTCCTGAGATTTATGAAGGTGTTTGAGTGGACACCACAAGATAACAGTGAAGGAAACAAATAAAAATGGTCTCTTTCTCTTGGTGATACAATCTTTGAAATACAACTCATTTCCTTGGTGTAAGGAAGATTTGTCAATGACCTTTTGAGAAAAAATGGCTATAAATCCTATAAAAAACAGCTTATAAATCCCTTCACACATCATTACTTTTGGCTTCACTTGTTACATACGGCTGATGCTCTGAGAATCACCCACCCTTGACCTCCAAAGCCAGACTGCAGTATTTCCAAGCGCTGCACTAGTGGCAAGGCATAGAGATTTGCTAATGTCACAAGAAGAGCTGGCTGGTCTTGTTTGATGAACTATCCTAAGAAAAGCTATAAATTCAGTAGAAATTTGTTCCTTAATGCTATTCTTCCATGTAAACTATAGCTGCAATCACAATGAGGTCATCTTCTATAATCATGAATGCAGGACAAGCAATGTAAGATTCTAACTTTTGTGATTCACACACTAAAAGGAAAAACTATACAGCAAACAATTTCTTATGTACAAAAGCAGGTTATGCCTTTTGCTTTTCAAAGAACAAAACCAATACAACAAACCCACCCATATCAAGAAACATCTGAGCATAACTATGATTTCTAGATCTCTTTAAACAAGCCAAATATATATTCTTTATATACTCTCACTGCTGCTCTGAACTGGTTTCAGGCAGCTTTTACAATTTTACAACACAACAGTAGCCATGAGACATTCAACAAATTAGCTTGCACTACTCCCAGCCTTTCCCAAATGCTTGGTCAGACAGGCTTGGTGGCAGGCCATCAGCTTCTCATGCAGGGGGTCTCAGAGTCCCACCACCTTACCCCTGACTATGTCATCCAAACCCTTTTTGGCTGTGAAAGAGGTGACAAGAGTGGGGGCAGAGGATTTACACTCATGTAAGTATTTCTATATGAAAGACTTCCAAAAATGACAAAGTTGAGATGCAAGTACTAAAGAGAAGGTTTGAATGCAACTACCAACATCAGTTCCTGCAATTAAACTCATTAGACTTTGGCCCTTTCCTTCTGACTGCTTTTGTGTCTTCAAAGATAAAAGTAGTCAGGCCAAGAAAAATACCCAAAATGCTCACACATAAAACCCAACTGCTTAGCATATTTCATTACCACACTGACTTCAAAAATACTGAGCAACTTAAACCTGCAAGCCACTTGGCTTTAGCTAGAGATAAATGCTTGAGATAAGAGAGGTATAATTGTTCAATGTAATACTGTAGCATGTTTTATATAAACATTTGCTAACACTGCACTTCATGTATTTCATTCCAGTGTTGTGAAGTGCTGCTGAATGTTCCAACTGTATTTATGGCCTGTTCCTTTAATATTTACACATCCAAGGTTCCCCTTGATGCTGAATTAAATATGCTATCCTAGCTTCAAAGTAGAAAGGAGCACTTATGCTTTGCAACAGAAGGAAGAGTCTACAGTTTTTCTAGCAGTTAACTAGCTGATTCCTCTCCACTGCTGAAAAGAGGAAAGGGGAAAATCTGAAAATAATGTGTTAATTCGTTAGTGAAGAGAACATGAAATTGGGATTAAAAATAGCTTTTGCATTTAGTAAAATGCTTTAGGTTTAACCATAATTTTTCTATTAGCTAACTATTAAGTGAATTAAAACATCTGAAATTAGGGTCCCCACAGAGGAGACATGTTTGTAGACTTTCTGGAGGGTTTGGTTTCATGATGGAATGTGTGGTGTGACACTGCTCTCTCTCTTAGCACTGCACTGTCAGTTCTTCCACGTCATAGGTCTTGAACTGCCCCCAGAAAACTGGACAGAGAGGGGAGTGGCCTAAAAAGTCTTATGTTCCCACAAGTCTTGGTGACCCACCACAAAGTGTACTGAGGAAAGACTGAAGCCAAAGCCCAGACATACAAAGAGACATCAGACTACCTCGAAGGGAGAGACGAGAGAAAGGGATGGAAAACAGCTCACAAAGACTTCCTGGCTTTTTTTTTTTGCTTTAATAGCTGGTTGTGAGTAACTACCAGGGAAAAGTCCTGGAGCCTCCACTCATGAGAAATCTCCCTTTGAAGACTTCAGTTTTCTGCCTGTTTTTCTGCTGTAAATTCAAGGGGAGGGACTGCCATATTGCAATGACAGCAAGGCACAGGTCAGAGTCACGGGAAGGAAAGGTAGACTCCGTGATGTCACACCAGTGCACATTTCAGCAAGGCATGACATCTCACCACAAAACCTGGCATCCTGCCCTGATTTTAGGGTAGTCTACAAGTAATACTCAGCAGTAACCACTTCTGACTCCAGTTCTTCCCCTTCTGTCACCTACATGCTTTTGAAATAAGTGCCCCAAGATCTTCCCCTACACCTGAGCACCAAGAGCTGTAGATCCCCCCTTTCACCACTGTGCAAGCAGGGGAACTCCAGCCTACACACACGTGAGAGACCACACTGAGAGCACCACTGCCACAGTAACAACAACACTCATTTCAGTGATAGCTACTGCAAAGGTAGGTATGGTATTACTCCATGTCAACATGATGATCTCCCTTTAAATCAGACAATTAGGAATAAGCCAACACCACTAATAAATGCAGGACTAAAGCCAGCTATTTCATACTGCAAATGATCCTTGGTCTTCCCTGAGCATCAAGTGAAGTCCAATTTTGTTGCCTGGCTCCATCTACAGAAACTATTCCACTGTTGCCAGCAACGGACTCAAAGGCCTTGCTTTTGCTCTCATGCTACAATGAACTAGCAACAAGTCAGAAAGAACTGTACTAGTATACAAAGAAGAATCTGACCCTATGGCCTATTAGGTCATTTTTAACGGTCCTACAATTAGAGAAACCAAATTAAACATTTAACATTTGACCTTTGCTGCTGCTTCTAAATTAGCTAATAGAGATAAAAAGCACATACTTTTTCAAGAGTTCACAAAATAAAGGTTTCAAATCCTGTAAAGGATGTTTGATATGTTTTCACTGTGCACTAGAGTTTAAAACTTTTTTTTTTTTTAATGTGGACTAGAAGCTTCCAACTCTAAAATCATGGATTTTTGAGGTACTCTGATTAAGCACCCACTAGACAGTTAGATTGGATCATGGACTAGAGTGGACAAAAGTCAATGTCCTGTGAGAATCTCAGTGCTACAATGGTGTTTAAAAACACTTCTGCAGCTAAAAAAAGAAGTGACAAATTCAAAGACTGCTGAGAGGATATTCTTCAGTTTCTTTTTAAACTTAGGTCTATTATGAAAATTTCATCACTTCTTTATCATATTTACTGGTTTATATCCTATATTTTCTACCATTTGCATTATTTTTTCAATGTTTATATTTTCTTCTTGTTAGGAAACACATCTCCAACATCAATTACAATTACTAACGGCATGCACATCTAAATAAACACTTGCAGATATACACAAAGCATAAACAAAATACACTCATACTGGTATAAAACCCAGTCTCCTCAAATAAAACATATTAAATAGATGTGCTCTGATCTTACATTCACAAGTAATATATAAAACCTTCAGAAGGGTGGAGATTAAAAAGAGCAGTCTTAAAAAGAAGATACATATAAATACATACGTATAAAGTAAAATTACATATAACCTGTATGAATCTGTTATGGCACCCAGCACATGCAGCAAAGTTGTTTTGCACATACACAGCAAAAAGATGATCCCTGTGAGCATCAGTGAATGTGCACAGAGGGTCTCTTGGGAGGGCTTGACCATGTGCATACAGAGAGAAATGCTGGAAAATCACCACACAGCTGTCTCCCTCCACATCTACCCGACACACCTGAAATTTATTTCAGAAAGCATATTTCTGTGATGCTGGTCTATGAATTGACAGGGCCTGGAGACATAATTTTGATGGATACTTTGGCAGCTCTGCAGAGAGACAACGGTGACTGTATTCAGCTCTACACTCCACTGATGTTTTCAAAGGCAACCCATTAAGCACATGGATAGGGTCAATTCAGGCACATATGAAAATCCAGGTATGTGGATTTTGAAACCCACGCAGTCCAATTTATCAGCCTTCAGAGATGCTGAATGTTTCCCTCCTGCAAAAACCAGCACTTTTACAGAGACACCCAGTGTGTCACAAGCTCAGGAAGCCATGCTGGAAAGTTATGGCCTTTAGCTATTAGCTGAACCAAGACTGATCTTGTGAGCCAGCCAACGCCTCCAAAATAAGGAAAGGGAAAGGGGATACCTTGGAGACATGAAACATTAGGACACACTTCTGCAGCATTTTCTCAGGTCAACTCTGTCTTGAAACAGCAGTTTCCAAGCAGAAGACTTGGAAATAACTAATGCCTTGGCACCAGATCCTGCTTGCAATTTGAATCAGGAGATGACATTTTTGGAATGTCAAGAGTTGATATAACAAGAAACTCCTGCTTAATGCAAGCCTTTCATCTAGGCATGTGTCACCTTTGAGATGAGATGGCTCATGAGGCCCAGAATTCAGAGGGAAAGGAAGGAAATAAAGGAAGAAAACTACGTGAAAGGAGTAAGTAGAATTACAGAAATAATTAACAAATGCTTCTTTCATTACTTCAGTGGATAATGTGTGATGACATGAATCCTATGTCATCAGATCTATGTACAAAAATCTGGAATGTATATGTTGTGTTTGGAGTGATGGGATTAATGTTGCCTCTTGACCTAAGAGCTGATCCGCTGTTCTTCTACCACCAAAAATATCAAGAATTTCAAAACCTCCTTCATGTGTGCATATATTCCTCATTATTAGGAAAAGCAACAAAAGAGGACAGGATGAGACCTAAGTTTAGTATGACAATGCACACAATTTGGGGCTGCCACAGGACACCTCCCCTCATGCAAGGTGAGCAGGTGTCACTCCCCTAACACTGCCTGGTTTCACAGAGCTACCTGCAAGCCAAACATGATGAGGACTACTGAACCAACTGCACTGCCTGAACCAACTGGCAAAGGATGGGAAACGTGCCAGAGGGGAGCACCACATGCACTTGCTTTCTCCTTCTACTTCCTTAGACATCTGTTTGTGGTTATAGCTGGACACAGCAGAGAGGGCAATACAGACCTGGGTCTTAACTGGCACAGACATTCTTAGGTTCTTACTTGTTGCTGGAAAAACAAAATCCAAAACTGCTATTGAATGGCAATGTATACCAGAGCAGGTTTTAGATTATTTTTTTCTTCTTGCTGGTCCCCCATAACAAAATAGCCCTCCCAGAGTTATGCACAGCAATCACATACATGCATCCATCCACTCAGGAGTACATGAAGAGGTCAAATGTTCTGATCTGAAAAGCTGGGTTTGAAGCTAATTTGCTATTAGAGATAAAATGACACTTCCCATGGGCAGCTGTGCTGTCAGACAATTTTGACACACCTACTACTGACAAAGCTTGGTTTGACACAACCCACTAGTAAAATTCAGTATCAACACTTTTTTGTATGCTTTATCACTGCTTGATACACACCATCCTTCAAGTGCCACATTAATTAGTGAATGAATTATGATGACACAGGCATATTGAGCTTTTTACCTCAACTCTTTTAACTTACCTTTTCATGATTTAACTCTTAATGCAATCTACAGTGAAACACTTCACAGTACTTAAGTACTTTGCTGTGGATGCGAAAAAGGGATTGCTGTTAGGATAAAAAAGAATAACCATGAAAAGCCAAGAGTCTTGTACTGCAGACCCTGTTGCTCTGTTAGAACAATCAGCACTGCAATGAAAACTGAACAAGATTATCATCTGGTAGGCAGAAAAAAAGTTACAATAATTTTGAAAGGAGTTCAGAGACATGCAAGTGAAGGAGCAATGGTCCTGATTTAAATACAGCCAGTTTAATGACTTAAATTGAAATCTAAGGGTGAGCTGGTGAAATGAAGTGTCCTTCTCATGACCAGGACATAACAACATCAGCCTTCTCTGGAAGAACAGCTACTCTGCCCAGAACTCCTCTTTTTGTGCTCTGCCATCACACCTGCCCTTGATTCTGGTAAACCTGCCCCAGTTTCTCTAGCTGTCCAATCTGTGGCCCTAATTCAAAGGCAGACCTCAATTAAAAGCAAGCATTACTCAGAAGTTACAGCTACATTCTCCTGAGCCTTTACACTTCTCCTATGCAGGCAAAGAATACGTGCAAGAGAGATGGGTACGTGCATTGTTCATGGAAGGAGCACTGCTGTGTGTTATGGTTTCCTACCTAAACAGTCAACCAGAACTTTGTGCATTTTCCCACTGAAGGACAGTCAGACCCTTGGGGACTTTAGGTACATTCTCATGTAGAACCATTACACATGCACACAGAGCACAGGCTCACTATGTATCCAATTAAATAAACTTACATAAATCATATTTTACTGTGCTGCACAACAGACAATACGGCTGACATCTGGTGAAAAGTTATTGTATGTGGCTCTAAAATAAACAATACCTCATATAGCTACTCCAACCTCTTGTGAAAAGAGGTACTTAAGAATGTGATTTTTAAAGTGAGGTTTCTGAAACATGCCTGAATTTTACACCCATGATTACTGAAGAATATTTCTGCAATTAAAATAATTACACAGACTGAACCTAAGATTGACTCAGAGGAAAGTGCCTCATGATTTTAGCAAAAAACAAAACTGCAAAATGTTTCATTTAGAGATGGCTATATATTTTTCCAGAGAAACTGGAAAAAGTTGTTCAGAAACTGAGACTTCATTAGAGCTGGAAGGAAAAAAAATGCAGAAAACCATTTCTTGTGTCTATGTTCTGTGAAAACATTTCAATCAGATCCATTCCTATGCAGACATCCCATGCAAATATAATTTCAAGATTTCACTCTTGAAATTCACTGCTTATGGAACATTTGTATCTAAAGAGCAAGAAAATAACCTACATCCATCCATAATGAAAGCAGAGACTAAAGACCTATTTGTAACACATTACAAACACCTAAATATTCCCCAAAGATGGACTTGCTGTATTTATAATATTTGACTGGAGTAGTTCAAGGGGAGGAGTTCGGGACGTGGACAAACAGCCAGCTCCCACTGGTGACCCCATCTCTTCATCAGTGAAACTGCTCTGAAACCAGAGGCTGAGGGATCACTTGGGCCTTGGGTGAACTTTCCATGGCCATTGGTATTTGTCCTCCATCTCTCAAAAGAGATGTGCTGCAGACATGCCCAATTTATAGATGGAGGTTGCAGCTGTTCCCAACTTTGTGTTAAAGCCAATAAACTTCGCCTCTGAAGTTTCTGGCCACTCTACTCACCCAGCCAGCAATGCAGTAATTACACCTAAAAGCACACAAACCTGAAGAAAACCTTGTAAAAAATGTTTCCGTTTCACTCAGTTTAAAAAAAATA
Source organism: Rhipidura dahli (assembly GCA_013399225.1). Lineage (NCBI taxonomy): Eukaryota > Metazoa > Chordata > Aves > Passeriformes > Rhipiduridae > Rhipidura > Rhipidura dahli. The sequence continues at coordinate 852,098 of VXAC01007672.1, forward strand.
TTTAGTTTAAGGCTTACATGTAGTGAAACAGGTCACAGTATGGTCCAAGAATGCCAGTTCTCATGACAGCAGAATTTAGAACATCCTATGAAAATGAAGAATGGTACTTCACTCTAAAATGCTGTGAAAATTTAAGAGGCAAAGTTAAGTACTACAATGCAATTTAATACATCATCTTTACTGGCTTATAAGATAAACAGTACAATTTATGGCATTTACAACATTGTCACATTTGGTCAGAAGTTCATCTACAAACTAGGTCACAGGTCATCAACAGGAAATTCATAGGAAATTATGGAGGAAATGAAAAGAACACAAATGGGCAAGCAAACTAGTTTATACAATCTAGGTTCTCCCAGCACAGCTTCCTGTTATGATGAACTCAGCTTTCATACTGAACTTTGCCTTTTCCAGGCCGCACTAAGTAAGTATTTCTGAATTGTCTATTATGCTCTCCAAGCCTCAAAATGTGGATGCCAAATTCACTAAAATGAGCCATTGAGAGCTTTTTTCCTTAAGCAATATAGCTGGGAAAGGAAATAGTAACGAGAAAAGGTGTTTTGAGATCATTTAATGCAGATTTCTCAATATTGGCACCTCAACAATGGGTGCACAAGATCCTTCATTGACACAAATACCACAGTGAGGACAGTGCACTAACACAAGAAGACATTCTCATATTCTTTCAGTTCCAGCATCCCAGCCAAACTGCACCTGCACTCCTGATCTTGTTTGGGAAGACACCAAGTAGTGTCTGGAACCTGTTCTACTCTTATGTTAGACGTGCTTTCCAAAATAAAACCCCTGATCAGTAAGGCATAGGAAGACAGAGGGCTGCCCTTCATCTAGGTTATCTGGACAACTTTTGAAAAGAAAAACTGCTTAACAGAAGCAGTTACTGCTTAGTTGTTTAGAGTTGAAAGCTGAATGAAATGTACTGCCTATACCTCTAATGTATCACACGGAAACAGCAAGACAGATAGAAAATGAAAGACTTGCAAAACGCCTCAGCTGTCTCTCTTCTTACACCTTACTTAAATAAAATGACCTAGTATAAATGTGATCAACTTTTTCTCAATTCTTTTTCACAATACCCAAATATTCACAAAAAGTCCACAAAATAAAAGCAGTTCTTTAAGCTCATTTTTACCCTGGTGCTTTCACACCCTATCAAATTCAATTTAAAAAAACTGAGATCTGTTTTTTTCAATATCACAATTTGAAATTTGTAGTAAATTGTGCATTTGTAGCTATCTCCTGCAGATAGTATTTCCCATGGAAGCAATAAGAAACACTCATATACTTTAAAAGTTACAGGAATCACATCTACAATTTGATGAAAACCAGAACTATTTTTGGCTTGTGAGGAATTGGCTGACAAGGTAGAAGTGATAACAGTACCAAATAACACTCATTCCACATCATTTACTGCTGGTATTATAAACAGGCTCTCTTTTTTGGCTTGCAGGGAGGTGAGATGGAAAATTCTAAGAATACAGCATTGATCTAAACACGGGATTTCACTTGCAGAATGAGGGCTGCTATGCTCACACTGAACACACCTATTATTGGATGTCTGTTCTTACCCACCATTACCAAATCAAGGCCTGGGCTGAGAAAGGATCCTTTTTTGTGATGGGCAGTATTACAGTATAAAACAAAGGAAGAAATTCTCCTACTGAACAGATTACAATCTAAATGCAGAGAACTGCAGAAACAGTTAAAAGTACCCAGGAAAACAAAGTCAATGACTGATACAACTGGGAATACCTCCTTCACCGACTAACTTTCAAACCCAGAGATTTTAATCTCTCTTTGAGGGAACAAAAAGAGAAAGTTGCTATCCTCTTTATAATGAATACAAGCCTGTTGAAAATCAAGTTTTCTAGTTTCGGTTACCTTTTGCAGCCTGTTTAAAAGCTGCCAATACAGATCAGGATTCTGTCTAAACTAGACTGTTCTACCCACTCCATCATGCTGCACACCCAAATATATTTGCTGTAAAGCCAGGTCTTCCTTTTTCCCCGCCCCCCCTCCACAGTCAATTTGAGCAAGATAATTCCAGCACCTATATGTCATCCAAGAGTGAGATACAAAACAGCATCAGTAGAGCAGCCAACTCAATAAAATATGCTGAAAAAAAGGAAGCCAGTAGCTATAAACAACTTTCATACCCCTTCACAGCTACAGGCAGTCACTTGGGAGCAACAAATACTGGTTTGGGAGATTTTTGCAACTTCAATATTCAAGCATTTTCCCTAGGACTACTCTGGTTGCTACTGGCCTTGATACTAAAAATTCGGCAAGAACAAGTACAATTTCCTGAGACTTTTAAAAAAGCTTTTAACCCTTGCTTCTGCTTCCTGTCCTATTTAGTTTATCTAGAAAAAAAGACCTATAAATGAAAGTGTTCAGTTTAAGTTCAGGCACTCAGGTCTCAGTTTTAATGGTCACTATCCTTTTCCCCTCCTTTGATAAAAATAAAACCAATGGTTAGACAGAATTGCCTAAAGTATTAATTAGATACTTCTTACAAGGGCCAATCTATATTTCTAAGCTCAGATATACATCTACACCACCAAACCCATCAGATACCCAGTTTTGGTAATTTTATGGCAGTTTTGTCATTTAAACTAATGGAAAGTATAATGCTTTTCAAGGAAAAAACCCCAAATATCATTAATATTGTGTTATTTAACAATTCTTACACAAGCTCTAAATTAGTTGACAATTTCTGATCATGACTCTGATGCTGTCTGGCCACTTCCAACCATGTAAAAGCATGCTCAGGGGGATCCAAGAGTAACTGCACCTGAATTTTTTTTTCAGCACTGCTTTACTTGAGTTGTAGCTCAAAATCTGGATGTTGATTCTGTTTTAATGCTGTTCACAGAGATATTCCACAACCTGCTATGGGTTATAAAGCACAGTCATGCTAAAGAAGCTTCCCAGAAAACCGTAACATGCTTAGCAAAATAGCATCTTTCTGGTCTTCACACCTGATTGCACTTATATGTCTTTAAACTGTGAAAAGAATGTTACAAAGATGGTAGTTTACTCTGGGATGAACTCTCCAGCATACAAATGAAGGCCTATTATTGCTCACAACTGAGCAGGTCATCGGGCTAACCCAAGGTGATCTGCAGAATCCTCACATTTCAGCCCCCTCCAACAAATAATGCATTTTGCAAAGAAGTGGCTGCTATTCAATTCCAAAATGGCAAGATATTCAACACCCTTCAGGTTTACCGAGTGTTGCCAACAGAGTATAACTTCTACACCTGTGAAAGATGGGGAGCTACTTCTGATGAATCAGTACTGTGTTTGTGCTGAACCCTTGTCTATTCTTGAAAGAGGAGCCTCCTGTATCTTTAGTAATCTACCATGATACCCAGTGTGCATATAGAAAAATTAATTCAATCACAGAACTACCAGACAACACACCTGGAAATGTATTCAGATGTAGACTGACACCCCAATACAAATGTCGATGACAGCCTTCTGTGACCTTATCCTGGAGCACCTCTGTGCACCTTAAACTGGCCAAAGGTCTGAGCAAACCAGCAGACAGAACATGGAGACTTTGAATGCAAGCAGGAACAAGGGGTTAGGAAAGAAAAGTAACCTGAAACTTATCCCTGCAGAGACGACTGCTTTGAACTGAGATAGACACATGAAGAGGTCTAGGTAAGATAGGCACACACACAGTCTTCTTTCTTTCTTGCATTCATTCCTCTTTGATTTTCCTTCTAATGCCACACAGAAAAGAGACTCTGGATTCCCACACTCATAGGTCACAACAGCCAGGGAGAGCTGATGCTCAGGTACTCAGCTGTAGTTTGGTCAGCTGAATGCACAAGCAGCGCTCAGGACACCCCACAGACTGGTCTGAAAGTGAACTCATGGGTATGCAGAAAATGTTTTGGTATCTGGTGGGCAGGGACCAGGCATACATGTGACAAAACACACAGGCACAGCACTGCATACGAGTTAACTGTGCACACACACCTGCAGAAATGAAAAACAGGGCTCCACAGAAGGAGAGAAAAGCTTGTCCTTTGTATTCTTTTAGACAAGAAAACAGGGAGAAAACAAAATGCAGTAGAAACTGTGCAAAAATTACTTGTCCATGAACTTGAACCAAGTTTGTGGTCTGAAGACAGAACACATTTAGATCCTCCCCCCATATCAGGATGCAGTGAAAGTTCCTAATTCTCTGTCAAGGTAAGTGGATGCCACAGGGACCAAAAGGGACTGGAAAGACACAGTGAGTCCAGTAGCAACTTCCCAAGCAAAAAAGCAAACACAGCTCCTCAAGTAACTGAATGGAGTGACCCACCCAGGGTTCACCAGTTCACCATGGCCTGAAGCAAAGGAGACAGAGCAGGATCCAGGAGGTAAAGCTGGTCCTATTAGCCACTGATACCCACACACTCTATTTTATTGTCCCAGTAATGGGTCTGACCCAAGACAACACAAAACTACTCAGAATTCAGGAAGGCAAAGAGATCACATTACTGTTAAGAAGATAAATGGGAAGGTGTTTCTAAATACCACAATTAAAAAAAAAAAAA
>VXAC01007672.1:861833-972932 GCA_013399225.1 Rhipidura dahli
GCGCCCCCCCGCGCGGCACCGGCTTGCAGGCGCCCGCGTACAAAGCCCCGCGCACAGCAGGGACCCGGCCCCCCTCTCGCCAGCTCCCGCTCCGCCTCCTTTCCGTCCGTCCTGCCTTCCTTCCTTCCTTCCTGGCCGTGGCGGCGGAACGCCGGGGTCGGGTGCGCAGTGCCGGGCACCCCGCACCGCCGGGCTGCGGCCAGCGGACAGGGAGAGCTGCGGGCAGGGCGGCCTTGCGGGCCGGGCCCTGGCCATCGGCCCCTTCGGGCACCACTGCCACCCCACGCCAGCCGCGGGGCGAATGGACATGGGCGAGGGAAGGGCGCCGGGAGAGATCTGCATCCCTGGGGCACCCCAGCGCGGAGCCTGCGGGGCTCACCCGCGCATCCTCCGCCGCCTTTCCCCATCGGCGCCTGAAGAACCGGCTCGCCCCAGGAGGGCCTAGTCAGTCACACCGCCACACTGAAAACCCACCACACCCGGCCTGGACCCCCCTCACTGGCGGCAAGGGTGCTGCCCACCCTCTCACCACAGCGGCTCACACATCTACGCCCAGAGCACCCTCTGGAGTGAGGCCCGGCCACATGGGCATTTTATGAACTCCAGTTAACCAGAACTGTGCAAAGGGACTCGGTTCCTCCTCTGCGAGACAGCTCTGAGCACGCCTGGTGTCAGGTGCTGCCACCGTTACCAATGGGGACAACTGCAATGCAGGGATGTGAAAATGTTGCTTTGTGCAGCTTTGTGAAATTACATTTTTATAATTAATCTTTCTTACAGTGGTTTCTGTCATATTTCTAAGATCATCGAAAAACAGAGGACTGTAATTTTGTAATTGGAAAATTTCAATACTGGTGAACCTCTAAAAGGAGGACCATTAGTGGACAAACTTAGCATCGAAGCCAGTGGACCATGCGATATTACAGCTTAGCTGCCGCCTTGCTGCATGGCTATGGGTTAGTCACTTCAGCAGCCACCTCAGCCCGTCTGGCTGTGCTACTGCAGAGAGCACACACCCCATAGAATTATTCAGGGGTTTGTACACGGCAGTCCCTTTCACATGAGTAGAATATACATTAATGAAACTCAGCAAGAGAATTGAAAGTTAAATGCCATGGGGTTCTTTCATTCAACCTTGTCTTTTTCCAACTGTGAAAAACTATCAGGAAAGACATGTTTCCACTGATGCTTTGTATACTGGTAGCAACAGGAAAAAGTTAAGATGAGAAAAAAGATGGCCTAGAGCTCCTCTAATAAAAACATAAGATTTTCCATCATGCAACTTACTCATCTAGCAATTTACTCATCAACCTACGCAAAGCTTATAATAGAGCATGTTTTCACCCTCAGACCAGAAAAACCATAAGGAGAACTTCTAGAATTGTTCAGTTTTTCTCCTTGAAGGCTTGAGGTTGGGGTAGATTGGTTAGTACTACCTAGTTAAGTCAAACCTAAAAACCATACCTATTTTACCAGATGTAGAAGCAAATTAAATTCCATCTAGGAGCATAAATTCTCACTGCACTAGCTGGAAGTTGAATGAATGATGGGTTTGCCTTTCCAGTGGTCAAGCAGTGGCTGAATATAGCTGGCCAGCTAACTTCAACTTACTGCTTCAACTTTTCTCCTAGTCTAGACACAGCCCTAGATATCAATCTGTTCCATTAAAAGAACACATGAGAGAAGAGACAAATAGGAATCAGCAATGAGGAGGAAAAATGAGGTCAAGAAGTAGAAAGACAGAACAAAGCAGGACACACACACAAGCACTCATGACAACAAACAAGGCCACAGTGATCTTTACATTGGCTTTCTGTATAATTATTCCCAACTAAAATGTTCTAACAAGTATCAAATAAAAAAGATGAGATGGCTCTGCAACTGTCAGATAAAGCACACATCCCAATTCTTTTCAAGCAATTTGCTGTGCACTAATAAACTGGTGACAGCACACAGAAGTCTTTCAAGTAGCTTTAATTGACTTAATTTGTACACTTCCGTGAATTGTCACGAGAGTAATACAGTACATACAATTAACACATGGTATCCTCTACTTATCAGTTGCAGGAATTAGACTGGCTACTAGTTTTGGGTGCAGATAATGATGCATTTTCATTGTGCGTCAATTTTAAATGAATAATAATTTGCTCCTAGAACTATGAAAAGAGGAGGGGATGAGAGGAAATAAGCAACTGTAGTGGTTTGACCACCTAGCAAGGTCAATTTTCCCTTCCCAAATGTGGGGAGATTTGTTTAAAAACAATTTTGGGGGCCTTCTCTCAGTATTGATACATTCTTCCTGTGGTCAGCTGAAGTCCTTTGTATTAAGTCTTCTCACAGTTATCTTGTTTGGTTTCAGCTCAAAGTCTTCTGACATGGTATCTGAAAGAGTACACCTCTTTGAAGAGAGGAATTCAGAGCAAGTTTCCTCCTGCTCTTGAATTATTTGAAGTCAAGTGTTGTTACTGGGATGAATCAAATATATAATTAAAGACCAAGCTTAAGTTTTGGCTGTTTTCTTTGGAATAAGAGCTAGAACTGTAATTGATTTTTCTTGCTTCAGTGGCCAAACTGAAATAAAACTATTTTCTTCATGTAATCGGAAAGCTAGAATAGGAGAGCTTTAAAAAAAACCAAAACAAAATGAACAAATCCACAACATTTTATTCTGAGACATTTTACTCTTTTTTTTAATAAAGGAAAATAAATTTCTGGATTAATATGGCTATGTCAGAGCAGAGTAAGGAAAGAAGAATTCTCAGCTATGGAAATTGTCTGATAGGGCTTGCTACAAGTAATGAAAAATTCTTTTTCTGGGCAGGAATTATACTAATGGGAATCTGAACACTTCCTAGCAATGAGAAAAATGGAGATGGTGTCAAAGGTTTTTGCTTGTGCTTTTTTTTTATTATTCATTCCTAATTGTTTGGAGGGGGTTTTGTTTTCAGTTTTGAGGTATTTGTTTGTTTGTTGGGAGATTTTTTGTTTAATAAGGGAAAGATAAACTTAGAAACTTTTTATTGAGAATCAGATAAAGCATTCATTTTTATAATTTGGTATTTAAAGTCCAAAAAGAACCATCTCTGTCTTAGATTACTAGAGGGAGAGGTGATACTTGGATAAACAGACCATAGAGATCTCAGTTAAAAGGTCTGAACTAAACCAAAAATAGGCATTTTGACTCCCTCTTAACCTAACAATTCCTCTTCAGGAATTGGCAATATAATAGTAGCCATTTCAAAGGTATAGATTTAATATTATTAATTTCAAAAAAACAAGCTTAGGTCCATATCAGTCATTATAAAGGATTCTTAGATGTTTAAGTTTTCAATCACAACCCTCCTTCAGTCCAAGTTCATAAGGAACCTGAAGTCTTTTGGAGAAACAATTCAAAATCTTTGCTTCTGAAAATCTGTTTTATCTTTCAAAAAGTGAGAAAACAAATATTTCTGAGAATAGCTATTGCATTTGATCTTCATAAACACTTATTAGTTGCTAAGCAGGTCTGTTCCCATTTTGTAGATGGAAAATGTATAAAAGAAAACAACATAACTGGCCCAGAAGACTGTAGGAAATCAGTAGCAAATGCACTGTTAAAACTTTGGGGTCTCAGCTTCCATTTCATAGGTTTTTTTTTCCTCATCTGAAAAATACTTATGTAGCAGAGTACAAGATGGTGAGCTGTATATATATTTCTCTGCATCTGTATGTGCATGCGTGCTTGTGCATATATGGTAATTGCTCTCATGTAATGCAGTATTTCAAGTTTCAGCTGGGACTACTTTTTTTTTCCTCCCTGTGACAAACAAGTTTCCATAGGGACAGAAGCAAGCTTTAGTAAGAGGGTGGGCTGGTGTTACTGCCTTAGCTACTTCCTTGGCTTGGGGACTGACTGCATGAGGTTTTTCAAATTAAATAGGCACATAAGCCAAATATGAAAATAAAACTGGCAAAATAATAGGACATGCAAGGAGGAAAGCAATCCCCCTCTTCACTGAGACAAGCTACAACTCTAAAATCATTTTCTCTCAAACTATGCATTCCAAGCCTGGGTTCTCCCTACCCTGTCACTACCTTGCCTGTTGCACACAGCCTGAACTGGCTGCCTTGTGGAGGAAATTAGAAGGGCTTCACTTTATTACTGTCTGCTGAGCTGGTGCCTGACAAGCACCCAATACCATTGGGTGAGCTAACACAGGATGCCAAGTGCCACACAGAGTTTTGTGGTATCACACTCTACAGGTCTATGATAGGGGTCCTTTCCCTGTTGCCAGCTTCAGAAACAAACACTACAAATACCATTGGTAATACTGGGACACACGCGAGACTCTGCACTAAGGAAGGCCACAGTCACAGGCAACCAGGTAAAACAGGGAGCAGAGGGTCATTCTGTGGTCTATGAAAACAAAATCATCACATTCTGTAACATTTTAAAAGGGGGAGATAGGTTGCTGTGAGATTCTGGGAAGGAATTGCAGGGTCTTTGAAAGTAAGAGAGGGAGCGCAGAAAGGAATAAACGAAAAATAAAGTGGGGGGAAAAGCCTGTAGTACAAGCATCTGTAAAGCAGTGGAGGAGGAGGAAAAAATGGAGTGTGAGAAGAAGTGGGAAAAACGTAATTATGAACTTGCGAAAAACCCCAAGCTCATGTATAATATCACAGCCTTGATAATACATGGGTTTATTAGATTTACAGCTCTGCACAGTAGTCTTCCTGAGAAAATACATTGCCAGCATTTCTAATATCAGTAAATCCGTGAAAGAGAAAGTTGTCCACTTCATAAACTTACCATTTTCATGTGTGGATTCTTGTATTTCTGTATTAACAAAGGTGCAGAACTCAGACTCTAAAAAACATGCTTTTAAGCAATCCCTTATGGGATAAGGAGGTCTGGCAATACAATGTAACAGTATTTATCTGCAGGAAGCACTACTTTTCCCATCCAGGTATTTGTAATCAGATATACTAACAAGAACAAACCAGAAAACTCACTCACACCCTTTCACATCAGTCCTTGGACTTCTGAGACTAACACTATTAATTTGTCACCTCTCACTAGTACTTGTTGTTACTCAAATATGCAAGAGAAGCCAAGTACTTGTAATCTATGCTTGTGGTCCAGGTCACAAAATGAGGCAGCCCTTCTTGATGGATTTATTGGCAAGGGAAAAGTTGGGCTTGCCCAGACAACTCTCTTCTTGAAGAGAGCATTTGAGAAACCACCAAAAGGGGAAAGAAAAAATCCCAAGGGCAAAGGTATAAGTGAAAAAATTTCCAAATATAAAACAAGAAAAATGTCTCAGACCTTATCACAAGCAAGTTTTCAGTCTTGCTATCAGTTATACCATGGTAGTAATCCTGGCTTACTTACAGCACCTCTTAAACTAGTTTCAGATCATATTTCTCTCAGTGTTATGCTTTGGGAATGTGTGATGACAGGAATGCAGCGCTGCTGCTGCACGTGTGCTGTAGTTCACCGATTCATTTTTCTGTGTGCTGCCTTATGTGCTGTGATATTTATTTTAACTTGCATGACTTTTAAGAAAAACCTGCCTGTGTTATGAGAAGAAAGGCTCCCCTGTTTTGGTTCTTTTTTTTTTCCATGCCAGACCTTCTGATTGCATTTGTGCTTCCTCAGCACAGAAGAAAATTGATGCATATTTTTCAATCTAGATACTCAAATCTACCTTAAAAACCAGTGTACAAGCAAAAACACTAGTAGGATACAGCTTTTGTTTTGATGCATGCTTTTCCTCTCCTATTATCACTGACTCAGAGCTAGTTAGTTAAAAAGGGTGGAAGCTGAGCTTGTAACTCCTCAGTGTACAAAACTAATGAGAGGGAGACAAGCCATGAATCCCACAAAAATTTCCTCTCACATATAAAAGAATTATAAAACTTGGAGAAGTGGACTTACAGCAATTCAAATCACAACTCAATTCATTCACTAGCTGTTCTTCCAAAGGATATAGTAGCAAAAGATATGCCAAAAATGTTGGCCACAACTTTCTTGTTTTCCACTGGTGTCACATATCATTAGTACCCTGGTATTTAAGTAACGCACTGCAATAAGGGGGCCAGCTGTACTGTAAGTTAGAATAACAGCCTAACCTGCTGCTTTGGGAGTTGAAACAATGGAGAGCAAGAAGTGAACAGCCAGGGTAGCTCCCAACAGCAGTAAAAGGTACCACAGATGATCTTCCTAGAGACTAATTCCCACATCTCTGTGTCTATCTATTCCCATTCCTTCACAGCGTCTATGTTGCAAAGATGTCACCAAGCACCTGCAGGCCTTGGGCTCTTGTGAAACTTCTGGGTGCTACATCAACACAAACAAGGAGATTCTGTGTGTCAGCTAGGTACTTTAAAAAAAAAAATCCATTAAGAAAAGAAGGCCCTTGGCAATAAGAATTGGACAGTGTTTTGCATCTTGCATGGCTTGCATTGTCCTGCAAAGAGGACAATGAACAGATTTGATGGGCAGTCCTAAAAGCAGCATGCCAAGGAAAGTAAATCCCAGCAGCTGCTGTAACACCACAGAACATTTGCTGAATAACCCAGTATTGAGGGCCCTCTCAAAATTCTTGCTTATACAGCTGTGCAATATAGTGAGTATATTTTATAGTTGTATATATATAGTTTGTACAAGAGGCAGAGATCTTTAAAACCTTAGAAAAATTGGGAGGCCTGAAAATAGGCTACTCCACCCTTTGTAAACAACCTCTTGTCATTCAGTTACTTCCATATGTGCATGAAGCTCTGCCCAAATTAAACAGGCTTTCAAAATAGTGGTTTAGAACTGAAAACCTATGGCTTCTACCCGTAAGTTTGAAAAAAACTGCAAGGAAGAGAGAAGCCTAAAAGTGAAGAAGCACCAATATCTCACCATAAGAAAAGTAATTCAATCACTTTTTGGATATTTCATTAGTGTCTCAGATTCAGAAGCTGTCTTGTGGACATATACATTTGGGCATGAAAAACTCCAGAGAGGAATTGTAAACACAGACAGAAATTAGATGACTCTACACATGCCTGACTGAAAGACTTCTGGAAAATCAAGGCAAAATCATCAGTGTGCTTGCTCTCTGGACCAGACTGCAGTGCTGCAGTCAGTTTGTTCCTGTGAAGGTGGTACTCTTTAGTCACTGGTTTTCAATGGGACCCTGGAGCTTGTCCCTTCTCTTCTGATTCCACAGTAGCACCCATCAGAAGGAAAATTCCACTCCTGGGACACCTAGCCTGACTGGCCCTGGTTACCACAGCTTGTTGCCATCCTCCACTTGGCTTTTGAAGGTCTGATATTACCCACCTGTGCGCAACCAGAGACAATTTCCCATTGCCCTGTTCAGATGAAGGTTTATGCAGGCACCACTTGCACTTGCCTCTCTGTAGAAGCTGTTCTTAGCATTTCTCCTGAATGCAGAGATTTTTGTATTCTAGTAGAGGAACAAGAAAAAAACATTTTATAGCACTGGGTCTCAAATTTCTTCCACCACTTTGTAAGAAAGTTAAATTCTTCCACAGGGGACTAGTGCAACAAAATAATTTTTTTCTTACTAAGTGATACCCTACATAACAGTAGCAATCTGCTAAAGCAAATGTCTCAACCACGGGGAGCTCTGCTACTTTGTTTTTCTGTATATCTTTTTGTATTACTGTGAGGTTGTCAGTTGCTTTGTTATTAATTAATTTTATTTTAAACACAAAGAGGGGCTTAAATCCAGGAGAGCACTGTTGCCTCCCAGATTTCTGGAGGTCAGTGCAAGACCTTTGACTCCTCTGTGGAGCTCAGCAGAAGGGATAGGAATCCAAAGAATGACCCCAGCAAAATGTTTCTAACACAACACTGAACTGTCACACTGGATATAGGAACAATCTCTGGTGTGAATTTTTCAACCTATAACTTTCTGATCAGAGTCAAGAATCAGAACAAGTGAAACATGTAGATGTTATGAAGGAAAAAAATTCCTTTTACAAAGGAATATCGTTATAATAAACAAAATAAAATTGTGAAATTAGGAAAAGTAAATCAATATAAAATTAGAAAATTTAAGGAGAAAATTCCTTTCTAATTCTGAGAAGTGTACTCCTCACTTCCACCACAAAACCATACTTACATCCTTTAAAGCATGTGAATGGCAGTGGCATAGGATAAGATTCCTTTCAAAATGCTCTATGTATTATAATGAACTTTTGTAAGGCACAGAGAACCACTGACATTTAATATTTCCAGAAACCTAAAAATATCTTTCTCAAAAGAAACAAACATCTTAAGCAAGACCATTTACATGAAAGTAAAATTTCCTAGCATTAGAATTCTATTTGAAAAGATCATGTACAAAATTAAGAGCTAGAAACTCTTTAATCTTCATTAAAACTGATCACTATTGAGCTGTACTCAATACCTACCCAACCCAACTGTGGTAAATCTTATTAGTTATGGTGCTCATCTCAGAAACTTTAGCAAGGAGTCACCATGTTCCCATACATAAAAATTCCAAATGCTTTGTACCCCCAGCTATTCCAGGAATCAACAAAGACTCAGGACAAACATTTCACAGATTATAATATAAAGTAAAAAAACTCCACATGCAAGTGTTCAGCAACTTGTCTTTGATCTTTTTCTTAATGGGGGAGATGTTTAGTAACCTTTCCATCTCCCAGACAGTGTAAAGTAGATCAGGCAATCTGCCTTCACAACTGGCAGGTTTCAGATTTGCCAGAGCATGATGCTTGTGTCAAATTGTTTTTGTCTTCCTTCCTCTCTAAAGATGGATCTTAACTATTATCCCAGCTGATGGAACCAAGACAAAATAAACACAGACATCAGGACTGAAACAATGATAGACTATCTGAAAAGGCATTTAAGTGCCCACAGTCATCCAAGGAGTAAAAAGTTATAAAAACAAGTACTTATTTTTATTGCCCATATCCCCATGTCATTGCTGAGGCACTTAAAAAAACCACAAACCCTATGGATTTCTACCCACCACATAGTAATTACTGAAATAACAAAGAACTGGAAAAATGTATTTCCAAAGCCTGATGCTATTACTGAACTGCCAGTGAAAAAAAATCACACTAACACCCCTTAAGTCTATCCTCCTGCACTCCCTAATCTGAACACAAAAGGTTGGGTTTAAACACCCACCCCCCACCCTGAGATTAAAACCGCCTGCAGTTTTCAGCTTCAGGCCAGCACTGACAATACTTTAAATCCTTGGCTACTGCCTTCGAGAAGACACAGCCTACAGAGAGTCCCCCAAAGTTCTTTGAAATGTTAAATACAAAGCAGGAGGAGGTCATAAAGGAAATATTCTTTACAAAAGGAATGGATATCATATGCAGGCTTTTAAAAAACAATTCTCAGTTGCTTTGCTTCCAGACACCATTTTCTCAATCCTGCATTGTGTGAAGCTTTTGAAATAAAATTAAGGAATTCAATAAATCACACAAATTAGTGTTGTAAACAGCTGCCAATATATGCATTTGCTACCTTTTAGCTCTCATAATTCTCTTCAATATATATATTGTATCCTACTTCTTCTCTGGAAAAATTAATTATTTACCTAATAAATGGTTCCACAGCAATTACCAAAAGCCCAGCTATGTAGAAGTAACATACAGGTTTTATTGCATCATCTTCTGTAGCATCTGCCCAATTACTGCAATAGAAGCCAGTGTGGTTCCCTGCTGCCCTAGAAATCCAGCTATCTTTCTGCCAAGAGCATTCTAGTGCACACAAAAGGAACAGGGATTGAGAAACCTGTTTCATCCCCTCTTATCCCATAAACTAACAAACCTTTTTTCCACTGCAGCTTTTCTCAACAAACACAGGTAATTACGCAGGATGGGATTTTCAAGGTAGGTAAAAGAGAAAAAAGCAGTCATTTTAGCATACCAGCTTTGCCAAGTACTGTCACCTTAAACTCTGAGAGACTTGCTTGCAGGCTGGGGGAGTGGGCAAACACAAAGGTGCCCTGCCACTGAAATAGGGCCCAGCTTTGAGCTTTGTGGTTCAAAACTGTTGGTAGGTGGTTACATTTTCATGACCACTTCCATTCCCCTGGGGTAAACAGGATGGTAGGAGCCTTATTCTGTCCCCTGTCTCACCCTGAACAATCAATGTCTCTCCTTTCTCATTTGGGTATCACAAATGTAATGAAAAAATTATTTTTACATTCATTTTGAAGAACTTGTGTTTGGTTTGCTTGTCTCATAAGGTCTTACGAGCCCTATCCATACTAGGTTCTGACAAAATGTTCCACCAGACATCCATAAAAGCATCCCTGTCCAAATTTACAGATTGTATACTTGAGGAGAAAAGTAACTGGTTGTCATAGTGACGTTCACAGTCTGAGGAGCCTTTGGACTTCAGTGTCATGAAAGGTACCAGGAGTTTAAAACCTCCAACTAGATGAAGTGGTTAATGGAAGCAAATGCTCCAGCCAGCAGCAAATGCATGCTTAAATCACTGGCGATCCAGAAGAACCAGGCTGCTGCACTTAGAAATTATTTAAGCTGTTTAATGTTGGGTTACTTGCAAATTCTGTGAGCCCAGCTCACAGAAACTGCCACTGCTGTGACTACATGCATGTCTGACAAGCTGCTGTCCTCTGCTTCTAGACATCAGTGTAATATTTGGGTACCTTCACAGGAGGGAAAGTCTGTTCCAGCTACAAAAAAAAGACTGAAAGGTTATAGCAAGCTCAGGAACATCACATGCTTTTGGCAAGGTGGGATAGAGGAGGATAAAAGGCAAAGGAGGGTAAGCAGAATCATTGTTCCCCGATGATTAAAAAAGCACAGAAACTATGATTACAGATCACAGACATCTTTTATAAGATGCCAAACTAGCACACAGAGAAACATGCCTCAGTAATTCCATCATACAGGCAGTATTGGCTCTCCACAGTTTGAAAGAAGATGTGGGTCTGTGAAACAGAGGCTCTGCCCTGACTCCCTGCTTTAGGCCAGTGAAGCAGCACAAAGCCTTTGAAGTATCTGGAGAACAGGCACTGATGGATACAGCCCTGGCAGCCAAAAATGCTCCTTGCATTCAATCCTCATTCTTCACGGCAGGAATCAACTCAAGATACATAGTGATCTCTGTCTGTTGGACTCCTTAGCCCTATAAAACAAGTAAGAACAAACTCCAAGCAGTTGTAACCTGAACCTAGGCTTCAGCAAAGCATACAGCTAAAAAAGCATCCCTAAAGAAACCCTAGTAGGAAGGTAATTTATTGTTGAAGGAGATCAGGTCCATAGAACTTCCTAGGAATGAGAAGTAATGATTCAACAGACACAGTTCAATGTTGCCTTGACTCACATTGCATGTAGTGTCAGCTAGCATAAGTCAGCCTGGTTCATCCAAGAGAAAAAAGATAGTATTTTGGTATGAAATGAAACTCCTGGTTCTCTATGTGCTCAACTAAAGCAACCAACCATGCATTACTTGCAAAAGAATGTTGATGACTCAATAGTAATTGGGGATTTTTACTTCTGATAAAACTTGTCCATTTTCATGAGATCTATACCACTAATATTATAAAAGTAAGATTTTTTTCCTAAGTGTATGCTATCAACAACTCATTTAAATATTTAGTTCTACTTCTTGTTTCTGTGTTACCAGTCAGAGACATTTCAAACACATTTTATTTTGTCCCTATTTAAAGGAAAAAAAAAACCTAAATCAAACAAGAACACTGATCTCTAAACATATGACTAAAGTAACACAGATTTCTCTTTTAGCAAACTGTGCTGTAGAGAAGGCCATTTCAAAAGTGGCAAGATCTTGGTTCAGAGGATGTCTGAACATATTCCTGTTTATCTTAACCACTTGCAGAAAACTGCATCCTCCCTGACTGCTAAACCTTGAAAATCAGTGCAAAGCTTGGTGATTTCAGAACCAATAGATTTTAGTTCAAGAGAAAATGGCTAGAAAGACAAATTTCACCATATCCAGCTTCTAATAACAGTATTCCACCACTCTGGAAAAATTAGGTAAGAAACTGAAACCTCAACTCATATAATATTGTTTAAGAGACCTAAGCATACCAACTGTGAGTAAATTCAGTGGTCAAAATCAAAAACAAATTCAGGAAATATTCTGTCTTTGCTTTCTAGAAGAAAAAAAGATGACACAATGCACCTTTAATGGCAAGAAGTGCCCAATCCCTTTTCAAAGCCTTTTCAAAAGGAAAGGCTTTTCAAAGCAGAGGCATAGCTTTAGAGTCAGTTATAGAGATGCATACAGCAGTGTAAATTGCCACAAGAACTACAAGCAGGAACACCTCCCAAGTGGTGGAGGCAAGTTATCAGGTACTTGATACTCCTATTAATAAGTTTACCCAAGTTTCCAGCTATTCCTGCACAAGGTAGGGTTTCACATTTACTGAAAAGGGGGATTACTCATTCTGGATGAAAAATAACTCCAGTTACAAAAAAGTTATTTAGACAAACTCGATAAATCATGTTCATAATTCATGTATAAGTTCATGTTTTGCTTGGAATTTCTGAAGTCAGTTTTTTTCTGCATATCATGCTTTTCACAGACACCCATCATTCCCAAGGATGTCTGCAACAAAAGAATTATGTGAAGATGGCAAGCTAAGCTCCTTCGTTTAGATACATTTCTGTATCCAAAGAGCAAGCAACAAAAACAAAGTCACAGAGAGAAACAGATGGCCAATGAGTTATCACTCTTGGTCTGATGACTTATGTGGGCTCAACTTGTTTATTTACTCACATATTTGCAAAAAAAGTAACTTCTCTTATGTTAGCAGCAGCAATATCACATATTATGTATATGTTATATACACAGTACGTACTTCTACCTGCACTCAACACAAGGAGGGCATCAGGTATTTACCCTCTAATTCTGGGCTCCCCTACAACAATAAAGGTCACACTTGACCTTTCCCAGGGCCAGGGAGTTAAACGACTGGTGTGTCTAACACCACAGACCAAGAAAGGGTTAAAAGAGAATCAGTGTTTCAGCTGCCCTGCTCACTGGCTTGGAGACAGGACAGAAGTGTTCAGGTCCTCGGGGGCAGGGAAGTGAATTTGTAATTACTGGCTATACCCTTCACACCATCCAGTCTGTAATTACTGGCTGTATCCTTTACACTATTCGGGAACTGCTAGCTCTCTCTCTGTTCAGTGTTCCTTATTGATGCAACTCCCGTGCTAACCCTGCATGACGCATGACAATAGCACTGTCATATGGTCCTGAAGCAACAGGCACCATTTGTGTGTTGGTGAGTCCTGTCAAACGAACCATCCTTGAAAATACAGATTCTTCTTAGATCATCTCACCCCCTCTTTAGGACTGATCTCATTATCTTCACTTTAATTGTTCTCATTATCTTCTGGGCACAGAAAAATAATGCAGGCTTTCTAAGGACATTAAATTCAATTATGTAAAAACACAGTGTTGGGGAAAGAATTAAAATATTTTAGCTAACAAATTAACAGCTGAAAATCAGGAAGGGTCCAGTGTGTGACCATTTAACCCCTCTGAAAATCACCAGGAAGTATTTTCTAGAGGCAATTACGGTAATGCTAGTGCCCTCAGCTATGGTTAACCACCAGCCTTACAATTGTAAAGGCTACTGATAACCACCTCCTAGCCTGCAAAGAGCAGGCAATGGACAAAGAGCTTCTGCATTATTTATTTTTTCCCACTAGAAAAAGTTTCACTGTGTTTGTACTAGAACTAAAGTGAGTAAAGGATTCAAAGCAGTCAGTGTAATTTTATATAGTGGAAGAGTCCTGAAAGTAGAGTAAGACATTTTTTCACTAGATTCTTCAAATTGGCAGGATGTAAATGTGATGCAGAATGTGTTTATAGGCATCCTCACAGATCAGTATGTGCTGATAAGCTTGGTGCAGGATGGTTGCATTGGTTAGCTGGTTAAGGATCAGATTCTCTTCATAGGTATATTGCCATGGGGATGGACAGGGGAGCACCTCTGAATAAACTACTGAGCTCCAAGCGACTCCTGTAACAATGCCCCTGCAGTCTGGAGGACTTGAGTGGGACCACAGGTACAGCAGATCCCACAGCAGCAGTCCAGAGACTGAACCAGAAAGAAGGAATCAGGTACAGCAAAAGAAAGCTGAACTCCCAGCAGGATGTTCCCATCTGACCCACCAACGTCTGGTGCAAGGCAGCCTGGTGCTGTATCTGGTGCAGCACCTGAGCCACAGTGCAGAGAAGTCTATTCCCATCATTCCATCCACTCTGTGGTGTAGCAAGTGCTACACAGACAGACTCATGAACACCATCTGCTTAAACTGTGGCATTTGAGTCCCTTCCTCCGGCATGCAGTAGTCTGAGATGGTCCAAGTACACTAATACAATCCTACATTTTACATGTCTATATGTCATGAATCAAAAAACAAAGTCAAAATATACTTTTCATCTCCCTCAACATTGTTTTTAGTTTTCCAACTGGATTTACTTGCAGTGTTTCTTAAAAGAAACAAAAAAAAAAAAAAAAAGAAAGTCTGGGGGAGTATGAAACTCTAATTTCAATAAAAATTAACAGGCATAAATACATGCAATACTTACATCTGTACAGGAACATAAAGTCTACAGAGGAAACAACTTTTTTTTCGCCCATGGTACCTTTATTCATTCTACTACAAAGAAAGAACACTAGATTTCACACGTTATTGGAAATACAACAAAATCCTCAATCCAGACCCAGAAAAAAATCTTTTTCCTATATATGTGAAATCACTAACCACCATTTTCCTGTTCACATCTGCATTTTAAAATGAAAAGAAAAAAAAAAAAAAACCTTCCAAGTACTTGGGCTGTCATGTCACTGGGGTTTATTAATCACACACAACTGTACAGTCTTTTAATTATAGAACAGATATATATTACTTACAGCATTTCTGTAGCTTGGAATGCAAGTAACTGAAATAGCCTCCCAATGCTCTTGGAGATATGACAGCTAGTTAGACAGAGGCACACAACACAGCACACTCTCTTTTTAAATGCTGTTCAGTGATTTGTATCATCTTTCACAGTGAAAAGTTTGATAATTTAAAATTTATTTTTCACAGAAATCCAAAGTCCCACAACTGCAAAAGAGACCACTTGGTTCTCCCTAGGCTTCAGCATCCCAGAGGAAAAAAAAAAAAAAAAAGGAGAAAATCAGTTCCCAGCAGGCTCCAACCGAGAGTCCTAAATGGGAACACCCCAGCACACTGCTTGCTCTCCAGAGAGTCCCAGGGAACTCACCCAGCACCACACTGGGAGCAGAGTTAAAAAAGTCCTCACATCTTCTAGTGCCAACCCTACATCCTAACAAGAGATCACAAACATGTTCCTCATGCATATATTATCTGTGAGCTATATATCAGCTTTCCCTAAACCGACAAGCACAAATAGAAGGACAAGGTAGCTTTTGACACACACAGATACAAATTATCCCAATCTTTCATTTATCTTTAATGCCAAAGTATCTGTACAATGCCCTTTTAAAAAAATAATTGAAAGGATTTAAATTTTTTGCTCAATTTCATGATAAAACTGTTTTGTCTGGCATAGGGAAGAACGGCACAGGGAAAAAAAGAACATACTTTTAACGCAGCAGTGATTTAAGGCAGGAAGAAGAATGAAGACTGCTCGCTGAGCTCATTACCACACAAAAACCTTTCACCTGTCAGAGGAAGCCCCACCAGCCCCAGGCTGAAGCTGCAATCAGCTCACATCTGAAAACTGGTTCTGCCCCACCTCAACCCGGCTCCCAGTGGGCACGCGAGCCTGTCTCTAGACCATCCCAACAGACCCACCACGGGCACTTGCTGCTCAGGGCGAGAAAGCAGAAGAATATGAGATACTGATGCTTATCTGAATTTGTATATGCAAATAAGCAAAAGGGCCAACTCCAAGCAAAAGGATTGTTTCTGATTCTCATAAGTCGCAGAAGTTGCCAAACTGACAAAAATACAAAACTGTTACATGAAACACAAAAGGATGAAACAGTTTGACACTGAGTATTTGCATGTGGACAGGACTGGCTTGTTTGGGATGATTAAAGCAATGCAGATGAAACCTCGAGTACGCACTTGTGAGCGCCCTCCAAGCCCAGGCAGGCCAGCCAGCCAGGGAAAAACCCAACCGAGGGGAAAGATGTTCCTCCAGAGGCTGGCAAAAATATGGCACACACCACCCACCCACCCACCAGCCCCTAGTGCCCGCTTCCTCCGAGCATCTATAGCACCATGGTACCCCCCGGCATTCCCACCCCGGCTGTGCAGCGGCACCCCCCGGCAGAGGCGGCGGAGCATCCCGCTGACGGGCCGGCTCCCCTGTGCCCCGGTGCCGGCTGCCCTGTGCCCCGGTGCCGGCTGCCCTGTGCTCCGGTGCCGGCTGCCCTGTGCTCCGGTGCCGGCTGCCCTGTGCCCCGGTGCCGGCTGCCCTGTGCCCCGGTGCCGGCTCCCCTGTGCTCCGGTGCCGGCTGCCCTGTGCCCCGGTGCCGGCTGCCCTGTGCCCCGGTGCCGGCTCCCCTGTGCCCGGTGCCGGCCCCCGCACGGCCGCAGCTGCGGTGAGACGGGCTCCCGGCTCAGTGACAGCCGGCGGGGCAGCTCAGGGACATCGCACCAACACAGAGTGAAAGGCTCCCTTCAGAGGTGTCCATTTTAGGAAGTCATTCAACAACAAAAGAAGTACAAGAATGTAGCATTTGAAAACATTTAGAGAAACACATTCTTAAGTGAGGCTTGAAAGCCACCTGAAATAAATACAGCAGAAATCTTCCAGAGGCAGGGGTTTAGAAATATGATTTATAGTCTGATAGCTAAGCAATGAATGTAATCTGTCATGCACCTGCAATTGCTTTACAGTTGTGATTCATTTGCACAAGAACTGCTTTCAACTGCCTGATTTTTTTTTTAATTTGAATTATAAGTCCATTAAAATAGAAGAAACACCCCAGCAATCCCCAATACAATCTAGTCCAATATTTAGTCGCCTAAAGAAGCCATCAGCACACAGCCAGGGAAGAATCAGGTGGCACTTACACCTTCTCATGAGAATCTCTGTCTCCCTCCATTTTCAGCTCGAAGGATTTGCTGTGCCTCCTCTGATTCCTCTATTGAGTAGTCTCTGTGAGGCCTCTCTGCCAAAGGCTTGCCCAGTCTTTCTATCAGCCTATGTGAACTTTTTGCACTCACAGCATCATCTGAAGTCCTGCAAGTCCTCCCTCTGGCATGAAGAATCACCTCCTTTTCCTTTTAAATCCATCTCCCTCCGGTTTTATTTCCCCTCAAATTATTTCAACTGAAGAAGCAGTTCACTTCCTCATCTCTTACCACCAAGAATGCTTTCATTCCTGACATGTATGTAAATGCAGTGAATCATAGCCCTATTTTAATTTAATTTTTAACCCAGCAAATTGAATGTACTCAAAAGATAGTAGTGATATACACTACTTTTTAGTGTAGGGCTATGAAACTTGTAATGAACCATCACACACACTTTTTATATCATGTAGTTTCCGGAAAAGTTCAGATTATTTTGATATTGAGAAAAGTGGTTATGACATTGTGCAAAATGTCACTGATGTTGAAATCATCAAAATACTTCTGTCTCCAACTTTGCAGTGGCTGGCAAATTCTTCGGACTTTAGCCCTGATTTTCTAGGAGTTCACCTACATCATCATTGTAGGGTGAAAGATCTGTCTAGGTCTTCCCCAGTTTCACCAGGATTGTGCCTGGAAACTTATGAGGAATCATAATGACAGCAATGACTGCAGATCCACTCAGGAAATGGGTTGACACAACATTAGATTTTTTTTTTCAAAACATAAAACTGCTGACAGACTGCCCTTGGATGGGCAATCTCTCTAAATTTTATGAAGACAAAATGGAAAGAATGTGACAAAGGCACACAAAAAAAGTAGTAGTCAGTAATTGTGACATGTGAGAAGTATTCTTGAGGCAGCAGTCTGAGTAATGAAGAAAAAAATGCAGTTTTCCAGTACTTTAAAAGCTAAGCACCACTTAGTGCCCTCTGCTGCATACAGAGGTAATAGGCAAAGCACCACTGAACAATGACATCATCCGATATTAAACAACACGGTATGTTGCATCTATGACAAATATTTATTTCCTTAATTACCCTTGTTTTCTAAAAATACTAATAAATTATGCAAATATCTTCAGTACTAGCTTCGAGCAGGTGTTTTTTACATTCTCTCTTCCCATGGAGTATCCTGTGTTCTGCCTGCAAGCAAGCTGTCACCTTGTCTCCCACATCTTATACAGTTGGAAATTCATGCTGAGTGAGTGGAGATGCTGGCTGGGGGAGCACCCAGCATGAGATTTGATCATAAGACGCCCGTGACGGCTGAACAGCTCAGTGGGATGCGGTCCACACACCGCCCCTGCCACTCCCACTGAACTCAGGGCAGAGGGAAGTGCCCATCTCTCCCTACTCTCAGCTAAAAGAAACAAAACAAAGACAAACATAAGCGAAGGTCAGACCTCCAATGCAGTTGTCAACTTGCAAATAAATGTGCATTAAGATTCTATAAAAGGTCCTTCGTGCACAACATGAAAGAGGTAAATGCAGACCGGAGCAACTGTGACCCTGAAGAGGATTAATTGATTGTCAGACAGAACTCAGGAGGTCTCCCAATGTGGAATACAAACATTTAATCTGATTCTGAAATCTTATCTCCTGCCCTTAAGAAGATAACAGAAATTCTTCTGCAGCAGACTATTATTTCTGATCCATTTCATGAACTAAGAATATTTTCCGGAAGCAAAGTTTGAGTATTTTAAATAGTTTTTTAGCATTCTATTCAAAATCAAATTCAACGAAGTTGATCATGATTTAAACCTGTTCAAGGAGGTCAGGTCATAAAAAAATGTCATTTGCATGCATTCACATTGCATTAAACAGGCATGTCACACACATGCAGAGACATGAAAACATAAGACATGAAAACATAAGGTATCTAATTTTGCATGAGACATGAAGCATTCAAGGTCTCTTGTTCTTTGTTCAAGTACACTGTACTTGAACTAAAACTGGCATGAAGATGTTATGGCAGTAAAGTTATTCCAAAAAAACCCTTTCCCAAACTGATAATCCCTGTTCCAGCCTGGTTAAGGGAGATATTCCATAGGAGGAGGAAGAATTAATTCATACATCCTTTTTTCTATCTTAGACTGAGTACAGACAGACAGTTAATATCATTGCTGTGCTTGGTTCTGCCCAGGAATCTATGTAACTGGCCAAGTTTCAGGCTTCTCCTCCATTTTTTCTTTGAATAAAGTGACAAGAGAAAGGAAGTATAGCCAGCTGGCTTCCTTTATCCAGCTTCCTTCCCCCTGGAGGAAAGCAAGGGAGCCATCCTTCCTCTTTCCCTCATTCCAGCCCATAAGCTAAGCCAGCATTGTGCCAGATAGTCCATTCTAAGCTTTTGGTATGTTTTTTCCTTGAAATCCGGGGGCTCCAATAGGGTCTGTCTGAAGCAAGAAGAGCATGGTAGGCACTACTGTGGAGGAAGGGAAAAACCACTGCCATCCTTCCTGCCTCCTGCAAGTTCCCCTGATGATCCAGA
This sequence comes from Rhipidura dahli, assembly GCA_013399225.1. Taxonomy (NCBI): domain Eukaryota; kingdom Metazoa; phylum Chordata; class Aves; order Passeriformes; family Rhipiduridae; genus Rhipidura; species Rhipidura dahli. The sequence continues at coordinate 881,424 of VXAC01007672.1, forward strand.
GATGCTGGGGCTCTGCTCCACAGCCAAAAGCCACTCCACCCAGTTCAGCCTGCAGCCCTGCTGAGTGCACAGCATCTCCACTGGGTGACAGCAGTAGAGCAGTGGTGATGCCAAATAGCTATTTAAATCATGGCTGAGAAGCATCACACATCAGGCAACCCTCAAGAATTTGGCAGGTCTGCTTTAGATGTGTGTTGGCTGGTAGAATTCAGCCTGTTCCTGTTTAAAACAAGCCAACCTGCATTTCATTGCTAAGTAAGGCTTTACCAGGGAGGGGTCAGCACAATTAAACCAACCCAGCAGCATATAAACCAACACTCCTGCTTTTTTCTCAATAGTCAATTCATAATGAAGCTACCAGGCATCAGCTGAACTTTACACTACTAACCCCACGGCTTTTACTTGAGATGCCAAATAATTCAAATAACTTTACATTTGTCATGGGCAAAGTATGCAAGCTGTTGCAGCACCTCACATGACTCAGTTTGAGCCTTTAATCTAGACAGGACCTTGATCCAAGGGCAACTCAAATCAGTCCTCAAGTGGAACACTGCATGGGCTTCTGCTTGCTGCCTGAGAAGGTAACATAAGGCACCACTTGTACACTCTAATGCCTGCATCTTGCCTGTAGTCAAGGAAACATTTTAATTATACTTTCATTTTTAAAAAGTCCAAAGGACATTGTTCTTCTAAAGCCTCTTGTTAATTCTTTATATTATCTAGAGCAGAAACACCTCTCTTTCACACAGAACAGTACAAGATCACAAAGACATGGGCACATTGCCTCCTGAGCCCATGGGAACCACCCCACCAGAACCATCCTCTTCAGAAGGGTTTGATGAGTACTTCACAACCATTATTTTTGCACATAATAACCAAAGTCATGAAGCAAGTCTCCCCTACAGCAAAAAGAAAGCATTTAAAAAGGATCCTTGCATAATTTCAGGTAAAGCATGTTAGTTTCCAGTTCTCCCTGTACCTTCTTATGAAAATATCCAGTCAGTGAGAAGATGTGTGAACCCCTGAGGTAAATGCAACGATGCCACAAGTGCACTGCCATAGGACACCTTTCCTAGTACAGCAGCCCAGATTCAAGTGTCCCCCCCTTGAATCCCCAGGTATTTTCCCTCATGTACCTTTCTAGCTAGTATGAAGCAGAAGTTCTGGGGAAAAACATGGTATGTGGTCATGTATTTTGTCATGCTCTCAGCTGTAAAATGGCAACAGTAACATATCCTTTCCTAAAGGGCTTTGGTGATCACAGAGACAGAAAACTGTCACATACATTCTGGTACAGAGATAGCAAAGTCCATATATATACCACAAAAAAGGTTTTGTCCATCATAACCCACAGGGAGGAGAGCATCAAAATTTTAGATCGTAGCAGAAATTAAATACCTGCCTTTTCTTAAGCTAAAAGCAGTTGCCCTCAAAGATTTTAACTTTAGGGTTCAGCACATAAATTCCCAAGGTATCTTAAGGAAAACAGAAAGACTTGTTAATTATCCTTGTGCATATCCTCCACTACATGCATACAACTCTAACTACCTGCTTTCTTCCACTGGGGAAAGCCATTATCCCAGAACATACTGCACTGCTGGGCCTCATGTTGCTTCTACCCTTTTTGCCCCCAAGAGTGCTTTGTGCCAAGTTTACAGACTTTAAAAGTTATTCTTTCTTCTTTCCTGATCTTAACCCAAAACACTAATTTTCTGTGCATAATATACTCAGTAATAAATATGCAGAATGCCTGTTGGCACCAGCAACTACTACATGACACTCAACAAAAACCTAAACTAAATAAAAATGTTTTTCAGGTTAGACAGATTATACTGGATGCTGCCTATGAAACTTGATCCTGAACTTCAGCACATGTGTTCTAATCTTGAGCAGCATGAGATGATAGGGCAAGGCTGTGGTTACTTTGTGAGGAAGCAGGAACAAGAGAAAGCTGCATCCCCAGCACTAAAGGTAAGGCCTGGAGGGTGCTCCTGGGCAGCTCCCAGCTGGAACTGCCTGCTTTATCAACTGGTGCCCTTCAGCAAAGTACTTGAGGTATACACTGGGTGCTGGGAAGTTCTCCTTAGTCTTGCAGTTACTTAGGCAATTCCAGAACCTTTCTGCCTGCCGCTGCTTTGAAGGCTGTGTGATCAGACATATTTTCTGACACAACTAAAGTTTCTCAAGGAATGTAAGCCATGGTAAGAAAACATTCATTTTCCAGCTCTCTCTTGGTAAAAGCAGAACTTTCCAAGTCAAAGAAAAGATACTCCCTTAAGCCAAAGGCAAGCTATATGCTGCTGCAAACAAAACCAATTTTAGAGTTCCTCTCTCTCACCTCCTGCTTCCCCTAAAAAAAGGAAAAGCCCCAAATGCTCATAATGCAGTGCAGTTGGTGGCCTAAATATGGGTGTTACCAGATTCCCCACTGACATAAAGAGGTCAGAACTTGAGAAGCTGAGAAAATGACTTAAGCTTCCACAAGAAAACTTGACCTGGAACAATTAACCTGAGAACAACACCAGAACAATGTCCCAGAAAGCTCATTTCCAAGACAAGCTTCTGCTGGGAAAAGTTTTGTACTTCGGGACTGCTGAGAGTGAGTTCTCACATTTACACCTGACAAAATGAATTCATGTGGACATGCAGTACTCTTAGAACTCATGTAAAAAAACAACTGCCTTTTGCTACATCATTTCCTAACCTCCTTTAAAAATGCTAGGTGTAACTTGCCACCATATCCAGTACTTCTGGCATCTGCCTACACTATAAAGGAAAACTTTGTTATGCAGTTGCAAAACCACTGAGCTCCTTTGAGAAACATCCTTGTCTTCCAAAATGCTTTTCACACTGAAATCTAATTACCAAGGACCACTCCTGATCACCTTTACAAGTTTTGATACACTTAAAAATGTTTTCTTCAACTACAGTCAGTGTTTTTAACATACTCTTTTCCTCAGATGTGAGAAGTAAAATAAAATACCGTGTTCTGTCCTTAAATAAAATTGCCGACACAGCTACTTTTGATCCATGAGTGCTTGTTCTCCCTCCCAGTTTTCTCTGCCAGCCACCCGCCACGACACACGCTTAGATTATTTGATTGGGGGTTTTTTTATTAGCCATCTGCTGTGCAGATAAACACATGAAAAAATTACAAATCAAAGAAAGAGAGGCAGATAAATGGGCTTTCACTAACCTTTCGCCAGGATGGGGAAGCTGCAATGACCTGTGAAGGCCGAGCCAAAGGGAACTAAACCAGGCAGCAGGTTTGCTCCAGCCGGCTGGTGAGCAAGTGAGCAAGCAGGGAGAGCCGGTGGCTTGGGAGGGAAGGAGGAGCACAACAGGACAGATGAGTCATTAGCTACTAAATTAGGGAATAAGCAGCTTGGAATTGCAAATAACTGTATGCAGTCTGAGAAGTGGAGAGGAAGAGACACTTTCTGTCAAACTGCCCCGAACTGTCAAACATCTGCATTTTTCACTCCGTACGGGGTCTGCCCCCACCTCCTCTGCCAGCCTTTCCTGTGTGCCAGCGGGAGGCTTCTCCCCAGCAACTGCAGACCAGGATTTTCACTGGGAACACTGGCTCGGTTAGCAGGGAAGTGCAGAGAGCTGGCATGTATGTGTGCACACAGCTGGGAAGGAGCGCTGGAGAGCCGCAATCGCTCCTGAGCACCGCTTGTTCCTGCAAACCTTCCACTGCGGAAGGTGCTCTCTGCACCACGTACAAGGCTTTTTATGGGCACGACAGTTGCAATGTTGCCAAAACGCTGCCATTGCTGAAACTGCTCTGATGGCCTAAGAAGGTCTGCAAAAGCCTGAAGCAAGGCAGACGTGATTAGTCTCCACCATAAAATTTTCAAATACTCTGGTGAGGAAAAGTCAACGAATAAAAAGCAAGCCACAACCTCTGACCTACACCTTTGCTACCTAATTTTCTGTTAGAACATACCACTGTTGACTGTAAAACCTAAAACTTATAATTATGAAGCTGAACCCATTTTTACTATGGATGGATGGTTATGGATGAAGTAACTTTTAAAAGCAAAATGACTCGAGACCTTTCACAATCAGAATCTCAGATGTCATTTGAAAAGCAAGAGGATTCAGATTTAAACTCAGCAGTTTCAAACCTGATCAAGACTGCTGAAGCCACAACAACAGAGACCTTGATTTTTCCAGTCAACACTCAGAAAGGAGAAGAGATTGGGGGTTTTTCAGTGGGGTCAACAAACTCCTCATTGTACTCAAAACATTTCTGGTCTGATATAATAAAAAAAAATTGTGAGAATAATCAGATATTACTAATGTATTATTATAGATTCATTTATTTTATTTAAAGGTGATATATATTTATTTTTTATAAAACCTTGCAGGATATGCTCACAAGATTTCAACGTCATTGCAGCAGATTCAGATTGATCAGGGTCTAACCCTCAGCCCACATGAAAATAACACCTCCTCACACTCCCTCTGAGTAAAATTATTAGCCTTAAAGCACCCCATCCTATTTTAACTGCTTTTTTGTTCACATTTCCACTCACAAAATAATTCTTAATCCCTCTTTTCAGCAGGCTGCTTCTGCTTTATTTTCTGTAATCATGAGTTACCTCACAAGGTATGAGAAGGGAACAGGTCATAGCATCACCGTGCCACACTACCCTCTCCAGCAGCCTCCTCTGCCCTGCGCTGTGCATGAGTCCCTGCTGAGTGGTTAGCATGAAGCTTTCATGTTAGTGACTAACCTAGACTTCTGAGAGTCTTTGGTGCCTTGCCCACGTTTAGCAAATAATTACACCTTTAGTGTTTCTGCTTTAGTTGCTGCTAAGACTTGAGTTATTTGCTCCTACTAGCAGAAATGCAAATAGGTATTAAAGTAAAATGCATCTTTTCCATACAATTGCTAGTTCTGCAATCTTTCACCAGTTAGTTCCACATATTTCTGTTTCTTGGGCTCTTTGTAGCTGACATTTCTCTTTAGACATCTACAGCTCTATAGCACAGGAACAACAAATTTATTTCTGTACCCCTCTCAGATCACTTTTTGATGACAGAAATGTTACAGTCTGGCACACCTTCAGTCTGCAGCACAACTATTCAGTGAATATTAAGGGAGACTTTGCTTTCCAATCCAGTCAAACCAACATATTTAAATGAGTAAAGGGAAGGAGAAAAAAAATAGGAAAAAAATTGAATACTTCTATAACATAATTGCATACTTATAAATAGCTTTCCATGTGTGTCAGATATCAAATAACTTAATGACAACTGATAACTGGCTGATTTCTGCAATCTGCCATCGGCTGCTATTTTCAAGAAAACATGAGCTATTCCTAATACTGTAGTTCAACTCCACTTAGTTGTGTAGGAAGCTTACATTTTTCAACCAGATGGCAGGTATATACTATTTTAACCAAAATCCTGTTTTAAGAACAGCGGTTGACATAATGACAGTGCTTGACAAGCCAAGAGGCATTTAAAAAAAAAAAAAAAGTCGATAACTACATAATACCATTTAATATTGGCCTTTAAAAATATAACATACTTATGAACAGCAACAGATGGGCCAGGCAATCAGGCTGCATAACCTCATTTGCTGGGAAAAACAAGGTGTTTTGTTTAGCTTTTTTAATTAAACTTCAGCTTTTATTTTCAAAATATACTTTGTAAAACTTGGATGTGATTTTCCTCAGGCATGTATCAAGCCAAAAAGCCTCTTCTCCCTGAGTCAAGCAGGGACAAGAGCTGTTTGGCTGCATTATAGTGTGATTAATCCATGCAACTGCTTTAATACCCAACAGAGGGAAAAAGCCACCTCTAGAATACAGGGTTTGATATGATACAAATAACTTGTTGTTAAATATCTCTATCATTAGAGCAATGTCTACTAATTAGGAAATAAATCTTTTACAATGGTATTTCTACTGTGGCAGAAGACATTATCCTGTTCTTTTTCACTGGCATCTCCTAAATAGCAACAGAAGCAGTAGCTGTGAAATCCACTTTATATCTCGCAGAAGCAAAGCAATTCTGCATTTTTCAGAACTGTGGTAGCCTGGGCACATTTTTTTCCCCCATCCCAGTAATAAACATCAGTGCCTTGTGGGATCTGACCCACTGCAGTCTCATTTTGCTGCTCTTAACATAGGACACAGTTTCCCCCTCTGTACTTACATTATGTCTGGAATCCTCTCTTCAAGCAAATGGAGAATCAAGGGGCAAAGTGGAGTCTGGGTGACAGAGCAGAACACCAAAACACCCCAGGTGATCACTGTAGCTTCTCTTCTCTGCTGTGTCAGAGACTTCCCTCATATTCAAAGTTCATTTCAGTGGGGAATATCCAATGTTCTACCAGTCAAACACACTGAGCCTTTAGATCCTTTAAAGCCCTACCAAGGCAGCTAGCAGTAGATGTCTCTATATTTACTGCTGTCTTTTTTTGGATATAAGCCTATGCAAGAAGGAAGCAAACTCTCTCTATATTCACACCCATTCGCACTACATTTTTTTCAGGGTGTTGCTGAAAGAAAAAAAAATTCCCAAGCTAGCTCAGCTCCAAATGGCCAACCACACAACCATTTATTTTCCTCTGGTTATCCTGACTGAGTTATTTTCCCACACGTTCCTGATGTGGTGAATGACTTGTCTGAGCAAGTAAGATAATGCTTAAGGCAGCAGATTAGAAAATGCAAAGGCACAGGGAGTCCAATAGGCACTTCATGGGTTGTGTCCTGCCAGGGAGGCTTGGTTTTCTATCCCCAGCTGAAGCTGCAGAAGGTGCCCATCTCTGAAGGTTTACACTGGGGATCTCAAGCCCTGAGTGAGGTGCTACAATGTGCCCATGTCCCAGCCCTGTGTCTGAAGGCAAACAGCGAGAATTATTTCTGCCAGCAGCAGACACCAAGGCTCAGCCCTGCTGTTAACTGCAGTGGCAGCTACCAGGTTGCCAATCCAGGGCAGATTATTTCAGCCAGGACAGATGTATCACTTACTGGGGAGAAAGAGGACAGCCCAGAAGCACCACCATTCCTACTGCATCACTTGTATGTGGCTGTGGCAAAAAGGTCAGGGAAAACCAGGGGCAGAAGGGGTTGGACCGGTTTTCACCCCCTGGATAAGCAGGATGGCTTTGCTTGCTCCATGCCTGCTCCCAAAAGAGGAAAGAGCAGGCCCTCATCCATTACACCCACCTCTTTGTGGCATGGAGCACCATGCAGGAGAAGTGTCCTAGGCTTGTGGGGTGATTACTTACACTGCCTCCTAAACAAAGAGTCTCAGGAGTATCATCTACAGGGAGAACGGTGCCACATATTTACCTCTGACCATTCTAAGTGCCACGTGGTAAAAAACAGCAAAATGCCAAGGATTTCCTGGAACAGGCAACATGTGCTATCCACATCCCTGGAGACCTTCCAGTCTGACCTGACCGGATCAAGCCTCAAACAACCTCGTCTGATCTCACAGCTGGCACTGCTCTGAGCAGGAGCTTCTGGAATCCTCTTCTGTTTGACTGCACTCAAACCAATGTGCTGCTGACCATTTACTCTCCAGCCAGTAAGTCCTCACAAGCTCAGCACCCTCACAAGGATTTTGGAGCAAATTAACTACAAAAGTACAGCCATGTACCCTCAATGTACCCTCCTCCAGCCAGGAAGGTCTTCACACCAGGTTTCTCCTAATGACTAATAGCCCCCACTGAGGAGCTTCTAACACATACACAGGGTTGGGAGTCAAAAAGTGCAGAAATAAACAATGTCTCAGTTACAAAGGATTTTCTAGATCTTTCTGTAAGCTTTTACTGCAGAGTATACTTTTTTCTTTTTTTTTTTTTTTTTTTGCATGGATAGAAAATCTATATGGAACTAGCCGGAATAAAGATACCACTTTTGAGCATTTAGAATAACCGTAAATTTGTGTCACATTAAAATCTTTACTGGAATTGGGAGTGAATTTTACACGTGGCAACAGTGAAACAATGCTGAGAAGGAACACCCTGACACTTCTTTTCACAGGCTCTTCACTTGAAATTGCAATTATAGTGATCTAAGTACGAAGAAAATTCTGACATTAAAAAAAAAAAAAGTTGTAATAAAAGAAAACACTGTTTTCAGTTTGCAGGGAGACGTTGAATCACAGCTATGCCTGAACCATGGAACACAGCCCAGCTGCCAGCAGGATGGGTCTGTCAGCTCCCCGTCCTCCCCAGGTTCCTGGCTCAGACAGTGCTCAAGAGCATGGCTGAGACACCCAGGGTCACATCCCCACCACTCAGCAGTGCAGAGGGGCACAACAACTTCTCCTGGGCAGGAGCATGCTTAGGAGCAATGACAAGGCAGGAAAAAGACCTATTCCTGCTGCAAAGACATCCCAAGACCTTCGGGATCTCATCATGCCTATCAGTCTGACTCCCTCCCACCTGACTCATGCCCACATCCCAGCACAGCTGGCACATGGCTGTGCAGGAAGAGAAGCCACATTTGTCCCCTGAGGGGAAGCTTGATTCGTGCTGAAAGGTATTCCAGTCTGGATGTCAGGAGCGGTATCCACCTGTTCTCTCTAACATCGAGGTTTTTAGCTCATTCCCTGTGCACAACCCAACAGCCTCAGCAGTCTGGGCACACCACACCTGAGCAGCAGTGATCCCACAAGGGGCAGAAGGGTTTGTGGACTGAGTGATGTACTTCAGATATTCAGAGTGCCCAGATCCCATTTAAAGTTTCACAGCAGGAGAGGAAAGGGGAAAAGAGAAGAAGAAAAAAACCAATTAAAAAAAAATACAGTTGACATGTTCCCAGAAACCTGAAACACAGACAGACAGTAGCCCTGTTATCATTGCTGCAGCTGGTATAAAGACAGCACATTTTCACACTGCAGTCACATTTCCAGTTTCTTCACAGACCTACCTGGAGGGACTGAATAATTTGCATCTCTCTTTTTCCCATATTATTTGCACATTCCACATATTATTTGCATTTATTGTGAAAGGGCGGAGAATAATAGTGCTTAGTGCAAGAAATAAATACATTTAAAAAACAAACCAGTCAGTGCTGCCAGTCATACAGATGCAAAAGTTGATAAAATACAGCCTTTCATTATTTTTTCATTCCAACCAATGCACAAAATACATGAAATATAAAAGAGTGCCTCACACTGATTTTTTCCAGCTGAATGGAGCTTTGACAGTCAAGAACACTGCATTTTTCACATAATAAAATGTGATTTTCCATCAATTTTACCAGTAATGAAAATGTAACATACAGCACAATTGCTTGAAAGCCAAGAAGTTGAAGCCAAGGGTGAGGTTGAAAGCTGCAAAACTGGGAGCCTCAAGGGAAGTGGTGGATAGACAAGAACTGGTTCTCTGCCATTCATTTACTTTTCTATAAATGCCTCCCCCTCCCTGCAAAAGGCCTCCCCCTCCTCCTGTTCCTGGTGCTCAATGGGAGGGGCAGCCAGAGCAAAACCATCCATCTGGTTCCCATCACAGGAAGGACTGCCTAGGCTAGCTCCTGCCACAGCCTGTCATTAGCAATCAGCATGAGAGAGAGCACAAGGAAACACAGCACAGCTAAGACAACAAACCTAATACTTTTAATACACTAATCATAACAACAGTACTCAATTCTGTTCTTTACAGAAATATCACAGGAGTCAGATGGGTCATCCTGGTAGCCTCATTTTATCAGGGAAATTAATGTAACAGGCAACACAAATGTTATCTTCTTATGCCACTGTAGATCCATCAACACCTATCAGAAGCATCTACAGGAGTGAAATATGGCAAAGAAGGATAATTTGATTAAGCAGGTGCAAAACCTTGCTACCTATTCATACACTTTGTCTCCTTTTAGCTACAGCACAATAGACATGGCATTTAAATCCTGATGCTGCCACTGTAATCCAAGATCTAGTATTTTATGAAAGCTTGGAGAGATGACCATCAAATTGCTCGTGTTCTCTTGCCACAGAAGCTCAGCACAACTCTTCCCAGTGCCCTTAGCCTTGCCAACAATGCAGAGCAATGCCAGCATTTTCACAGCTTCCACAAACTGCCCATCTTGCATATCATCCTTTAAAATCTGCTTTATCACTCTTTCATTTCAGATGGCCGGGGTGAAAAAAAAAGCACCCAAGCAGTCTATAGCAACATCTCCTGCAGCTGCTGCCATGGGAATGAAAACCTACAGGGACATTAGGACCTTGTACCACTGGACACTGCACACAGATGAAAGAAGAACTGCCAGCTAGACTTGGCAGCTACAGCTTTCCCCTCACCTCAGCAATATAATCACACACTCCCATAATTACTGAGTGGCTGATAATTACCTATCCAAAGTAATGAAATCTGACTGGGGTCAAAAATTAGCTGACAATAGGGAACAGAGAGAGGCAGCAAGCTCTAATCCTTTGCCGTTCTTCTGACCTGCCTCAAACCTTAAACCAGATCCCTCAGGAGCTTGTTCTCCTCCCCACAGGCAACACACACTTCTTGTTTAGAGTTCTTGTCCAGGTCTCTGAGAGCCACATTTTCCCCATCACTTTGACAAGATCTGCCCCTGCTCCACTGGCACAGTCCTGCCATCCTGGAAGAGCATATTGGAGCAGATGAACACTTTGGGATCTCCAGGAGTGCAACCTGAGATCAGTTTTGCATCACAATGCCTCCCGAGCTCCTTGCACCAGAGTAACAGCAACAACACAACTAACACTCACACAGCAGCAACCAAAACTGATGAGTTTCTCTGCAAACACCTCCCCTTCCTACAGTTCCCTGTACTGGAAGAAGGGGACCGAGATGGGAAATTAAGAAGAAACCTCCTTCAGGAAGAATTACCATGTCTCTGCCTAAGGATGACATGGCTCAAACTCCCTCAGGACTGTCCCAGGCACATCACTGTCACCTGGCTTGCCTCTAGCTCCCTCCTTTTGTTAGGCTGTTCCCACGCACATCTAAGAATATTCTGATAAGTGAATATGCATAACAGCTCTTTCTTCCTCCTTTCAGGAAACTATTTCCCCACTTGTTTCTCTCCTCTCCCTGCTTCGGTATTTAGCTGCAAATGTTAATGACCCGTTTAAGAGGAGGAAAGCATCTTCTAGGAATTACTTGCCCCAGGCTATTCCATGGGTTGCTCAGAAGTAAATCCTGTAATTTATACCCTCTTTGGTCAAAGAGGAACATTCCCAAGACTAAAGAAAAGCACAGGTAGACAGAGAGATGGAAAGGGAGAGGAATTGTCATATTCTCTCTTGCACACTTTTCTGTTTCTTATTCTAGTACTTTAAAAAGTAAAGATCACTGGGATATCAGGGCTGAGCCCCAGGCCAAGTCTGCTCTAACTTGCTGCCACATAATCAATGAGAAACTTTTCAAAAAGTCTTCCTTCTTCCCCTCAGTGCATTTATGTCTCAGCCTGCTACACTGAAGCTGACACAAGCCTCCAGAGAGTCAGACAGGCATTGGTGCCACCCACCAGGATGGGACCACAGCTGAGGGCAAGGAGGCAGCACTGCTGCAGGAACCTGACAGTCCTTGCCCCTGACCTGGCTGTCTTCATCACACCTCCTGCCCTCCATTCCTGCTGTCTTGGCTTGATACTGCATGCTCACCTGCGGGTTGGTAAAAGGCTGCATGCTGGTTTGACTCCTTCAGGTCACCTGCTGGATCCTGGTGACCATTCCCCTGCCCAGGAACAAGATGCACAACCATGGGATACAAGCAGGAACAAGCCATAGAGCACTGCACATCCAAGACAGCTGCAGAGCAAGATGAGATGGAGAATGAGGACAGACAGCTCTGTGAAAAGCAGCTTTGAAGGAAGAGATATGGTGAAACAGAAGCTGACCCCTAAAAAATGGAAAACAAAGAAGGAAACAAAGAAGGAAACAAAGAAGGAAACAAAGAAGGAAACAAAGAAGGAAACAAAGAAGGAAACAAAGAAGGCTGTGGAAGGGCAACCCATCTGCTGTAGACTGAGCAGTTGGGATTGGGAAAGAAACAACCAGGTTACTGCTGATGGATTGATGAATGAGCAGTTCAGTTACTCTCCTAGACCTCCCATCATAAGAAGATGGGAAATGGTGTGTTAAAACCTTCAGGGAGTAAAGCTAATAGAAATATATATTTCATTCATCCCTTAAAAGTCATGGATCAAGAAGGGGCTTCCTCCCTTTAACCATTCTTCTCGCATCTGAAGCATTTTCCCTGCCTTTCTGTACTTCAAATTTACACTAAAAAATAGTAGAGGATACTGTGTATATGAAGCCAGGCTGTTGTTTACACACAGTCAAACCTGAACAATATAAAGAGGAAAAAAGCAGAGGAGAAGAGACAAGCAGATGGAGTGAGCTGTGTAGACTGGCATTGCAGCCCAAGTGTTATTGGAATATGCTGAGGAACCATTTGCACAACTTTTAACTCCCTAGTTTTTACAAGCTTAAAAATGCAAATGCAAAGTCTGACTGCAAGGCAGAAGGTTGGGAGATCAAGTTTCACCTCAGAAGTACATTCCTAGTGCTGTTGTACCTAAGATTATAAAAATAATGCATCTACACTGAAAAGGCTGATTTGGCATGCCCCTAAACTGAAAAAAACCCAAAAAAACAAAAAAAACCAAAAAAACAAAACAAACAAACAAACAAACAAAAGCCCAAAAACTGATATCATTTGGAGGCATGAAAAAGGAAAAACACTATAAAACATGCTTTTCATCAGTTGATCATGTATCACTTCTTTTTAAGTGACTACATATACACCATTTTCACAAAAGTGTTTGCCAAAAATTCAATAAAGCTTCTGAATGTGAAGGAGTACCTCAATACTGTTTGGTTACCTTACCTTTGAAAAACAGCTTTGGACAGATTTTAAATGCATAATGCTTGCTATTATACATACTATGTACACTACACTTAACAGAATAGTACCCAAAAACTGTAAAAATATATCCAGGAGTATTCATGTTAGGAAAAAAAGTATTTCCCTTCCCTTGCACATGAAATTCCTGCAAGGCCCAATGGAGCAGGCTGCAAGGAGAGGGCAAGCACCCAGCAACACCTTGCTCAAGAACACACCAAGCATGTAGGCTCTGCTCTCTGCACCCCTCCCAGAGCCCATCTGAGATCCCTGAGTCTCAAACTATCTCAGGGCAGCTGAGCTGTGATGAACTACCCTCATTAATGCTGAACTTCTTTGTTTTGATGAGGTAAATGAATAATTATGTTTGTGCCCTAAGTGGACTATAAATCACCAGGGCATTTAGCCACTTAGCTTAGTACTGTCAAACATACTTTGCAATGGCCAAACACAATCCATATGATAAATTTATGCAGCTGAAGTCTCCAGACCACCAGTAATTTTTGCCTTAAAACCCTCATGACTAAGCGGAGAGGCAGGACAAAAAAAGAAAATAGGGAATAAGTAGGTACCAGTGACCTGAAGTGGCACAGATTTCCCAGAGAATATGACAAGCAGAGGAAGAATAAAATAATCCAGAGCTGAAAAGGCAGAGGTAATACTTTCAACTTCGCATCTCTGCCATCTCACAGTGTGTGTCAGCAGAAAGATGGGTGCTTGCAGAAACTGGTGCAAAACATGGGATCTGTGGAGGCTGAGTCACAGATCAGATTTGGAAGGGAACCTGCCTTGGTCCACTGCTGGGGCAGACATGCACCCACTGACGTTGTTTCAGCTCAGCTCAACTCCTATGGGGTTTGTGTGGGGATCCACTAAGGGGACCAAAAACCCCACAAAAATAGAGGGCCACAGTGCATTGCCTCCCTTTTCACAGAATCATAGACTGTTTTGGGTTGGAAGGGGCCTTTAAAGGTCCAAACCCCTGCCATGTGCAGTGACATCTTCAACTAGATCATGTTGCTCAGAGCACCATCCAGCCTGACCTGAAATGTTCCCAGAAATGGGGCATCTACTACTTCTCTGGGCAACCTGTTTCAGTGTCTCATCACCCTCACTGTAAAAAACTTCCTTATGTCCAGTCTGAATCCCTCTTTTAGTTTAAAACCATAAGCACTTGTGCTATCAATAAGTGCCCTGCTAAAAGGTCTGTCCCCATCTTTCTTCAGTTAGATATTAGAAAAATGTTTGTCACCCAGAGGGTGTTGGGAAGTAGTCACAGCACCAAACCCGACACAGTTCAATAAAACTCTGGACAATACTCTCGGGCACATGGTGTGGCTCTTGGCGATGGTCCTGTGCAGGGCCAGGAGTTGGACTTGATGATCCATGTGGATTCCTTCTAATTCAGCTTATTCTGTAATTCTTATAAGCCCCTTTTAGGTACCAGAAGGCTGCTCAAAGGTCTCCTCCAGAGCCTTCTGTTCTCAAGGCTGAACAACCCCAGCNCGGCCGCTCCTGAACGCGCACTCCGTCCCTGCTCGCCCGTACGGGGAGCGCCTTCACCGGCTATCTCTCCCACCGCACAGCCGTGGGCTCCGCATCCCAGAATCGGCTGCCGGAGCTGGGGAAAAGGCGGCAGCAAAACCAGTCGGTGCTGGCGAAGATGCCGAGCGACCCGCGGCTGCCACCCACGCTGCTGCCATCAGCCGCCAGTTTTGGTCGAAAGTCTCCTTGGCGAGGACTTGCCATGCCCAGCTGTGGACGGCCCAGCCCCTGACCTGTGGAAGAGACAGCCCAAAACTGGAGGGCCAGCATGCTTGGGGTGAGCAAGTTCCAGACAGGACAGAAAACTTTAATCTTATTTTTCTTCCAGTTTCCTGCAATGAAACCTGGATTTGCAACATGATCTGGGTCAACTCACACAGTATGTCTACATTCACGCACCAGTTTGGTAAAAGGGGATAACAGCGAGACTGGTCAGTTGATTTCAGGGCTGTATTTACTACATCATAGATAAACAACCCCTCGCCCTGCCAGTGTTCCCCCACGGGGGATGCAATTAGGCAGGCAGCAGTCAATTGTTCGTGGAAACATTTGCTGTGACAGAATTTCCCACTCACACCAAGTTTAGCACAATCACATTAGAGTAAATTTTTTAACCCTATTTAGAAGTGGAATACCAAAAAAATGCAAGCCCAGGCCCCACTGCATTACGGTCACTTCCAAGCCCTGTATTTATGGGTAATGTCACTAAATAAGACTGTTCAGGTGGGAAGGGACCTTGGAAAATCTGCAGCTTCCTGCTAAAAGTAGGCCCAACCCTGACTTCATGTGATGTTGCACAGGGCTTGGTTCACTTGGGCCTTGAAAACCTCTGAGAACAGAGCTCCTAGAGCCTCTTTAGGCAAATTATCAATGCACAATTTTCCTCATGGAGATTTTCTTATCTTAATATTTTCTCAGAAAATCCCACTCCAGTTTTCAATCCTTGTCCCTTGGAGCTGGCTTTATCTTTTCATTAACTTCCCCATAGACAGGGGCAGGGTGCAGTAAGGTCTCCTCCAGAGCCATCTCCAGGGCTGAACAAACCCCTGTCCTGCACATGCACCAGGCCCCTGGCCATCAGAAACCCAGCCACTTGACTGTTTCACATGATGTATCACTTATATTTTATAGAAAGTAACAAAAATGCTTAAAATACATGTGTGAAGCCACAGGTCCAAGTTTCAATAGCTCTCTAACAAAAGGGCAACAAACCTACCAGCTACGCTTTCCTATTTAAAGGAAAGGCAGACAGTAGAGGCCATCTATATTTGAAAAAAATAAAAGCAACCCTCCTTCAAGGCAGCAGAGGGAACCTACTTACCATTTTTCACCCGCCTCTCTGTGAAACGCACATGAACATACTTAACTCCTTGAAAACTTAATGCCTTCAAGAGGACTAATGCTCCAAAATGCTAGCATGCTTTATACCAGAAGAGTCTTCTGATTCACATACCAACAGGAATATAATGATCAGCTGCTGCAGGTAAATTATTTGCAGGAAGACAGATGTCATATTAGAAAAACACATGCTGCAGTCCTAAAGACTGTGCTTAGTGCCCAGCACTTGGGGAACACTACAAGAATGATTAGGATCTTTGTATATGCTGATGGGAACAGCAGTAATTAAATATCATGAGTTCTGAATGCAGCTCCCAGGTGAAGGAAGCACAGGAAGCATATCTGGCCAGCCTGGGAGATTACTCTCACAGCAGCCCTCCTCCTCTGCTATAGTCACAAGCCACATCCTTGGGCAGAGCTGCCAGGAAGTGCCAGTCAGAGCAAGCACTGAGCCCAAGCCAGCTCATGTACATGTTCAGGTGCCCTGGCAAGTCACTGCTGTGTAAGTAGGAAATCCAGCCTTTATGAAAAATTACATTTGCACACACATTTGAGTTGACACTGTCAAGAGCTGCCACCCAAATTCTGGCACAAACACAGCACCCCAGCTCAAGGACACCAAATCAAACAGATTCACCTCCCTTTTTGAAAGCCAGGAAGCTGACACCAAAACCGCCCAGCCAGACTGGTTAGCTGGCTATTCCACTCCTCTGCACCAGAATCAGGATTTCCAGCCTCCTTCCCAAGTGAGCTGGAAAGATGAGCTGTCACCATGACAGCTGTATGGAGGTATGATGAAATCACAGCAAGGCTCCCACTGACCTCAGGTAAACTCTAACACACACCATGACAGGCTCCAGAGAAACTCACAAAAATGAATACCACTACTCTTCTGGAAGAGAAAAAATTTATTTCTTGTTCTTTTCCCGTACATTTCTGGGGACATCACTTGGAAGCTTATCTCCAACTAATGGCTAACCACTTTTTTTTTTCACCCATTGGTTGTATTTCAAAGGTAAAACCATCACACTTATTCAGATCAAGAAGGTATCAGAACAGTCAGTGAGCTGTGCAGATTCTTTGAGAACTACAGTTGGTCTGGAAGACATGTCTTTATTGTTTCAGCTGCAATCAGTCGTTATTTTTCAAACTAACCAACACAGGAAAAAAAAAAATCTCCATTACTACTCAGCATGCCAAAGCATACTTGAACTGCTTCAACACGCTACGCTGGAATTAAAACAAAGAGTTATTTCAGGTTTGTTTTAATTCATTATTAATGTGTCGACTGTTTTAGAATCCTTTGCCAAGAGCAGCTACCCTTTGCTGAGAGCTAATGAAGTTAAGATCAGAAGCAGTTTTGTCCAGGACCAGACCAATGTCAGGGACCAGATGGAATGGCAGAAGTGAGCAGTACAGTGCACTGTGCCTGACAGAGATGCGATGTTTAAAGCATGGACCAGAAGTGAATTAAAGTTCAGGGTGTTTGCTTTCTGTACAAGATCGACTTCCCCAGGTTAGCTACTTTCTGCTTGGCTACCCAGCAGGGTGTATAGAGATCAACAGCTGCATCTACTGGCAGCAGGTAATTTCTAGACTGGTGTTAGCCACTACCTCTTTATCTCTGTTTGTGAGACACTTACAGGAGAGGTCAGCTGAGCATCACCTATGGTTACAAACAGGGAGTACACGATACGGATACAAATGTTGTGTCCTGGCTCTGTGACGGTGAGCTGCAGTGCTGGGGAGCAGCAGGGAGCCCTCCTCCCTCTGCCTCCAGAGATATCTACAGCCCAGTATCACATAGGCTGGACAGCAGATACAACTGGCTGATCCCCTGTCACCCCTGCAGCTCTGCACTTCTGGAAATGCTTTGGGAAGAGGCTGTGAGGCACTAAGGCCCTGCCAGTAGTGGAGGGAACAGCTGAGGTAAATGACGTCAGAGTTGAGGGCAGCAGCAGGGCTGGAGTGAGCGAAGATGAATCTCACCCTGTGTGCAAGAGGCTACCAAAATGCTTTGGGAATGACCCAGTGCACCGTGCCAGGGTGACAATCCAAACACAAACACGATGGATCAGTGCAGAGACTCCCACCTGCACAAGCATGTTCACAGCACGAGAGGTGTCACAGCACCCAGCCAGAGCTGGGACCTGGCTACAAAGGACTGGCAACCAGGGTGCTAATTCATAATGCATCTGTAAACACCTTTATTTCTCTGGAGCTACATCAAGGTCTGGAAGCAGAAAAAACAGTTACTCCAAACCAAAACTTGGCACAGTGCCTCTGCTTGTGATTATTTAAGAGCCAACACATTCCCAGAACAGTTAATAGCTCTGTGCTCTGCTTAGAAAGGAGGACTCCACAGAAACAAGAGTGGAATAGAGAGAGAGGCAGCAGTACCACCAAAACATCAAAGTTACAAACAGGTTTGGACACAAGCCAGGCATCAGTGACACACAGCTTCTGCAAGGACCACCAAAGCACAGACTTAGAGGGTATCACAGGCACAGTTCAAAAGGCAGCTATTTCTTTCTGCTCATCAGCTGCAAGGCTTCAGATAGAGACTTTGCCCAGTCTGGGAAATAACTCTTTCAAACAAAAGGCGGGCACATTTGGCACTGACTCCAAGAACAAAGCAACAAGAGCCAAAAGACATTTGGAATCATGATCTATAGGGAAAAACTCAGATGCTTAAGAGTTTACACAGGTGGCAGATACATCCTGAGAATATAGAGACCTGAGGCCAGGTAAATGTTTGAAAAGAATGGACATCAATTGTTCTACTGAACAAAGAAGAACAAAACCTTACTACACACCAAATAATTTTTGAGGGTATCATGAAAAAAAAATTTGACAACATGGAGAGTAAAGTCCTAACACAGGATTTGTTGATGGATTGTGAAATCACCCTCATGAAGATAAACATCTAGCCTTCTTGGGGGCAAGGAGATGGATTAGGAGATACCTTTAAGTCGCTTCTGGCCCTGAATTTCTAAGACTATTGCAGTTCTACTGGTATGCCCTTTCTTGTCAGTAGGCTTTGATTATTAACTTTAAAAAAAACCCTTACCCTTCATTGACTTCTGTGATGCCAATTCTCATTTTCTTCCTTCTTATTTTATTGAGTTAACAGATCATATACTTCTGTATCAAACTACAGGGAACAAAATTTCTTGTGTTCATACATATAATGAATATGATGGACACAGAAAACACCAGCCCTACCAGCTTTAAAACAAAATACATTGATTCACTCCATGGCAACACACCCTTGAATCTTGCACAATACCCCGAGATACTACTTTATCAAGAATAAATAGAGAATTTTGCTGAGCAGCAGAAAGTCAGAGGTGAGGGGCAGCAGGGGATAATTGAAAGCTTTATAACAAATATGTAATAGTCAGATCTGTTTCCTGTTTCCAGAGGTAAAGGAATTTCCTGTTTCCAGAACTGGCTATTTAAAGAAAATCCTGACAACAGGGTTTGGGGTTGGGTCTTTTTCCTAATAATGCCAAATAAAATAAATTAATAGGCCCAGTGTTCCTGTGCTCATTCTTTGGAGAGGAGTGGCCTCTCTTTTGCAAGCCACACAGATCACCACACTGCCAGGTGCCTCGGTGGCTTAGCATCCCATGATGGAGGATGAAGACGAGGTTGTGGCACCAGAAGGCCCAGCAAGCACCCACAGCCTCTGCAAGAGGGCTCTGCCTCAGTTCAAGCCATAAATTCTAACAGACTAGTAGGAGCACAGGAACAGCAAAGGGCCCTAGAGCCAGCTAAAAATCTCATCTGCTGCAATTATTTGATGAAATATCCAAAGACTTCTTTCACCAAACATGAAGCTGGATTCTTTTCATTCCAGCTGTTTTTACAATCAGTCAAGGAGGGGAAAATAAAATTAAAAAAAAAAAAGAAATCCTAGACTGTTCGCTTGTGGAGTATTTCTGTCATGCTGTCATTTTAGTGGTTTTCATCTCTGCTCCAGGGCAGTTCAAGCAACTAAAAAAATGTGGAGAAAAAAAGTATACTGAAAGGTACAGCCCTGGTGGAAACTGCAGGAGAGCTCTGACCTCCTCACTATGAAAAAGGTTGTGCACCTGTGTTGTACACCATGTATTTTGAAAATTTGAAGATTTCATTGATTTTAAATAGCTAGAATTGCTTTTATTTTTTTTCCCTTTCTTTATTTAAGAAGAAGAAAAGTTACATTTGCAGGTTTTCAACACTTAAGAAGCAAAATTCTTTCCAGGTTTGGTCTTGAAGCAAAAAAGCTGTGCTGCTGTTTGTACTGTATTGCATCAGGATTTCATAGTGATTTGTGCAGGAGAACCAAATTGATTGGTTTGCAGAGGGGTTAGCTGGGCCCAGGACTTCCACACAGGAGATCACGAAGGTAGAGGGAAGCTGGTGCTACTTGGGGACAGAGCCAGGTGGTGTCACAGCCACCTCTCTGCTCAGCTCACACATGCACAGGCTTGCAGCTAGGGACCCTCCCAGGGCAGCAGTGGTAAAAAAATACACAATGAGGTATTTCTAGGGATGGAAGCAAGGCAGCCTGTGACCAGTGTTCTGCTTCCTGCTCTCCAGGGGCCCACTTTATTCTTTCATACATAAAACAACAAAGGGCTCAAAGCTGTACACTCCTAGTTTTCATCTTAATCAATGAGCAAAAATGTTAGAGCTCTGAAATTGTCCTGATCTACAAGCAGAGAGCAGAACCTGAGAAGTTTCACCAGTCTTCATAACACAGGAGTTTCCTGATGCTGCTCTTATTCCTGTCTCCATAGGAACAGAGTCTTGCCCATCTGTTAGGCAAAGCACGTTTAAGCAGAGAAGGGGAGTTGGACAGGACTGCCACTAAGTACCCTTCAACTCCCTTGCATCACACTCCTGTGATTAAGGGAACTGGAAAGATATGTTACAGGGAAACATGAGGGATGCCCAAACCCAAACAGAGGAGCAGGTGGCAAAGACAAATGGGTAGAGGAGAGGGGATAATTCTTTCTCTAGCTACCGCTTCACATGGTGCGGGGCCACACATAGTGCTGGTTTTGCAATGCCTGTTCTAGATGGAGGCAATAATTTTTAAAAAATGTTGCTTCAGATTTTTGCAACATCGAAATTAAACATTATTTTGTTATTGATATTATCTCAGCTGTGAAATATTTGGGGCATTTGAGTCAATGCACAGACAAGTGTCAAAATGATTGAAAAAACAGATTTCCTGCCATTTTTCACATTGAAACAGATGCTCAGTGGAAACTGGCCTTCTCATTCCAACTGCCAAAACCCAAACTGCCTGTTCAAAAGCCTGGTCCATTTTTCCTGGGCAATTTTTCCACCTGTTTCCTGGTAGGTTATGACACCAAGAGCAGGGAAACAGCAGTGTTTAAGGGTCATGGTCACAGCACTACCCCTACGGATCTGTGCAAAGCCTGTACTCCAGATCCGTTCCCATGGCAGATGCGTCCAGCCCATCACACTCCCAGTTTGGATTTCTGCAAACCCAAAAAACCCATCCTCACCACAAGCAATCTGCTAGGGATGGCCTTCCTGTGGCTGTGACCAAGGAGGGCTCGCATGGACATCAGCAAAATGACACTTTGGCAACATCAGCTTGCTGAGCCTGGACCCTCCATGTGATGGCCTACTGAAAGGCTGCCCCAGGCAGCCCCAAACATGGAAACTCCTGGGTTAACATGAAACTCTTTCTAACATCCTCAACATCCTTTTTTCTGGTCTGGAATTCCAGAGTAGGCCAGGCACAACCAAGCTAAGGACACACAGCAAGGTTTACAAAAGATTTTCACAGTGACATTTGATTTTCTTCCTGCAAATTACAAGACCTACTTGCAGATAGCTGCTGCCATAGAGCTTGCCAGAGTTGTCATGACAGGATCATGCCAAACCTGCAAGCATTACTGTATGCATTTCACAGAAAATATGGTATCTGCCATGATGCCATACAACTCCCAGTGTGCAACCACAGCAGCATTCCCAGGATCTCAGGACTTGAAAAGAGATAGACTTTGGAGTGTGTTAAACCAGCTCCAAGACATTAAAAATTCTAGAAGGCCAACTCCTACCTCCTCACTCACACTCCTTGTAGAGGAATACTAAGATGGCCACATCAAGTCCCCAGCAGCATCACCAAGAGCCATGTGAGACATTTCCTACCAGAGAAGGACCAAAGCTGCCTCCTGAATGACTCACCCTCAGAAACAGAGCATACATTGAAACAAACCTGCAGAATCATGACCAAAAGTCAGGATTAATACAGCACAAGCAGCAGTAAGTTATTCAGTAACCTGAAGCACCAAAACTCCGAGAGTTGCAGTCATTCAGAAAATCTGGGAAAAGGCAAAATTAGCTCAGATTTCAAAAGCAGCAAAACAAGTGCAAGCTTGACAGCAAGCATTCTGCAGTTGCTGACCTTTGGAAAATATAGGAGAAGGTATTAAGCAGGAGAAATAAAACTTTAAAAATAGTACATGCCTAGACTGCCTCTATCCCACTGTTTTACAGCTTCCCCAACATACCTCTCCCATGAGGTGGTGGTGGCTGGCAGGGACGAGAAAGGAGGGCTCCTGAGGTCAGCACTAATAACCTAAGTGACATGACTAATGAGAGCAGAAATCAGCAAGCCTTACTTACATGCTCACCTTCACCACTGCTAACACCAGTGGGAAGCATTTGCCAAGAATAATCTAGTCTAGACCACAGCAAGGCACGGAGCTGCCTACGAACTGGGAAGTAAAGCAACTGAAGCTTTCAGTTCCATTTCCCACTCACGCCACCAGACTCGCTTCACTGGGAGAAACCAATGCAGAGGAACCAGAAACAACGTTTTCTGGTTTTCAATGTCAAAATCATAGACCAGAGCAAGTTTCTCCAGTTCCTGGCATGTAAACTGTCTCCCACATTACACAAATGAGGACATCAGGTATTAAAGTGAGGGCTTGCTGAATGGGGTATTTTAAGCGTGGGATGGTGCAGGGTTTTCCTCCCTCACCATGTACAACT
Source organism: Rhipidura dahli (assembly GCA_013399225.1). Lineage (NCBI taxonomy): Eukaryota > Metazoa > Chordata > Aves > Passeriformes > Rhipiduridae > Rhipidura > Rhipidura dahli. The sequence continues at coordinate 904,183 of VXAC01007672.1, forward strand.
AATGGCCTGGATCCTGCATATTTCTGGCTTTTTGCACAGTGATCTAATGCTACAGTGACTTCAGTTGGATAGTAAGACAGCTTGCACACCAAGAAAATATTTAGGCCATATTTAAAATCAAGTTCTGAGTTTGGGTTTTAGGCATAACTGTGGGGGAAAAAAATCACAGTATGTAGGCTAGGTGCTTGAAAAAGTTAGTGCAAGATGTTCTAACACCATTCCTGCAAAAACTTCATGATAATCATGAACTACTTGGTGCACAAATAATTCTCAAAACCTAAGTAACTGCAGACCAAATGTAGAATCTAGATCTAAGTTATTCAGGCCATTCAGATAAAAAAGCAATTGCTTATGGCATAAAACCAAATATAGGGTCACTGCTCTCTTGTTCTTTTACAGCTAAACCAATTTCATTATATGTACTTAAACTTTCAATTGCTGTTGAGACACCATTTACACTTAGTAACTTCCATTTCACATAAAAGCTGTGGTGGTCAATGGAAGAGACAACAGCTTTGTGGAGGGAAGATGGTGGCTTGCACACACAGAAAAGATATCATTAGCATCATCTCCACAAAACAGGAGAAACAGCAATGAAACTGGAAAAGGAAAAAAGCAGAAGGGGAAAAGCAAATAATATGTAAGGTAGGTCACCCTACACAGGGAAATGGCTAGGCTGAAACTAGCCCACAGACACCTGGAGTGCTCCAATAGTAAGACTTTTTTCAGATCATATCAAAAAAATTTCTATTTCAGCTGCTTAAAAGAGAAATCTGTGCTCTCCATTCTATCTGGAGAACATAACTTTTCTACTGGAAGATACTGCTATTGGCAGAAACTGGATAAGAACTGTGAGATCAAATATTTATTTCCTTTTAAATTCAGGGGCACTAAGAACCACTTGCACTTAATATTCATTTTACCTGTGTGCTTATACTTGAATCTGTTAAAAACTTCTGGACCACTATTATCTCCCCAAAATTTTCATGGAGTAACATGTGACTCTGCAGTCAGGTTTTTCCTTGAAAACATTATAAAAATCACATGACTTTGAAGATCAGCTCCAACACCCCTTAAAGCAACCTCACTGATTGCCTGTCACTCTCAGGTGGAGTAGCCTTAGAGTCAGGAGACTGAGAAACCACTAATGATGACAGGTCTTGTATTTTGAAACTGTCTCCTCCTACACGTGGTTTCTACAGTGAGACCAGGACACGCTGGATACTCTTTAAATCCAAGGCCTAAGCCTTTGTCTATTGGCTTGGTAGAATTGATGCAATGCTACAGCACGATACAGTTCTTTGAATAATTGCTCCATGTTACACTTTTTTCTAAATGACTGGTGTATTTGCAGGGTTTAAACACTTCCTTTTAAATGGAAGATTTAAAATAGGTATAGATACTGTAGCTATACTAGCTATTACATGTCTGTCTGTACATATATATATATAATATATACACCTGTCCTCAGAAAGTCGGGACACCTCTGGACAAGCACACACATTGCTATCAGTCCTCCAGGGCTGGTTTAGCCTGCCTCTAAATTTCAAAGTCCACTCAAAAGCAGATTCCTCCTGGGAGAAGTTTAATCCTGTAAAAAGTAGTAAAAACATGCTATCCATGCTCACGGCATGTGCCTTAGGACCCTAGGTCTGAAAAGCCATTCACCAGTGATTTGCAAGGGAAAGAGAAATCAGTATTCCCACACCCTGTGACCTTGCTTGCCACACTACTCAGGGAAGCAGGGGCACCAATCTGCCTTGACCCAGCCCCACACAGCAACTGCTCAGGGCTGATGGATATGGGTTTCACCACATACCTATGACAACAGTTTACATGGATTGGCTGGTTTGACTCACTTCTCTTTTGAAATATGAACACAGCTTGAAATTACCTAGGAAGTGGCACTGCCTGTGTATCCAGGCTCCCTGGTCAGAAGAGAAAAAGGTTGCTTTATTCAGGTTTGAAGCATGGTTTTCCCCTGCAGGTTTTCATTCCCTTCTCCCCTCACCTTTTGAAGTGGCCAGCTGGCAAATGCCAGTTGTGTTTGCCATGCTGTAGGTCACGGCCCAACTGGGCAGGCTGGCAGCACTGCCCACATAGACAGGGGAAGTCCAGGTTTCCCAAACATGGGTGTTCCCAGTGCATTGTCAGACAAATTGAGTACAAGTAGTAGGCCAAATAATTAAATAGCAAGCTCATATTTGGTGCTTTACATCCATGCACTCCAAACACATTAAAAGAGAAGCACTGTATTATTACTATTATTGCTGTTTGCTGTATGGGGAAACTGAGGCACGGAGAGATGAATTTCCCTACTAGGTTCACCTAGTGGGTTGAAACAAAGCTTGGGAGGGGACCTGTTAGCACAAGTTTGAACCTAAATAGCAAAGAAAATGAAGTTATTATCTGCATTCCATCAACTGCTGTACCATATGGTTAGATGTGGGCATGAGTCCAAGCAAAGCACCCCAATGACTCCTTCAGCTCTAACGCAACAAACAAAGCCCCAAATGCACATCCACGTATTAATCAGTGTAATCCCTTAAGCTGTGCCTGCCTTTCTGCTGACACTATGTTATGAGGATCTCTGCTGAAAATTTAATAAAGGATAAACCCAGCAGATGAGCACTGTCTCTAGCACTAACACTACATATACCTGATTCCATCTTTCCAAAGCTATGAGCTTCCAAGAGGGTTTTTTTCCCTTTGACTACAGGCTCTTTCCATTCCTGGTAAGATGGTACTTTAAAGTATACTTTAACAAAGAATTTGCTAAGAGCACCTTGGCTCCCGATTACATCTCCAGCACGTGTTAGGAAGATCCTGCACACACTAATTACTCTTTATCTAAATCAGAGATTCTGAGATTTAATAATTCATAGTCTGATATACAAGAATGAGCAAGTCTTCTGTTATTAAATATTGTATAGTTTACCAAATAGAAGAAAAAGGAAATGAAAACCAGATATAAACTGTCTTTGTTTCCTTTGAAAACTGCTTTGTTCTGCTGCTTGAAGTAGATGAACTCATGCACACCAAGAAATGAGGAAAATGAACCAAGGGATGAAGGACAGGAGAGGGAAGCCTTTACCTGGGTGCCATGTGCTGATGGGCTGGATATGCGGAGATTTTTTGTATGTTTAAAATTACATTTCCTTGGGCATCTGCTCTCAAATCTTGAATCAAGCAATCCTGGATTGCAAGTTCTGCCCTTGAAGACCTGCCAGAGGGCCTCCAGGGAGAAGCAGGGAGAAGACAAAAGGACATACCATGATTGCTCCAATGACCCTGAAATCAGACAAGCATGCCCAAACCAGAACAAATGCAGCAACACTACTTCATGTCTCACATCCATGGGCTTCTTCTCCTCTGTATTTTAATGCTTTGGGCATTTAACCCAGGAAAAAAAATGGTGACAATATTCACTGTGCATCCAGGGGTAGAAGAAGCAGGTACATTGACAAAAGGCTGTTTCTCCATGAAAACTTATTTTTTATGCCCTCCATAAATTTGCAGACACCCTGCAAATAATTTCTGAAGTGGTTTGGGTTTTTTTAATTTTTCTTACAAAGATCAGCATAAGCATTTAGCCTCACTGACAGACAATGTCACACCAGCAATAAGTTCACCAGAGCTGTTAAAAAATATTTCAGTTCCAGATTAGGATGCTGTTTCCTTCCTAGGTTAGACTAAAATGTGGAAGCACCCTTATCTAGAAAGGTGCTCACCTGCCTTAGACCAGGAGGGCAAGACAAGGAGAACTAAGGGGAACAATAAAATCAGAGCAGTTGTGTCGAGGCTGGGCATTGGCAGGGGGCTGGACATGCTACAGAAATGACATCTCCATGCAAAGGTGTGAAGGTATCCAGTGGAGGCAACCACTGGGGGTATTTCTATATAGCAAAAGTAAGGCCCAGCCAACCCAGAAAGACACTGCAGACACACACAAGCAAGCCCTTCCTCACCAGCTTGATGGAGAAGGGTAATGCAGGGGACAATACCTGGCAGACAGGAGAAAAATTAGGTAGAGTCTGGAGCAGCTGCAAGAGTTGTGCCAAGGGGCAGCGACAGCAAGTATCCAGTGTGGGTGAGCCAGTGGTTGCACAGGCTAAAGAGCCGGGGAAAACAGGGATGTGCTATTTGTACCCGTGTGTGCGTGTGTGCCTGCGTCAGGTGAGCCGGCAGGAAGGTCTCAGGGAGGATGACAAGAGGTAATTACAGCCTGCAAAGGTTGGAGCTCGTAAAAACAGAATTAGATTTCCTCGAAAGTTTGTAGCCTCAGATTTTGTGCGCAGTCTGGACGCATGGGATAAGCAAGAGACTGAACAACGACTTGCTGTGTGTCCAAATGGGATAGGGCAGGCAAAAATTGGGATGGGATTGGGAAAAGGTGTTTGGGAGGGAGGGTAAGGAGATGGCTCATACCACCAACTACTGAGAGAAACATCAAGAGAAAGGCAATGAAAGGCTAAGTGGGAAGCAATGAACAAGGGAGAGCAGGTGAGCAGTATGGAAAGGGTAGCTGAGACTATGGAGCAGGCTCATGTTCAGGAGGCAGGGGACTGGACTATTGACAGCCTAAAGGAATGTGCAGGACAGCCCAGAAGAGGGGCAGGGAGAACCAAACCAAGGAGGTGCCAGCAGGACAGTCAGAGAAGTCAGTGAGGATCAGGGGATATGAAAGGAAGAGTGTTGACAGCAAAGCAGTCAAGCATAGATGGCAAAAGGTCACAGTGACCTGGCTAAGAAAGGGTGTTGAGACAGAAAAGATGTGAAGATAAAGTTCAAGGAGAAAAGTTTCCTCATGTGCAGCAAAAAGACTGTAGGGAGGGCAGAGGAAAAACCCAGTACTTTTATATATCATTAATATCAGAACCCCCAATTAGACATAGCCCACAGGCACAAATCAGAAGTTTATACAGGTGTTTTACCTTCTGCCTCAGCCTGAAATACTTCAGGCCAAACACAGACATTTTACAGGGTACGATGGAACTCTGCTCTCCTTCCTACCCCTCTGCAGAGGAAAACCAAAGCCTGCCAAGATCCCTTTTACTTCGTAATTTCCTTTCTTATTGCACCACGAAGCTAAACCGGCACAGAGACGAGATGCAGAGAGATCTCTGTTTATTTCCCTTTGCTGTGTAGGGCACAGTTCAGCCAGAACAACGACAATTATTTCCTACAATTATTACCACAATTCACACCCTTTCCTCTGGGTTATGAGAAGCAGCACCCCCTCCTCAACAACACCTACAGCAAATTTCCTTCCTCAGCAGAGACCTGCTGATGCGCTCACCTTTCTGGGTTTTTCACTCTGTCCCAGCCCCCTTCCCCCTTCATAAAGAAATAGGGTTTCATTTTCTACCAGAAACAACTTAGCCCTTAATTTCATCAAAGAAAAGAATTCACTTGGCACTTGTTAAAATAATTTTTAAAACATTTCAAAAACCTCATTTACACAATTATTGCCCCATTCAGAAGCAAAATTTGGTTCTTTAAACCCTCATTAATATCTGGCACGAGGCCCCATCTGGCCCATTACAAGTAACACAAGGCTGACTGTTTTTCTGCACAGCAAAGGGGACTGTTCTGCATGCTCTCTGCAAGGACGGCTTGGGTTTAATTTCCTCATCACTTTAGGAGGCCACACCACCACTCCCCTGATGACACTACCAGTTAGTTACTTTTAAAGGGGTGGTCATTTTACCCCTACAAACAAACTTCCATCAGTCCAAATGCACTAATTAAGCCAGAAGGGATTTCCCAATGTCCTGGTCCAATTCTCAAGAGGCTTAGTGTGCTCTACCCACAGATCTTCCAGGGATGTATAAACAGTGACCCACAAGACACCAGCCATTTTCAACAGCTTTCCATCAATTTCCATGTCAAATTCACTCCAAGGAAATGCCATAACAGTAGAAGGATATGCAACAAGGTCTCCAAATTTATTTTCATTTTGTAGATGAAGAAGACTGAAAGAAAAACATGGTTTCTTTCCCCGAGGCCTGAAGAGTCAGTCACAACTCACAAATATGGTTTGTGTGAGATCCTAAAATAAATACTTCAGATCAAGTAGATATGCTTCACAGGTCACATTTAAATTCCACGCACCTTGTCACTTCTCTGTATGGGAAAATAAATAGTTTTATAGGAGGAAAAAGTTTTATCTCATTTTGACCGAAACACCCCATGCATTGATGGGGGTGATTTGAGGAGACTTACTCAGAAGTTTGCACCAAGGGGCAAGAAATCTCTTCAAATAACAGTGTAAATTAAATGCTTTGGAACCTAAAATCTTGTTTTTCAGTATAAAACTAGTCTGATAGCTAAAAGACATTTACAGGTACATTTTTGTCAGACACTTCCCATCCACAGGCCCAAACACATCCTGCCTTGGATCTGGCTTCAGCTTCCTGACCCACCTCCTCTTCCTCCTTTCCTGGTAATATTCTTTTAATTATAACTGAGATGAAATAGCTAAACGGCCACTAGCAGACTAATAAGCACAGCACACCTACGTGCCTAATTTCAGAAGATTACATCAAGCATTCCTTGTCGAGCTGAAACTGCACACAGGACTGTAGGTTCAGCACTTAGAAAAATATGTGTATTTTTCAGGAGAGAAAAAGCAGGAGAAGTAAGGTCCTGTATCACCTTTAAACAAGGTCATGGGAGAAAAATACAGCTATTTCTTAGCCTTCTTTACCTGTCAAATAGGTCTAAAACACAGCCCAACTTGACAGCAGCACTTAGCCACCCTGCATTCTTCACCAAGATAATTACACCCCTAATAGCTGACCCTCTGTTCTGCACTGCGTCAAAGGGGTTTTACCTTCTGCAGCATAAACCCCAGGAATGGCTCAGAGCAAAATGAGCTAGGCTTTACTAGTCATCCAGCAAGACACACATACCTTTGCTTCCACAAAGCAACTAATAAGCTGGACAAAGCCATGACAGAATCACAGAATCAATCGGGTTGGAAAAGACCTCCACGATCAAGTCCAACCTACGAGAGAAGCAAGAAATTTATGCAGTTCAATTCAAGTGAAGAGGCATGCTGCTGGACTGCTGCTCTGTAATAAAGTTTACCCAATGCAAAGATAAAGGCCTGATTTTACAACATTCTGCCACTCTTTTAGAAGCAGAGATTGAGTACCATAACTCCAACAGAACACCACAAGGATAGATCTTCCAAAACACGCAACAAAGCAACCTTACACTGTGGCAAAGAAAGCCACTGGATTCCACACTAATACATCTTACCTCATCTGGGCTTTTTAATGGGGAAGAAAAGTTTGGGAGAAGAATGATGAATATGTTCATATTTGATCAATAAATGCTCTGCATTCAATATCACATGCTTACAAATTACTTCTAAATCATCTAGATAGAGAATCTTTTAGACATCCTGCTTAGACAAAGGCCAAAGCCCTGAAACCTGAGCCACAATAAGAACATACTGCCACCACCACAGCCCAATATACACACATACGTGTACAAGACTCACTGGATTTCCTCTCCAAATGAATGCATAACCCAGCTGTTCTCTTCACTTTCACTATTTCTGCCCAATTTCTTTCTTTCTGTTTTCTCTTCCCTCTGTTCTCCACAATACTAACACCAGACATAACCCATACAGTGATGATGTCTCTCTGCCACCAATCTGATTGGCTGGGCCAGCCAGCTCACACAAGGGACTAAGTTCTGATATTAGGATTTGCTTCTGAAAGTTTTAGTTTTCTAAAGCTTGAAGACCAGATTCCCCTGCATGCATAAATCCTCCTTAATACACAATCTTACTTCGTGTTTGCAGGTATCAGTGCAATAAATGCTCTGTCAAAAATCTCTTTGGTGCACTGCTCAGCAGATTGAAGCATAAGGGAGTGGCTATCTCAAAGCACCCATGGCTTTTAAAGATTTCTCCCAGGATCTAGCATTTCACAAGGTGCCTTGCTGCTGTAGGACTTGGTCTGGCTGAGCCACACTAGCAGATACAAGTAAACATTTTTAGAATACTATTCAATAATGCTGAAGCTACCACAGCAAGGAAAAACTACTGCAAAGGATTAAACATTCCAAAATTTCTTCTTTGTCCTTGGTCTGCCACACCAACATCTGCAAGCCTTGTTGCTAAAACTGTCATCAGCCTGTCTTGCACAAGCACAGCAACTAAGAGTTCAGTCCCTAACATGCTCAGCTTCCCCTCTCACTACACCAACAAATTGCCAACACCCAACGTGGGCTGAATCTTGCTCCCCAACCTGTGGAAGCGAGCCCATCCTCTGTCTCCACCATACCTGGCCTTTTTGGATGTGCATGGCTCAGCTGTTTGTTTTCTCTAGGCCTGGAAAAGCAAAGCAATTTTTGGGGACACACCATTATAGGTTGTGTCTGCTCTAGGTAAGCCCCAGGAGCACTTTGACAAGCTCTTGCTTTGGGTCATCACATCCTGTTCAATCCACCCCTGTAGCAAATTTGGGCAGAGGGAGATTTCCAAGTAACTGCTTCTCAAACCATCACATGAGATGGTGCAAGAAAGGCCTCTCTCAAGTGAGCATCTTGCTGCGTGGAAATACATTACTTACAGAGGGCCCAGGTACTTCTGTCCTTCCTACTACCTGTTGCATACAGCCCTGTACAAGCCAAAATTGGGAACTCATTCTTACTGACTGAAGAAACCTTAAGGGGTGACACCAATAGAAAAAAAGAGCATTATCACTGTTTCATGCTATGTCATTTGCCATGCTGAATTGTTCCAGTAGGAAAAAAAAAAAAAATTCCTAAGCAACTATCAGAAATAAGCAAAAATCCTAAATGAGACCCTGTGTGAGATTCTATTCCACAGAAGTTCAGCAAAATGCTTTCACATCACACAGGTAGCAATAAAGTATTTTTTTCTTTTATTGGAGGTGTTAATGAACTGCTATCCTTGTCTTGCTCATGCTATTCAACAGAAGAATTCTCTGCACTTCCCCAGATTTGCATGTTATTTCAAATGCTTGTACTTCATGGTCACACTATGGAAAATATTCACATGAGTAAACACAACAGTCATTGTAAGTACACCTACGAAGAGACATTTCATCTCCTCTTCTGGCATTTGCAGAGATCAGGACCCAAAAACCACTAATGTACTGCACTCAGTTTGTTCCAAGCTCAGCATTTTTAAATAAAACAGCCCATTTTGAAATCAATACAGCAGCAAATATCTCCTTTTGTAAGGAGCCCCTGACACCAAGAACCCCTGGCTTCATGTAGATCCTTACAACTCTATAATGAGCTCCTGGGAGGTCCCCAGGTTTTTCTTTCAGCAATGGGGGCAAATTCCTTAGACTCACTTTTCTGGTCTTTGAAGCAAATTATCAGATGAAGAAAATGATGCGTCGGTAAAAGTAGAAGGAAGATTTTATAATAGGCAGCATACCAGTGCACTGACCCCCTTCAACCCGCAATGGGAATTCAAACCAGCTTTTCCAGGCTGGGATCTTCTGCTCAATGCACCCATGCTTTGGTTTTCATCGAGGAGGGGCCCCTGTCTCCAGTGCCTACTGCCAATCTCTCAGCCAAGTCAAAATCTCATGGCTCTGAGACTGCAGGCCCGGGACTTCCCCTGGCCCTGGAGACTTGGTGGCCACTGGCACAACACAGAGCAGAAAAAGGAGCATCTCTACACACACACCTCCTGTGAGCTCTGCTGGGAGCCACCTGTAGCTACAAAAGCCAGCTCCAAATTATTCACAGGGGGAGCCAAGAATGGTCTGGCAGCACACAAAGAAGTTCTTGTGAATGCCAAACTTTTCTTCTGTGAATGTATCCATTTACTTTTGAAGAGAACAACTTTCAGGTTTGGGGGGAAAAGACTGTTCTGTTGTTTGGGTTTTTTATGAGAAAACTCTCATGTAAGATATGGAGGATACGAAAAGTCTAAAGCATTACTTATTCATTGTTTTATTATGTTTTCTGAAAATACAGGTCTTTTGTTTGTTCCAGACTTACGTCCTAATAATTTAATTTGATGCTCCCCAATCCATACATCAGAAAAAAAAAAAAAAAACAAACAGAAAAACATAATTGCTCAACTAATTTTCTCTCAATACTCATAATTTAATCAGCTTCCACAATATAGCTGCTACATACAAAAATAATTCTCTAAACCGAGAATACCTGTCCTTGCATCTTTTCTAGTTCTCTGGCTTTTTAAAATTGGTATTCTACCATCTTCCACTTTATTTCCTATTTCTTAAACCATCAGTTCATCAGGAGAAAACACCAAAGCAATATATTAAGTTCAAACCAAACTGGCAAAACACTGTACGTTTCAAAACCCCAAAGAGGAAGCTTAAGTTCCTGCCTTTGTTCTATTTATTTCCATTCTATTTATCTTTTTGTTATCACCTTGAATATGTTCTCAAATATTTTCCTGTCCTTTAGATAGAAAATGTCCAAGTACTTTGCTGCCTAAAGAAGGCTGAGCAAAAACCTTTGGTCCAGTTTTCTGGTCAGCCAGAATAACTCAAGAACTCCTCCAGTGGAAAAGCTGTGACCTTCAAAGCAAAAAATGAAGCCAACTGTAGTTACGAAGGTGATTCACACCCTTGCCTTTAAATATACCTAAGAAATGTGTTCTTAAAAGCAAAAAAGACAATTATAATTGTGTATGTTGTGCATCTGCATTCTCAGCATTGTCCAGTCATCAGCATGAACTCCTAGTCGTGAGTGCCATGAGTGTGGATGTCCAGGCCACCACCACAAACAGTAACAGACACACTGACATCCAACACAAACATGGGATGGGGAAGGAAGTTATTTAAATGAGTGGCAAGTGGACCGAAAGAAAGAAATACAAACTGCATCAACAATAATCTTTTTAACATAACATCTGTATTTTCCCCTCCTTGTTATAATGCACAGTAATAAATTTTGCAAATTTCCGAAGAAACAGAATGATGCTTTTACTGTCAAGAAGTCAGTGACATAGCTTGCCCAGACACTGCTAGCTATTCAGAAAAAAAAAATAAAAAGTACCATCTAATAAAGCCAAAACACAGACTCCTATCTTATATAAAAGTCAGGCATGCCCTTACCAATGTATATTAGCCAGACAGGCAGCTCTGGATTCTACATTTAGAAATGTGGAAAATCTTGTATATATTTGCCTGGGCTCGCAAATGCCATTATATCACATTTCTAGCGATGCTTTGGGCAGCAGATTTCGGATGAGTTACACCATCAGAAAAGGCATATAATCCTGCTCAGTTGGCAGCAAACTTTGCTTACACATATAAACTTCTCAACTGTTTAAGTGTAAAACAGAGTGACTAGGACACATGAGCAGAGAATTGCTAGATTTTATTCCATCGTCCCTTCTACAATTCACTGAAAACAGCCACTTTCAGGACCACAAAGAAAGCTACAGTTTGTGCAAAAGATAATAGAAAAAATTTATTTACTCCTGCTACCAACTAACATGAATATTCAACTTTAGCAGTAGCCTTCATAATTATCTTGGAGTAAGTGTAAGAAGTGGGACCGCCCCTCTTTACTGAGTCCAGGGTGAGTTTAGCTCCAGCAGTTGCAGAATAGTTTTACCAAACTGTCATCATTCATGTTAACCATGCTGAAAGCTGTAAATCATTTTTGAAAGAGCACTCCCTTTCTGAGGATCAAGAAAGTATTTCCTGGCTGTACCCTTAGATGATGATCTGTTAATAATTCAACAGCAAACCATATCTTCTTGGGTAAAAAGTGAGGAAATGGATATTAAAGAACCAGACAAAGCGCAAAGTCTACCTTTCCTATGTCCTTTTTCTCCAGCATTCCTCTTAGCTTGAGGCATCTCTATTTCTCATTTCACCAGAAGTACCATCTAACTCCTACTGTCACTGGGAAATTCCCACTGATGGAAATAGAAGTTGGATCTTTCATGTAAGACAAGATGGGAAGGTCTATAGCTACCAAGCCTGCCTCTTCCAGTAACCCACCAGGGTTTAAACAGCTTCCAAAAGCACAAGGGTCATCCATCTGCTTTGCTTCTTCCTTTAGCAAATCCCTGTGCAGATCTGCTGTGGTGCAGATGCCCAGATCCACTGACCAGGCACACTGAACACAGCCAGTCTCACCAGGAGCATATTAACAGATCTGTTTTATTAGAAATTGTAGCAAATGGGCCAAAACACTCACAAACTTTGTATGTTTTCTGGGGGTTTACTGACATTACTATGCAAAAATATATATCTAGGGTATTTTGCTTTTTTTCTTAGTAAGTCCTTTATTCAGACAATGAGTTCTGAGTAAGTCAATGAACCACACATTTTCATAGCCCAAAAGGGTATCTGTAAGACTCCAAAACCATGGAAAAAAAGCATGAATGGTCAAGGTGTCCTCCTCCCCTCTGTTCTGAGACCAACTTCAAGGTCTGCAGCCTCCATGAAGTGCATTCTGCCACAGCTGAGGTAAGAATAAAGTAAGGAGATAACGAAACATTGTCTAAGAGTAGTTTGAGAGTCTAAACTCAGATAAAAACATGATTTAATGGGCTGAGTAAAAAGACTGTGGTCGCACAAGGAGCAGAACAACTGCAGACAGAAAAGTCACAAAAGAAGTGGGAAAATAAGGTTATGAGAGGAAGAAAAAGCAGTTAGTTGATTTGTTTTCCATAAGTTCCAGTCACCAAGTCATTACAACCTCAGCATTTAAAATTAAAGAAAGGGCAGGTTTACCAGACATTTCAAAAGATCTTTCAAGATTACCTAAAGCAGCCATTGCTAGGACTTTGAAAAAAAATTTAAACCATGGATTAAGTGGTTCCAAAAAAAAAGTCTTTCCCAAGACAAGCACGGTAAGAAAAGCTCCTATAAAAAGCTGCTGGCAACTATAGCTCTGTCAATCACCTTAAGGATCTGTCAAAACACAGAAATATATCTGAGGCACACTGGGGAAGGAGTTACACTTTTTTTTTTTAAATAAACACATTTCAACTAAAGGCAACAGCTGCCTAATCTTGTTCAGAACTGTGCATCCAAAAAGATATCCCATTTTCCTCAAGAAAGCCTGTGTCCAAACAGCGTGGGTGGAAGAGACAGCCAGACGGCACTGGATGCTCCCGGGTCCCCCATTACACAGAGCAACTGGAGGCAGCAAGACCAGGGGAACCTGTTAGGCAGGAGCCAAAGTTCCAAAAGGACCTGTCCACAGCAAAACATGCAGGAATTTTGGAAATCATCCACAAGATCCACCAGAACTGCTGTTGGCTGCTGTCTTCAACAGGGCATTACAGGTCAGAAGATGGGAACAACTCACTCAGTGTCATGGCTGTAAGCAGGAGGTCAGACCAGGGACCCATGGAGGTCTCTCTCTGCAAAAATTGCCTTGTGATCCCACATATATTTGTTTGAAGACTATAATGCAGAGAAGATAAGGCAGCAGGTCCACAGTAATTTATCCTGAACTCTCTTTTCCTCTCTCCTTACTCCAGGTTAGGTTTTTGCCTTTGAGATGGCTCATTGTGGGCTCCTGTGTCAGAGCAAAGGCTGTGTGACCTCCTTGGTGCGGACCTACACCAGCTCAAATCACTGTGGCAGTGCAGATACAGAGGGAAGTTCAGTTCCTGATAAGTATAAGGAAGGACTATAGTTCTGCAATCAAACATCTGAAAATGGACCTGTACCTTCCTCAATGAAGAGTAAACAGAAAGAAAAAAAGGCCAGTTAGGGACAGCAGTGGCACAGGTTGACTCAAGCACTTCCCATATGTATCCCAGTACGTCCCAACAGTCGGTTTCTCAACCCCATTTTTCCCACACTGTTTGGCATCACGCCTTGCCTTAACCATCGCATGGTTTTAAGGATCAAAAACATGCCCTTTACAAATCACATGGTCTGACTTCAAAGCATAGTATCACCATATCCATTCCAAGAGCCAGCTTTTGAAGGCTCAGCCCCAGCTAGCACCAAATGCAGCCACTGAAATTTCTGGAGCCATCAGGAGAGACAAGATATCTTCAAACAAGGTGGATTTTGTAGAAGCATGTAGAGCAGAGCCAACAGAAGAACGATGATGCTGCAAGCAGTGAGGTAGATAGGCTGAGACGGGACAGGCTGTTAGGAGCACTTTATCAGACTGGTGTGATCCTGGCACAAAGCCATTGCTGGAGAAGATGACAAGAGCTTACATACTGGCATGAGCTTTTAAGCAGAGAGATAGCATTAAGAAAAGGTCAGTCATGGATAAAGGTAAAAGCCACACTTGCTAAGTTCATAGAAAAAGAAATTCAAAAGGCAGGAAGCAAAAAGCCCTGAGGAATTCACTGCAATAGCTCAGTTTGTAAAGGAGAGTTACAGTATCCCAGTGCTGCAGTCTGGGTAAACCCGAGCTGGCTTTAATCTAGGAACTCAAGTCTCTTACTGCAGCAGCTCATCACAGGCTCCCTGAGCAGCAAGGGGAGTTAGACACTGCTGAAAACCACAATTATTGCTGGAGTTGAGGAATGCAAACCATACCTGAGCTGGATACTTAAAAACTAGCTCAGATACATTTATGTTCAGCTAAAACACATGCAGGAAAAATCAAGGAGCCCAAGGCCGAAAGAAACCTTAATCATCTTGCAGAAGCACTGAGACCTCTGGTTTCAGGAAGGGAAAAGAAAGATATCCCACAAGACAGCACTTTCCTTTCCACCTCTGCTTCTCCAGGACAAAAGTAGGTCACTTCCACAGACGTACTTCTGGGCATTACCACAGAGAGAAGAACCTACTGACAAACCTGAAAAGGACTGTACCTGACAAACATGCTTCAGTAGAAGATGCAGAGTTGCCTTGAGGGGCAAATTTCATCTTTTCTTACCGCAATTAGGGAAGAATGAACCTGTGAGAAGCCATATACAGTTCTAAAACCTACACGTAGCGTCACACAAGAATCCCTGGTTTGCAGTTGATTGAAAGAAAACACCATATAAACCATGAGAGGCTCCAGTTCCCTCCTGTGCAATCACAGGTAGTGTTTACATGTCATACACCAAGAGTGCAAGACCACAGACTGGGACAGTATGACATGTCTTCTTTTACACCTATTGACCCATTGGGCCCTGCTCTCATTTTCTCAGTTAACAACCAGAGCAAATGAAGTAAGCATAGCCATTTATGAACTGTTATGCATTTATGGCTCTAGACTCAAGCCAAACACATATCTAAGTATCTGTGATTGCAAACTCACGACAGCTCTACTAAAGCCTTCAAAAAATTTATGCATGCAACTCATTCACAAAGCAGGCTGAGGACTGCCACAAAAAGTAATTACTATTGCCCAAGTGGTTAGAAAACAGGTAAAGCAAATCCAGGCAGGTTTTGAGCAAGAATTCTTTGCCTGTCTGCCTATTTACAGATTACCTCTCACTCACAACTAACCTCATATGTGTGTATTATTATATAAGGTTTAGCACTGCGACAGCACCTAAGGACTTCAGTCCCAGCTCAGCACTGCAGTGCCCAGCCCATCAATGTGACAGAGCCACCAGGTTCTCTGCCCCAAAACACTTGTGCTCTCAAACACAAGGCAAGGAAAAATGTTTGGAACAAGCTTTCCAGCCTGCAGCCATCGAAGTGCCAGCCATCCCTGCTGCCCCAGAAGTTACCACCACAGTCCTTGAAGAAAAGAGGAGAAGAGGAAAAGGTGCAGAGCAAACACCGAGGCTCAGGGTAGCTGTCATAGATGATAAATTGTGAATTATTTTAAGGGACAGTTTGGTAAGTCCACAGCATACTGGTAGGGGAGCACAAGCTTCAGCTGTGTAGCTTCAGGTGTAAAATGCTGGGGTTGGCGAGGTCAGGGGTTTTCAACTTGGAGTTTGCAGGTCCCCAAGTGATCTGTGAGCTCTTTTCCAAATGGTCCATAAAAAGATAAAAGCAAAAAGCACCACTTACATTTGCTTTATTTTCACTGGAAACTCAGCAATCTGCAAACTAAAGAAAGGTAAGGATCATCACACTAGTGGACTGTTACTCACAGGGACAGGAGGCAGCATAAATCACCCAAGTCCTCAGGAACTGGAAATGGGTGTGCAAGCCAACAAGTAAAAGTGTTCCCAGAATAAAAAGAAAGGAAAAATTGAAATGGTATATCCCAGTTGTTAATACTGTCCTAACTAGTGGGAAAAGTTCTGTCAAAATTATTTCCTTTTTACCCCGGTCACTCATCACAAAAATCAGCACTGAAGACTGTAGCTCACTTTTCTTCCATCTCACCAGATGATTGGTTTCTAGTGGTTCCCAACAGACAGGATATATTTTGGCCTTTCTCTCAACACAAACATTGAAGAGACTGGAAAGACAGCACTGGGATTAATTTAAGTAACCACTGAAACCTGAAGCCCAATAATTATCTGAGCAGGAAAATTGAAAAGACTCATGTGCTGGCACACAGATAAATCTGCTTTCCCCCTTTAAGGACAAATATGTCACTGAATGAGACCAGTTATTGACAGAGAAAAGCAGAACAACGATAGATGTAGTGATTCTGACACGAAAACATTTTACAGCCATACTGCACTTGAAAGGCAGCCAAGAAGCAAGTCCCTACAGACCTTCCAACAGCTATTTGGCATCAGCTTCACTGAGGAGCTCTATCTGTACACCTCTAGCAAAGACAAATTAACAATAAAAAAATACCTTGGAAACAAAACCAAAGAACTAGAATTATTAAGAAATCTATAAACTAAAGGCTACAAGCTACTGCCATAAATAAAAAACGACAAGATGATAGTCACTAATTTCTACCCAAGGAAAGAAATCAGAACGATTGTAGCTGCCTACTTTTCATGACTTTATCTCTATTGACAAATTATTAATTAAGACTTCCTCTTCATACTTTTATTGAAGTATTAATTAATACTTCCTCTTCATACTTTTCCTGAAGGCACCTACAAAAGCTGGGTAAGCTCTTCTGCTATTTATTTCTCAGCATACTGTATACACCAAAATAAAAATGCAAAGAATACTAACCGTGGATTCCCAAGCCTAATTCTCAAAGGACTCCTGGTTTAGACAAAGATGACCCACTCTGCAATCAACCAGGAAGAGATTCCTCTGGCAAATCTCTTTAAAACAGTCAGGCAAATACAAGAATATATGGCATGCCTATATTCAAAAATGTGAGTCCTCCCACCAGACTCAGACTTAACTTATAAGCACATGTGGGTATCTGTACCTTGTTGAATCAAGACCACTCAAAGTAATGGAAAACCTCTGTTCATACAGCACTTAAAACACTATATACGCCCTCACACATGCATCTATATGAAGCAAGTCCAGCTGAAAATTGCCCTAAGCTTCCAGCAGGGAATGCTTAAGCACACAACATTTATTTGAGAAACAAAGAAAGTGAGAAAATTCCTTCCCCCTTCTACTTGTTTTTAATAACCCCTTCTGCTAATAATGTCTACTGTGTGAGATAATTGTATTTGCTTTAAAATAGATCTTAAAATCCTGGTTTTAAGCTGGTTAAACCACCTTGTGAACATGTGACTAATTAAGACATCCCTATAGCCCAGGTGAGTTGCTGACTTCCCGCAACCGGACCAGGGCCACTCAGGTGATATCAGGCACCTGTAAACATCTGTTCAGGTTCATCCAGCTGTCCATAATTTTCTCCTCCTTTGAGCCATATAAACACTGGGTAAGGGACAGTCCACCAGGGTCTCCTTCCCCATGCTGTGGATGTTTCACCCTCAGCTTTGAGCTCTCAAGATTGCCCACATCAGCCTAGACCACCCCCATGGACAGGGCTACTTGCAAAGCCTTGCAGGAGTAGCTGGCACACCAAGTGGATGGAACTCTTCACAGGGGTGCTGACCTACTCCTGACTTCACAAGCCAGAGCATCTCAACAGCACCCTCAGATTCAGCAATATGTGCAGGTTTCCTGGAGTGGAGATGATGGAGACCAAAGAGGCCCTTCAGGGAAACCCAAAGAAAACACTCAGCTTTCTCTTAATGCCAGGTATTGTTATTTCATCTGTCAGTGAAAAGGGAACTTGCTTGGGCACTACCCCTGCAATATGCACAAGCAGGAGAGCAAACATTTAATGATGGTCTGCTGGAGTGGGAGTCAAGGGCATGGTCCAGTTCCACACACTCTGAAGAGTGGCTGGAAGACTCAGGGGCAGACTGAGGACTGCTATCACCCAAAAACCACATCATGAATACTTTAAGTAAAACACCTCCCCTAAAAGAATAGCAATTAAAAACCAGAAACAAAAAAACAAATCCCCACTCCCAAAACTACAAAGAAGCCCCACCAAACATACAGAAGTTCACTGCAGCATCACATGGAGCTTACAGGACTCCAGTTACTTCATTAGAATTCAAACACAATAAATTAACAGGCAATGATTGACCCTATTTATGTCAAGTCCATCTCTTTGTAAAGGGACATAAATAATAAACTGTATGCATTGCAATTGGCACAGAAGCAGGACTCTGTAACCTCATGCACCCAAGGAAACTGTTAACAAAAGGTAAGCAGACATGATATATTTATTAGGCCATGAAGTCTTTCTCCCAATGACCTGGAAAAAGGCTGCTGGATCCAGAAATCTATTTCTTCCACATTCTTTGCATATAGAAAGATATCCATGGATATTATGACTAAAGTGGAAAATACAACTATAATCTGAAAAAGTCAATATTAATTTGTTTGTCTTCTTTAGCTAAAAGTTTTGCTAGACTCATGATAGGGCTTTTTTAAAGAACAAAAAAAGTTTCCATTTTTAAAAAAGAAATACTCATTTTACAGCCCCTCAATAAGACCTAAGACTCTGCTGCTGAATCTCAAATACATTGGCAGCACCCAGCTTGTTTTAATGCTAATAATATATTGCAAGTTTTACAGCTCCAGCGAAATCATGGCCCTTGCAGTTCTGCTCCTTCCCAGGAGCCTCTGAACACCCAGTGAGAAAAGACATTGCAGTACATGCAAACATGCAACTGCAAGGCAGCAGATAGGCAGGAGTCACTGGAGCTGCAGTCACTGATGAGGACGGACACAGAAATGCAACTGCCCTGCTACCAATGCAGGAACAGAGACCCTTGCTCGGTCACAGACCTGCCCCAGCACATACCTTTATTCCCCTTCTGCTGGCACCAGAAGGAGGAATCAGCTTGCCACATGGCCAGCCCAGTCCTGCAGGCCACTGTGGTTTAGGCCATGTTATTGGGAAAGCCATTGGGTCACCATCCAAGAGCTCACTGTGCTCTCTCAGTGGGAATCTCCACACCAGGGCCAGCAGTGGGTTCTTCAGCATTCTCATCCTCCTCTAAAGACATGCACAAGCCAGCACATGTACCCTCTGAAGCACTAACAGTTAGCAAAAATTGCTTTAAAACTAAAACTTCTGGAATATACCCAAACCAAGCTCTTCAGGTAGAAGCATTTTCCACAGTCACAGTATAGAGATTTTGTAAAGAACCAAATTTGGAGTTGTTTCCCAGTGTTTAAGTGAATTGGTTTGCACTTCTAGAAGAGCAATCTTTGATACACCTGCATGTCTCTTTATTAATTATCTGATAGTGGAATTCAAGGTTAAGATAAAAGGCTGTGGTGTTTTATTCCAGCTTCTGCTGTTTTGGTACCCCATCCTGTCCTCGTGTGGAAGAGCAACAACAAAATCTCATGTTAGATGGATTAGAAGTATATCCAGCCCCAGAAAATACACTACAGAAGCCACTACTCTGTGCATTAATTTAGTGCACAGAATAGTAACTTGCTTTCATAAGAAAACCAAGAAGAGCTTAATAAGTGCTAATGGTAATATTACACCATTGCTTTTCTGTTACAGAAAAAGTATGCAACTAGAAGAACCACTATTCAGATTCCCTGGGTAGCTACTGACCTTTGAACATGTGCTCAATTGCTATTGTAGCTCAGAACAGGAGTCCAATTAAAAAAGAAGGTGTGAAGACCTGCTCAAATATCAACATGAAAACACTTTGTTTCATCAAAATATACGTGTTTGTACATTCTTTACATTCAGATACCTCTCATCACAGTTCTCAGGTGAAATCCCAGGTCATAAATAGAGGGATCAAGTACAGCAGACAGAAGAAAGCATGTTTACATATTAGGTGAAGGGATTTTATTCCAAGAATGTAATATCCTTAAAAATCTTTCCAGATTTGGCCCACCCAGGGAGCAGTTTCAGTATCAGAAACCAGAGACTGCAATAACATTCCCAGCAGTCAGCATCATTAGAAAATAATCAAAACATTTATGCTTAAACAAAGAAAAAAGTCTGAAGACGGCTTGAATTTTCAGAACCCTGTTAAACTACTGTTACTGCAGAAACTTCTTAATAGTTTCTTCCATCCTCACATTTCACAGCCACAGCTTCTGCAGGGGAAACCACCATCTGGTTGCAGTTTTTATTTTTTCTAAACACTTCAGGTTTTCCTTGACTACTAAAAGAAAAGAGAAGCCTGCCTACCATGTTTGCTGTAGTCAAAGGAAGGAGTGATGTTGCTTGGGAGGCAGCTTTTGATGCCAGCAGTTTTGGAGGACACCCAGTCCATCTGGGTTGCACCTTTTCTGCTACACTCTCCAAAAGGATGTCTCAAATGCAGACAAGAACATGGTAATGCTTTGGCACATCCTGTCGGGGGACAAGCTGTGATTCTCCTGGCCTGCAGAAAGGAGGACAGGTTTACCATCCAAAATCATGGCCTGAGGAAACAGCACCAGAATTGCTGGGAGAGAGTGCCAACTTTGTTATCATTCCCTTTAGAAAAGAGCTGAAACAAAAACCTGCCAGTCCAGCCCAGGGACAGCAGTGTTTCCAGACACAGCTGTGCTTCCTAGAGCCTTTCTCTGTGCACTAAATGCACATTTCTCCAGGCTTGGGGTCTGGAGCACCTCTCATTTGGAGACAGATTGAGAAGACTCTAGGGAAGCCTTCTAGTACCTTTCAGTACCTAAAGGAGGCCTGCAAGAGAGATGGAAAAGAGACTTCACAAGGGCATGTAGTGATAGGACAAGAGAAATGGCCTTAAAGAGAGGAGGTTTAGAGTAGATACCAGGACAAAATTCCTTACTGTGAGGGTACCGAGGTGCTGGGTCAGGCTGTCAAAAGAAGCTGTGGGTGTCCCATCCCTGGAAGCACTTAAAGCCAGGCTGGATGGAGCACTGAGCAACCTGGTCTAGTGGAAGGTTCCCTGCCCATGGCACAGGGGTTAGATTAAGATTATTGATAAGGTTTCTTCCAACCCAAGCCATTTTATGATTCAAAACTCATTTAAAGCAGAATTTTAAACTGTGGCAACACACATAGAAGATCTGTACTTAGTCAACTAAAATCATTACAGTTCGATAAGTAAAATATTTAATGACATGCCTCTTACTAGCAAATTACCAAGACAGGACAAAAGGGGAAACACAACTGAGTTTTCATGCCACAAAATGGTAAAAATGAGCAGGCAGGATGGAGGTGCCTGTGACTAGCAGCTCCATGGTTATCCACTGCATGGCCCCTGGACACCTCATTCACCTCAGTCTTCTTAAACCCAAAAATGACTAAGTAAAAAAGGAGAGTGGGACAGACAGAAAGGTGATTTAGTGACTGGCCTAGTGGCACATGATGCTGGCAGCCCAGGAGCCAATTTAACTGGGAATAACACCTGACAAGGGCTTCATGCAGTGCACACCCACCGTGCTGCTCCCCAGCAAAGACAAGGGCCCTTTTGAGGAAGGGAACGAGGAACATTCAATTAAAGACTAGACCCTCATGAACAAACAAAGAGATGGAGAGAGTCAGAGAGCTCTTGCTTTGTCAAAGCCCCATGGCCAAGGGCTGCTCTCAGCCACCACAGTTCCCTTACAGCTTTGCTTTTCACACAGAGAATAAACTTAACTTGCAAGGCTGGATGACTTATTTGCCACCGGAAAAGATGCTTTCCTATACAATGGTGCTCTTTGTGGGGAGGAAGGAGGTGGGGAGACAGTGCTAGCTGGCTATTAACCTTATAAATTCTCCCCTTGAGCTGCACAATGAATACCACAGATCTGTGTATTTGACTTTGCTTGTTCAAGAGAAGATGCTTTGAGTGAAAAAAATGAAATTAAATAGGCCATATCTTTCCTTTCTTTGTGGTTTTTTTTTACTTTCACAATAAATTTTTGATGACTAGTGCTAGCCTTGCAGGCCATCCACAATTTTCTTTAAAGAGCAGAAAGCAATTCTGACTCTAAGACTTCATTCCCACAACACAAGCACAAACCACATACTGAGAAATCAGGTACTTTATATGCAGTCCATACTCATTTAGCTCTTGTCTCTGTCTCCCCAGCCTCTGAAAGCTGCTTTTACAAATTACATTTAAGGCCCAACCCAACACTTGTGAGCAGTGAAGTTCTTTACTCAGAGTTGGGTGTAAATTCATAAGCACTTCAGCCTGGCCATAAGCTTAATTTTACCTTTTTTTTTTTTTTTTCAGGCTGCAACAACCACCTCACAGACACAAAAAGTGCTTAGTGAATCTATAACTGGCTCTGGGTTGGAGTGGTAGAGAAGGAGAAAAAAAAATAGTGTAGTTCAAACCCACTGAAGTTCCCATGGTAATACCACAAAGCATACGGAAGGTGTAGTTGAGTGTGTGGTAAAGTCATCAGATGTTTTATTACTATGAAACTGAAAATAAATTTTTCCCTCACTGAAAATAAATTTTCATTATACAAAGGAGATAATTGGGAGGGAAAAAGGGATCTTATGTTTTATAAATGTCTATAGATGAATAACATTTAGTGTCCAACAGTCTACACCATAATCATCCATTAATGACCGAAAAACTTATTGTGAAAATTACCAAACCTAAACTGGTGGGGTGTTAATTTAATTTTTTGGTGGCATGAGAGGATATGGCAGGGAGAGAAAAGAAAGGGAGCACTTAGCTCCAACTCCCAGCGTGGCAAAAAAAGTTTCCCCCCTACGCCTGGCCAAGCAGGAACAATGCACAACAGCCCAGCCCTGCCGACTTTGCTGAATTATAACTCCTGCTAGTTAGTTTAATTATTGCACATACATTTCTTAAAAACTCCATCTGAACATCAGCTTCTAATTGGAGAAATTGCTCTGGGCACGGCCAAAGGGTTATTATAAAGTTTGGTCACTTCTTTTCAAGCAATCTCTGCAAAAGGGCACGGCCCTTCCGCGAAGCGTATGAAAACCTCTCAAAGATGCCCATTGTCCGTGACACAGAAATCAAGTGCAAGAGATACAGAAGGAAGCCTCATCTGCGAACACAAGAGGCAATGAAGACACGAAAATGAGGTGGAACATCCTGCTACACTGACAGCACCTTACACAAAAGAGCTTGCACAGAAAGGGGAAAAAAAAAATCAGCTTCCAGGATGACAAATACTAGTGAGTGCAACTGGAAGGTGTGTCAAAAAAAAAGAAATCTTATTAAAATACTAACGCTCATTAAAGACTTAAGTTGCAAAAGCCTTGCAAAGTTACAAGAGAGCTTCCGAAGAAAATTAATTTCATCACTGGACCTATAGATTTGCATAAGGCTTCCCTGACCCCCTAAATCAACATATTAAGCAAGTTCTGTTTCAGGGATTTTGTTTATTCAAAGACTGCTTCTGTTTCCCAAAATTTCCCCCTCAGCCAACTTAAAAACCTCAATACACCCTAATTTCCTAATAGCTGAACAACTTTCACCACTGCAAAAATGGTCACTGAGCAAGCTTTCATGGTGTAGCCGTTTAGCTTAAGAAAACTGCCAGAGGAGTAAGTTTAAAAGTCCCACATTAATCACTTCATCCTCCGTACCCTCCAGCCCTAAGATGTCAGTGCTATAAGCAAATTTCTCATGTGCTTCATATTCCTGCTGTATTAAGTTGTGAGGTCTAATTTCTTAATTCAGATCTTCAGACACTGGATTCTCATGTGAATTTTAATCCATTCACTTTGTGGCTCAGGTACTCCTGCACTGAGCACAACAGGACTGTCTACTCCCTCTTAACTACAGATTATACATTCATGAACTTTTCATTATCAAGCTAGGATAACTTAAATGTGGGAAGACTATTCAGCAGTGAGTCTCTCCTGGTTTACACTTTACAATTCCAGCAGCAGAAAACATTCTATGCACACTAGAGGTTTGGTATTCCCTCCTCCTCACCAGCTACTTTTTCCTCCAGTTATTATCTCCACAGCCATCACAGCCCATCAGAGCCAAGGCTCTGGACCACAGTGAACAAGAAATACCAGCAACATCAGCAGAGGTTTGAAAGTCAGGCTGCAGTTGTGATTTCTGGGTCATGTTATACTTAACAATATAGGGGAAGGGAAGTGTTGTCCAAGGCTTTCAGCTACCTGAGCATGGCGGTTGTACAGCTGAGGAGACCTTTCTGTCCCTTGTCCCATGCAGACAGCAGCAGGAGGTTGGCATGTTCCCCCCACACCACCTTGGGG
Organism: Rhipidura dahli; assembly: GCA_013399225.1. Classification (NCBI taxonomy): domain Eukaryota; kingdom Metazoa; phylum Chordata; class Aves; order Passeriformes; family Rhipiduridae; genus Rhipidura; species Rhipidura dahli. Next base: position 928,645 of record VXAC01007672.1, read on the forward strand.
CAGGCAGCTGGTTGTCCAGCCACTCCATCCCAGCTGGACTCTGAGCACAGGTGAGGCAGAAACCTGCCCCCACCTCTCTGCAAAGAGACAGCCAGCCAAGAAATGAGTCAAGAACCAACCCAACAACCTCTCACAGTATTGTCCAGGTATTCCAATGGTCCTGGGGTACACAGAAAGACCCCTGGGTCAGTCCCCCATGTACCCCACCATTGCCCAGCCATGGCAACCCCTATTACAACCACAGCCTGGGGACCACCAGATGGACCAGAGCAAGAGAAAACAGCAGTGTTACCTTCATCAAAAACACTGTGCCACTTTTTGCCCTTGACCCCACCAGTTATTTATTAACAGGAGTAAAATATTACTATTCTACAACTCTCAGCAGGCAGGTTTTCCTATTAGCCTAAGATACCAACCAGCTTTTTTTTTAAAGCTGAAAAGCATTGGGGCTTTTTCTTTTTGTCTGTACGTTGTTCGCTGCTTTAATGAAACAAGATAGATGATAAAGTGTGAGAGAGTTCCTCAGTAAGTCACAGCCATTTACACATTAGGTACCTAGTTATGTTGAAAATACAATTACATGTATTTAAGCAGATGCTCATGCCTACAGGCCAAGCCTATTATTTTGACAATTATTTAACTACCTAACTTTACACTAAGTGCAAGTTGAATCTGCTTAGATACAAGACCTGAATTATCAGTCTGGGAGTGGAAAAAAAAACAATGGAAAAAATCAAAATCAATCAGTTCCTCCCATCATATTTAGCACAGTTAAGGCAAGACACATATTTAGCACACAACAGGCAAGATTCCAACAGGTCCCTGCTCTTCTGTCATAGCCTTTAATCAAATGTTGAGAGGCATTTGCTATTCTTAAAGTCAAATGAAACACTGGCTCCAGTCTTTTGTAAATTTGCAGCAAAGATAACCCCCCAAAGGAATGCATATTATTTGCACACCAGTGAGCTTACTTATTAACATGAACTTCTAGCAAAAGTTTTGTTTCCATATTTTAAGATAGGCCACAAAGACCTGTTTACATTCCTTGGGTGGCTTTAGTAAAGTCAAGGTCAGTATGCACATTTTCACAGCCCTCCTGGGCAGCAGGCTGAGGAATGTTACCCAATGAGCAAGGTCCAGGAACACCCCAAAAATCAAACACTGACCCTGACACTCCATCAGGTGACAGGGCCAATTCAAAAGCTCTTCATCCTCCATCCAACTACAGCCAAAAGGCCCAGATGAGGTAGGCTAGCACTAACCACTGCCTAACCCATTTCTTACCTTCTCCAAATAGTGGTGGACCACAAAAAACTTTTCTGTCACAGAACAGGATTAACCACCTGCTCTGCAACACTGTCTTGTCATCTGAGGTTCAGAGGAAAATTTGTTATTATGAGGAAAAAAGGTCCATCCATTCATTTTTAATAGGGCAACTTGTCTTGACCTTCCCTCTCAGCACAGAAAAAAATGGTAATATTCAAGTAAGTCTGATGGGGAAATAGTGAGTGACAGACAAGTGTCTGACAACTCTGCAAGAGACAAGACTGCTAATAACTAGAAATGATAGGAATCTGAATTGCTTGTTCAAAAGGATAAAGGCAGCTAAAAATATTCAAAAGCCAGATTAAAAACAGGAAACTGGGAAACTTCGAATATTCATGTTCCATTCTTTTCAGGAACCTTACTCAGCTAATTTTTTAAAAAAGAAATGCATGGAAACATCCTGTTTTAAGGGTCTGAAACTCCCTTTCAGCACAGAGAGAGCATCTCTAGTTTTGTGACCTGTTCATGGCGCCTGCTGCATAGGGCATAGATGATATAAATTGTACGTGAGGAAAAGACAGTTTGCCTCACCATCACTGCAGCAACCATGGCAAATAATTAAGCCAGCAATAGAGCAAATCCTCACAATTTTCCTTCTCTCTGTAAGAGAAGGTGTGTATTTCAAGCTTTGATGAATGTTGAGTTGCCTTAAAGCCTGAGAAAAACTTCTGCTCAGCTGTTCTTCACAACTCACCACTATACCCACCAAATAGCCACAGCTTTATGTCTTAGGGTTTGGGGATGTGGGGGGGTGGTGGAGGGGATGGGTTGTTTTTTTGGCTTTGTTTGGGGTTTTTTTTTATATCAAAATAAGCGCTGAAACATTTTTGTTCTCCATGCTAGGATTTTTTCATTTCCTAAAGAAAATTCCGGATGAGATGTGCTTTGTCCTAGGCCAGTGCACACTGATGGGATTCCCTCAGGGAATCACACTGTAACTTGAACCTTCAGCCCACCGCGGCACAACAGACCTGCCTTTTACAGCTCCAAAAGCCACCTGCCTTGCACCGCTAAAAACTCTCTGTTACTCATCTCCCACTACTACTCGCTGTGTAAGACACCTTCCCAGCAGCCCTGTGACACAAGTTTGATCTAGCAAGTAGAGCCGAATACAAAGTAAAATGTTGTTTCAGCACACCTGGAAATACTAAACCGAACTTTTAACTCCCGAGCCAAGCGGCTTTTTGAGCACGCCGCGGGCGGAGCCGGCCCGTAGGAGGCCAGCGGGCATTTCATCCTGCAGGGAGTATATTCCAGTACTTCCAGTTTATGTTTTTACCCTCGCCCGCTGAGGGGAACGGGGTGACGCACCTCTCCAACCGACCCTACAGCCGCGGCCGGCAGCTCTCCCGGAGAATCCACTTGGCCGCATCCCTGTAATGCCACCGCTCCCGTCCCGGCTCACCCCTTTCGCGCACACCCACTCTGGGAGCTAAAACCCCGCGGCGGGGAGGGCCCCCCGTTCCGCCCGCGATCCCTGAGCCCGCCGGGCACCTGCGGCGGGTGTCCCGGGGCAGTTCCGCGGGCCCCGACCCCGGCCCGGCGGCACCTACCCAGGCACTTGATGTGGAAGCCGCTGGGGGGCTTGAGGGAGCGGCGCGCCCAGCCCTGCCGCAGCACCTCCAGGTGCTCCTCCTTGCCCTGCACCAGCAGCACCTGCTCGTCGATCCAGCCCAGGAAGAAGGTCTCGGCCACCGCCGCTGTGGCCCGCCGGTCCCAGAAGTGCTGCATGTTCTCCCGCTTGAAGTCCGCGAAGATCTCGTAGCCGATGCGGTGGCGGCCCAGCTCCGCCGCCGGCCCCGCACAGGCACCGACCCCGGCACCCCCGGCACCGTCGCCCCCCGGTCGCCCCCCGGCCGCGGCGTCCAGGACGATGGCCAGGGAGTGCGGGGCGATCTGCAGGCACCTTTCCGCCCTGCGCGGCATGGCCGCTCACCGCCCGCCGCCGGGCACGGGCACGGACATGGGCACGGACACGGACATGCCTCCCGCGACCGGCTGTCCGCGCTCCGCGCCGCTCCGCCCCNCCGCTGCCGGCCCCTCAGCGGGTGGCGGCCGCTGTCTCCCGGCCGGGAAGTCCGCACTCCCTGCAACCCGCGGCTCCCCGCCTTACGCTTCCCTGTCCCAGCACGGGAGCACCATTCCCAGAAAGAAAACGAACCCAGTCACTATCCCGGCCGGTGGTTTAAGCTTCCAGGCACTATCCCCTCTCCTCACCTTCGGGACACCCTCACCCTTCCCTTCCACGAGTGAAGCACAGGGGCATTCCCCAGCCACATCCAGATTATCCCAGCAAGTCTAACAATTCCTGACGGTTTTGTTTCCTCCGGTGGCTACACATCTGTAGGTAAGACACCCCATGAGTGGCATCGACCCTGCCATGTCCAAACGCCTTTCTCTTTGTTTCCTGTAACCTGTGTCACTTTGTGTCTTAGTGGTACTGGAATGTGTCAGTGATGGAGCAAGGGTAAGGTTCACTCCTAACTTCTACAGATTTTTTTCCAGCAATTTAATATTTTGTCTCCTACGTGTTCTGGATCAGCCTCACCAGCTGCCCGTGAGGCTCAAGGGAGAGCTCAGCAAAACTGAGCAAGGTGCAAGCAGAACTGGAGGGGTCCCTGCTGGCAGTGCAAGGCTGACAGCTGGGTTGTACATCAAGGTGGTAGGTGGCTGCTGAGCTGCAGGTGCTGGTTATGCTTGTGAGAAGGCAGATTTAGGAACTTCACTCCTGTCTTCGGTGGGAACCCTCTAACCCACAGCAAAATAGAGCCACAATTCTGAAAACAGGGCTTGAGTTCCTGAGTGATCTGTAGCTATTGGACACCTTGGTGGCGTGTGAACTGTGGGTGGCCTCAGCAGCAACCCTCATCTTGCCCCAGCTAGCTGGGCACCATGGCACTTGGGCCACGGGCAGTGAAGCATGAGAATGCATCAGAAAGGCAAATGACACAAAGAAGAAAAGTGCTGAAGAGAAGCAGGGTCAAGGGCTGAGGCAGAAGAGAGGTGAGTGAGAGGAGAGAGCAGGCAGCAGCCACTCTGCCAGGCAGTAAGAGAGATGCTACAACCACAACAGTCCATGCTGTGCACAAATTACAGTATTTTACCCATTGCTTCTGAGTTCACTCACATTAACATCCCTTGATATTTGTGGCCTCCTTAAACTACCACCCATTAGGTTCTAATCTCATTCAAATCCTGCGCCACTTTCCAGCTGGTTTCATGCTATTCCTTCTCTGGGTCTCATCCAGTGCTGTCACTGTATTGAGGAAGGTCAAATTTACCAGCATCCCAAAGAGTTTTGGAAAGGAAACAAAGGAAACAAGTTGTACAAAACACATTTTTCCAAAGGGGAAAACAGAAATTAAATAAATTATCTAGAAACACTGTCAGTCATTTTGAGGAGCAGAGAGTATTAATACTCAGTTTCTATCCCTTCCCAGGTCTCCAGCACAGCAAGAGGCCCCTCACCACAGCCAGGAATAGTTTTAATGTTGCTGCTGTCAGGATTTCAAAGGAGCTCGTTCTTTAGGCTTTGAAAGAGGACCCCCCTGGCATCCCCACTGTCCTCCAAACTGCTTCCCAAAGTTCAACTGAGCCACTGGTTGTCTGCTGAAAGAGCTAGTCTTAGTGTGTTGAAACTACTGTCATGATCTTGTCATATGCATGTTATTCTTACCTTGTGCCTTCCTCCTCTGCATTATATCAGCCTTTTATCTTGCCCATCATACTTGCATTTCAGTTCTCTGGGCAGGGCTCACCTTTGTGTTGCCTTTATGTGGAGCACATCACATTGACATCTCAACTGCTGATCAGAGTCACCAGGTGACTTCAGGGCTCGGATGAGTTTTCATTTTTATTCCTACCTTCAAGAAAAAAGGAGCCAAATTAAGCCCTTTAACTGTTTTTAGGCTTTTGCACCAGATATATCCTGAACACTTAGATGTGGAGCCCCACACTTTGCCTACAGCCCCCATATCCCAAGTGCCAGCCAGATCTGTGATCCTTCTGCTGCCTCTGACATAAATGCATGTTCAGTGTGGCCCATCAGCCTTTGGTCACAGCATCAGTGTTGCTCTCTCCATTAGCTGAGCTCTTTTTCCCTTCAATACTGATTTCTGAAGCAATTGGTGTGGCAAAACATGCCACACAGTCATTTTCCTCCTCCTTGCAGTAACATTTGTGGGCTGTCAACCTCTTCCCTACCCCTGGCTCGCTCTCCTGTGCTCAACCTGCTAATCCTCTCCCACTCTGCTTTCAGCACCTTTTCCCTCATGCCACTTCAGGCCTCTGTGCTCATGGGCTGGCCCTTCCTCCCTCCCTCTCCTTTCCAGCATGCTGCCCCCCTCTGCAGGTTGCACATAAGTAGTGTCACACACAAGTGTGATGACAAGGCAGTGAAAGAGGGCACGCAATAATTTGTTCAGCCCTTGTCAGATGAAGCTGTGGCACAAACCAAAATATACCGTGTGCTAGGAGTTAGTTGCTGTCCCCACAGAAGCCAGTGCCAGGATTGCCTAAGCAAGATCTTGAGGGCCTGGCGAAGAAACGCCTGTTGTTTCAAGGGCCAGGGGATAGGCTGTGGACAACAAATATGTAACTGAGTAAAGTGTTCATCATTCACTACTTCCCTTTATTTCCCCATCTCCTTATTGAGTCAAACATTCTTTATCCTCAGAATTTGGGGTGTTTGGTTTATTTTTGTTTATTTACACTTTGTTGCCTGTGAGTTTGGTTTGGTGTTGAATAGCATCTCTTTCCTTTTCATTCACTCACTTCAAGGGACCTCTTCTGAACAATCAACATCTATAGCCAGACTAAAGCCCATCCAGTGTTTCCCAGTAGAAATATAAGCAAGAAGACAGCCTACAATCTTCTTATGGCCAAATTATGAAAGCGGGTGAAGTAGAACTTCTAAGTGCCTCTGAAGTGTTTGGAAAGGCAGAAGTTTACGTTGCTAGCAGGATGAAACCCCTGAAGATTTGGACCTGTCTCTTTGAAATACACCAGCGGTACAGGAGGTCTTCAGCAAATGGTGTTGTTCATTCTGGGTGGGAGTAGAAAGCCAAACAAGCCTGACAGAGCTGTGTTCTCTGGCTGTCTGTACTGACCCGTAACTCAGAGTTAACATCTCTGTCTGCTGCAAACATTGCCTCATGAAACACTCTCTGGGAAAGGGTACTCCCCCAGAATTCATCCAAGGCCACGGAATGGAAAAGGAAGGCTGAGGTGGAATATACTGTATTTGTGCATTCCTGGCTTGTACATAATAAAGCATGTTCCACAATTTCACAGCCTATGCAGTATGTCAGCAAGTGATCTGCTTCAGATGTGGTACGCAGGCAGTAAGACAGCTAGTGCCTCCCAGGAAAGGTTTTTAAAGACTATTTCCTATCAGAAAATTATTTTTAAATCTCTCTAGTCATTTTACACAACAAGAAATTATACCTTCCCTCCCACTGTCCATCCAGTGTTGCCACCTGTCTAGACAGTCCTGGATACTTCCCAGCCCAGTTGCTTCACTCCTGGGAAGAAGCTGCTCTTACCATTACATGGGTTTTTAGGTGGTTGAAGTGTGTTTGGCACAAAGCTGCCAGCTCCAGGATGGTCTTTTAAGATCTTTCTGGCAGGACATTTTTTTGAACATACCTGCATGTATTGCCATGTGGAAGGCTGACTGAAGCTTGGGACTCACACTGGCGGTGCAGAGTCGCACAGCTCAGTGCAACTGCTGTCATCAGAAACGGCTCTGGCTGCAGGTCTAATGAGACCAGAGCTTACAGACCTCAAAAACAAATTTTGAGAAGTGCTACACCCTCCTCCTGCCCCATTTGAGACCTACGTGAGCCTGGCTAGACTTTCCTGGACATGGAGTCAACGTAAACTGGGTCTGTCTTTGCTGCAGGTGTGCAGGAAAAGGGCCAGCAGCAGCAGGTATGCTGGTAACACACAGACTGGACACTGCTCTTCTTGTCATACTGTGAGAAAACCCAGGAGCAGTCTTAGAACTAAAACAACAGGTCACGAGCAGTGGTGGGGACTTGCGCCTAAGGAAAGCAAGATGGTGGAAAGGGCATACTAGTAGTTGCTCCTTAAAACTCTTCCCAGAAATGTGGAACCCTTTGTAGGTAAATATAGCTACACATTCACCTAGTTTGCATCACATGATGACATTTACTTGCCACAAAGAATTCCTAAAACACTACCTTGTTTAGCTTCACCCTTATGTTTTGGTAACCAGTTTTTGTAATACAAGCATAATAATACTTCTCACACTTGTGAAGTCCCTTGAGGCCTGCTATTAAAAATCAGGAATGGCTGTTTGACTGTCTCTACTCTGGTAGCAGCCAAGTACTTCTGTGCTCAGTCCTGTCCTGCCATCCTCCAGCAAGAAGCCCTGCTCAGAAATCCTTGCTCAGACAGTATTCCCGGTGAAGTCAATGGGAGTTTCCCATGTGAAGAGTGATGAGCTGGGTCCAAACTAAACACCCAACTAATAAATAGAGCAGGAAACAGCTGACTCTATCATTTTTAAGCTCTATGCTTTTACCTGACTCAGACATGCTGGCATCAAGAAGGATCCCGGGGGCAGGATGCGACCCAAGAGAGGAGAGGAGAGCCCAGGTTATGGGCAGGCGTGCCTATCTCCCTCTTCAGGAAAATCTTTGGCAACAGTATTAAACCTTTGCTGCTAGGTGAGTGCTGCTTGGATAGGTGAGCTGGTAGGTAGACTATTATCTATTGTCTGCTTAACAATAGCCTACACATACTAGGGAAGTTACAACTGACTAGGAGGAAAATCACCTCCCAGCAGACACTGAAAACAAGTTTCCACTTAACTCACAGAACACACACAATACAGAGTACAGGTTTCTCACACTGACACTCAGGTGCCTGTGTTTAGACATGTAAATAACACAGTGCTAAAACACCTGGATTAGAAAGCCCTTTACTTTTACTTATGTATGAATTTGCAAAGAGAGAAACAAGACTTACAGATGTTTTTGAAGCAAAAAAAATGGTGTGCAGCTTACAACAGTATTGCAGGTGAAAGGGGCCAGAATAGCTTCCCTGCATGGGAAATTCTTCACTGTAAAATAATAGAGGCAAGAGAAGGATATATTTATATCTTGACTTTCTAAATATATTTTCTAGAGATGTTTTTTATGTGCCTTCCAACCTATACTTGTCTCTTACCTGCTATGGTATTGATGATTGCTTTTGGCCAGGTTACAGTCAGACACTAAGGTGGGGGCTTAGATGATGCATTTGTCCAAGACAGAATTTATTTCATAGCCTGCAATTGTATGCTACTGAAGCCATAAAGGACTCAATACTTGCAGGAAACATACAATTTTAATTATGGAAATGGCACACCAGTTTGCCTTCAAAAATATCTGCTTGTCACGTTGCCTTGCAAGAACTACTGAAAATACATTGAGACAGCTCAGGCACTGACATGCAAAAGAACTAGGGTTTGTTTTTATGATTCCCCTACCAGTAATGGAAAGAGCTTGTGAATGAAATGGCCATTAATTTTCATGAGTGCTCTGGAAGAAAGAGCAATAAAATCTATTTCTCCACCATTTTTTCATATTTCCTTTTACAACCCATGGCCTGAGCCAGCCTAGCAAAGGCATGTGGTTAATCCCTGGCAGATCTCATATTGCTGAATTATTGACTCCAAAGTCAGACCAAGGAGATCAGAAGTTCTTCCTCAGCCTTGGCATTTTAATCTGAAATTTCTCTGCTTTGAATAGAATGCCTTCCTCCTACAGTTCCTTCTCAGGTAGTACAAGGCAAATCCTGTAGGTGCTGGGGGCAGTGCAAAATTCACTCAGGAGAAAAAATTCCAGTGAGATACCTATACCCCTAAGAGTAAGCAAATATAAATGGCATACATAGGCAAAGTGAGGTAAAGGGAAATCCTTGTTCATGTAACATGCAAAGCCAAGAGCTCCAACCCATATTGGCTCAATTTTCCTGTAGGGACCCCATTAGACTGTGGGCCAAAATGAGAGAATGATGACCTGTGACTCCACACTTTCATTTGGGAAGTACATTTTGTGCCTAAGCAAGTAAGCAAGGTAGACAGAGCTGACCACTTCTAAATGAAAAATTAAATGCATTCTTCTGACTTCCAGAAGAATTTAATCAGGGGCTGCTATTACAATGACCACCTTGGGTAAAAAAAAAATTAAAACAGGATTCTGTGCCACAAGGTGCTCTGCAGGCAGGCTGATCAGCACACAGGGTGAGAGAACCAGAGCTGGGGCATGGCTCTGCAAGCAGCCTTTGCTCTGCCCTGGCAGCAGAGCTGTGGGTGACTAGTAGACATAGGACATCTCTAACTCAAACTGCAGCTATAAAGAACTGCATTGGTGAGAACCATACAGTCTATCCCTACAGGTGGAGGTGAGGGACCTTCAGTGCTGCCTACTGGCATGGGGGCAGCTGGCACAAGGTCCTTGAAGGACAAGTTGGTGCATGTTGGCTTCTCTGAGAATCCCTTGGTGGCACAAATCTGGAGAGGCTTTCCCAGATCACAGGATGGGAAAGTTGTCTTGCCAATTTTTGGATGGCAGCTTCTCCTTTCTGACTGGGGAAAGGGAAAGCGACCGGTGTTGCTGGTTTTGGGTACGAGCCCTTTGAGATTTTGCCCTGCTCTTCAGACAGGCAGGCAGACACCCACACTGATACACAGCACAGGGACACAATACATCAAAATACAAGGAGGGTCCACCTGTGCTACAACAGTCTTGCTCTCCCTGCCAGGAAGCACAGGCTGAATGATGGGCTTGCTCTCTGTACCCAGCCTGAGACATCTTTCCACTTTCTGTGCACTGATCCACCAACTATGACTGAGCTCAGAAAATGTGACCCAGGCTTACAGCCTCCCTCTGGGCCCCTATAAACCAAGGGCATGTTTTTCCAATACACAGAGCTTTGCAGGAAGAGGATTTCTGCCATCAAGCATAGGAAAATGCCTGTGGGAATGGGGACTAACCCCTGCTACAGTCTTTGCAGGTAGGGAAAGACCAGAGGCACCAAAGAATTTTGCCCACCTTGGGTTTTTATTCTCTGCTCTTCTTGCTTCTCCAGCCACTGCCAACCTACCAGCATGCTTTTAACTCATCTGTGCCTTATCTTGATCAGAATACCAATTTTTGGTGTTTCCTCACTTGATACAGATGCCTCTGAAAAAGAACAAAGTATCCCTGAGAAATAAATTACCATCATGGGTTTTTTTTTCCTTTTTTTCCTTTTTACAGAAATTTCTTAGCCAGTTTGCCAAATTCAACAACCTTCTTTCTTTTCACTTCACTTCAGGCCTTCAGTTGCTTGCCCTTGATGAGCTGGTTCAGTCAAAGGCATGCTTGGTTTACAAATATGAAACAGGCACCTTACAGCTGCCTACAATAAACAACTATTACTTTTAAAAACAGACCAATACCTGTTACACTGTGCTGTTAAACATTCCCTTTTGCTCTTTTAAGTGGTGAAGAGTGATGGAATAGCCCAGCAAGTGCTCATGTGCACAGGGAGGGAGGTAACAGACACCTTCTCCAACAGGACCTGCCACAGCTCTTCCAGGACTGGTTTTGTGCCTGTTGGGTGAGGGCCAAGAACTGGCACACATTCAGTGTACGGTGCTGGCCAGCCATCGGCTAGCTTCTTCACTCCTCCATCATTTTCATTTCACTCAGAGCAAAGAGACAAATATGAAGGCTGATGGGCTAGATGCTCACCTTTAGGTCCCCTTCGGCAACAAGGAATTGGTGAAAGGGGTGGTGGGGTGGATGGAAGAGAATTTATTCCTGGTTTAATAGCCCTTCATTATAGCTAAGCCTTTTGCATAAACAGCAATTTGGCTCCCGTCTCCTGAACACTGCTCCCTTGTATTAGACCTTTTATAACAGCTGTAATTACAGTTGCAAGCTCTGCTTTTATTTTATGGGAGCCGAGGTAAACCTGCCCGATGTCCCAAGTGCTGATCCTCAAGTACAGCCATGTCTGTGAGGCAGTGTCTCCAAGCAGCGGGATCTGATGGGTGAGTCACAGCAAAGACCTGCGGGTTTCCTCACTAGCCCTGCCTGCTCTCAGGACTGATCTCTCCCACAGGTAATCTTAAGCAGCCACCATGCTACTTTCCTGCCTCTTCTCTTTGCCTTGGCTTGTCAGGATTAGACAGTTTAACCAATGACCCCAGTTGTCATCAATCTCAATATTGAGTGCACCAAGATAATACAGGCACTTCTCTTCTCCGTGAAGACAGGCATTTATGAACCATTTGTGAAGCCATTTTAGCTAAAGAAGACAGACATCTCTATTTCGTGCCTAATATTGTCTGACAGGTGTGGACACACCCTGGGATGACTTTCTTGTCATCCTGACTAGAAGGTCAAGAGTCTACATTTGACAGAGAGAACTGCCTTTGGCACTCCAACAAAAAATGAAAACACAGCAGCATCCAGAGAAAAAACAACAAACCCCTTTGTAAACCAGATGTGCTAGATTTAATATTTCCCAGAGATTAATTCCTTTTAAATTTTGTAGCTCCTCTTTGAAGATTATCCACGGACCCAATACCAGGCCAAACCAGAAAGTTTAGCTTTTGTTCTTCTTTTAGCCATTATCGGCTTACTGTTTTAAACATCTCAGGCATGGTGGGCAGTGCCTCTCCTCTCCCCCTCTCCCCCCTCCCTTTTCATGCTTTCTATAGGGACCTCTATGCAATACCACCATGTGTTTCCCTGCCATCCCCAGAATGCAGCTGAGATCCACTGTGGAAGAAGAGAACAGGGGCTGACCTCAATCATGGCAGCACTGCTGTGGCTCTGGCGGGAGATTCCAGTCCCACCACGTTAAGAAGGTTGAGCTCAGAAAAGAAAGTTCACCAAAAGCTCAAGAGCTCCATAGTGGGACCATAAGACATATCCAATAATAGTTTAAGCCCTCCTGGGTTATTTCCTTGGCAATACCCATTTCAGCAGCTAAATCTGAGCCCGCTCCATTGGCAAATGTCGCACCCAGGAAAAAATAGAGTTTCCTGCTAAGATAATAAAGATGATTCCTATAAATGAATTTTTTCTTGGTTTTGAAATGAGGTTTCCTAATTTTTTATAAAAATGGACACATCACTTCTTCATATTTGTGCAGAAGAGAGTTACATGTTAGTAGCCAAGAATCAGATCATTTCTTTGCAAGGACAAGGTGGGAATGAGTAGTTTTTACCATGGGTTTTATGGGAAGAGCTTGGCCATGGTATGTGGTAAATTAAAAAAAAACTCCTTAGGCTTTTCCTTCTTTTGCCATAGGAAATGTTGCAAGCTACAGACCCCAACAGCCACTTTTTGTACTACTGCTTCCACACACTGAAAGGGCACATTCACAGATGCTGCAGCAACCAGCTGTGGTCAACCCATACTTGACTTTGTGACCCTTTTTGAGGCCAACCTACTGCTGCTTTCAAAGGCTGGATGGTTTCCAGGAGGATCACAGCAACCCAGGCATTGGAAGGGGGGAAGGAGAAAAGAAATCTTAGGGTTTCCTTGCTTCCTGTTTAGCTCACACTCATTGTACAAAACACTTGAGGCAGTGTACCTGGAAAGACCCCTGTGGAGAACAGAGCTGGAGGTAACTGGCTGGTGGCTGTGGCAATCCTGCTTCAGCAGGTGCCACCGGATGGTGCTATACAGAGGGGAGCAGGAACAGTTTGGTTTGCTGGTAATCTGAGCCTCAGCAGCTTTTGTTTTCAAACTTGATCTTTTTGACATGCAGAGCAATGTGCATGGAGTCCCTGGGCATCTGCAGGGCTTTGGCAGAGAGTCCTGCATCTTGCCCCACATCCTTGGCTGTGGGCAGCCTTGGGGGAACCTGAAAGCACAAAAGAGTACAACTGGCAGCAGAACATCAATGGGAGCACCTAGCAAGCACTGAAATCCAAGGATGGAAGAAGTTCATTTGAGAATGTCCCAGCAGACCCACTGCTCCACCAGTGCTGGTTTAGGTAGTACTAGGAGCTTAGCTTCCATTCCAATAACTTCCTCTTCTCCAGGGCCAAAGGATAAGAAGGGGAGGAGGGAGGTGGCACCCAGGCCAGAGTAAAGAAAGAATGGCTGGGTCATCCCTCTTCTTGAGGATCATAGCCCCAAGCAAAACTTCTTCAGGCTCCACAGCGGGCAGCAGTACTTTACAGTCAGGGGTCATCACTACTCCTGGTCTACAGTTCCTCAGGGGCCCTTGCCTAGTCCTCTTTCCATGGCCTGTTGGGTTTTTCTTTCTTGCTGTTTAACCATTGCAGACCTCAGCATTCCGTTTTTCTCTGTTTTAATCTTTCAACCAAACCAGTCTCCCTTCCAGCCTGTAGGAATGGAGTAGAGGAAACTCTAAGAGATCCTGATCCTGGTTCACAGGAGACAGTCATCAGTTTTACAGCTTAAGAAGGCAGGTTACTTTCAGTACAGTCATGCAGCAGAGTTCAAACAGCCAGCATTTGTAGATCTCCTCACATGGATAAAGTAATAAAACATCAAATTAATTTACCTAGAAATAGGACAGCAATCACAAGCCAGAGTTCACCACAATGATTTGCATTACAGTAACAAACACAAAGCTTAATCATAGCTATATATCTCTATTTCCCTTCAGAAAATACTATGCCCTCTGCTCATCATGGATAGCGCATAACTGATCGCACATGTAACTAATGCTGGTTTTTCTCTAGCAATTAAATCTGAAGTAAATCCCACAAGCTCTGCTCAGCAGTGCAGGTTTCGTCTCACGGAGTAACCATGGCACAAAGAACATCATGCCAGATTCCCCCAGGGGCAAATAGGCACAGTTGCTTTCCAGTCAGTGGAGCAATTATCAGGTTGCGCCTGCAAAAAGCATGACCTCTTAGGGAAATGTAACTAACTCAGGAATTAGAAAAACATTTTTGTAAAAACTAGCTGGTGTACAGAGTAGTACCTGGCTGAGGGGATAAGAGCATTCCTCTCTCACTACCGAAAAAGTCCTTCACTGAATTCATTAATCATTCTTATCAGCACCCCTTTTCTTCCTGGTCTGTAAGAGTACTTGAACTAAAAGTTTCTCAAGTCCAAATCCACTCCAAGTGATGAGTATCTTTGAGGTCATAAATTAATGCAAGCAATTGTTATGTTATCCACATGAAAGTCTTCAGTGGAAGAGCAGTGACCCCAAGAGAGAGATTTCACTAAAGATAACTTTTGTCTGACCTCCCTGCAACCTCCTAGCCAGGTAAATAACTTATAAACACGTGATTTTGTAGCAGATAGAGACAAATTGCCATTGTTTTTGTTATAAAGAGGCTGGTGCTTGAAAACTGGACTAAAATATCTTTATTTTGTTTTATAACTTCCTAATGTTGGTCCACAGAGAAGCCGTTGTATGGAAAACCAAATAGGGAGCATTCTGATATCTTTGAGTACATTCCTATTTCCCTTCCCTCTGTAATAATCATCTATGTTTTGATATTTATTATTACAAGTGTTTGCACAGTCACTTGTGGGCTATTTTGAGAAAGTAATCCATAATTGAGCACCCGTGCCCCAGTACCAAGCTTCCAGGAGATGCTGAGGTGGGATTCCTTGACGTCAGTTAGAAAACAGATGTATGTATCTGTCTATCTCTGTGTGTACACCTGTGCTTATGCTTAGAGCTGGTGGCTCTGGAGGGACAAAGTACTGGCTGCTGTAAAGCAGCTCCATGGTTTTGTTTATATTTTAGGGCTGGAGCAGGCACTTGGAATGCCCCTGGCTGAGGGTGCACAAGAGCCACCCCTACTGCTACTGCTCACAAAAACAGGTGGCAAGAAAATTTCTGTTATTGCATTATAAAATCAAATGGTGAAGAAAAATCAGGCTAAGTTCATCCCAAGCTGCAGGCTATTGGAATGTCTTCTGTGTGGGACAGGGAACTGAAATATAAGGGGTTTTATCCTCATTTGGGTATTCATTGTTGTTTTACTGGAATTTATTTATTTCATTGGCATACATAAGTATGAGTATGCATATATAAAAGCTATATAATGAGAACCAACTGTATTCCACATATTGCAGCTAATTACTTATTAAAATAGTTTGGGAAATGAGTAGTTTATATACTGGTTAGGGAAAAAAAACAAGTATAAAAAAATTACAAGTTCAAGATTTACCCTTACCTACTTTAAAATATTAAAAACCTCACAGTAATTGCTGAAGAGCACAGATAAAACAGAAAAGTTAAACTTACAATTTATGTGGAGAAAGTATGTGCATGCTTCAAGGTAAAAATACTGTTGGAGGAGGAACAGTTAAACTTTTAGAAAGATTAACTGAAACTTCAGCCTTAAGGTCAGCTTTGAATGTCCCAATGGAATCAGATACTTCTTAGCAACTCCTAAAAGCAGGCAAAAAAGTGTCAGCTACATGTTTGAATTTACTTTCCAGGGATAAATTTCTGACCCTCAGATCTTCCCATCCCACTGGCAAGTTGAGATGATGGTAACCAGCATGCACAGTTAACACAGTTTTGCACTGACACAACACATCCTATGAGCATGGTCATACAAACTTGCTTGCCTTTGCACAGTAACATGTTTCTCAGCAAATTATGTAGAGATCTAGCATGGAAATTTGACATAATTTCCTTGAAAAAAACTAGAATAAAATATTTACATTTTGTTTGGGTGAGGGAATAAATCCTGTTTTGAATAAACCTTTGTGTTATTTTAAGCTTCTATTTAAATACATAAATGCCTAGGTTAACTTCTCCAACACTTGCCATCTCTTTGGCAGAAAAACACTGTAGACATGTAGTTTCCTAAAATATGGTTCATTCGTATTATTATTTGCAGCATATATTCCTTACCTACCTCAAATCAAAACTGAGCTTTGCAAAGACTGCCATCTCCACATCTCATCCTGCTGCACTGCCCAGTCACAGCATCCACCACCCTCTGCGGGGCAAAGTGTCAGAGCTGTGAGAAGATGGGAAACTTCCCTGAGTCTGGCACCATGCCTAGGTATTCCTGCAGCAAAAGAGTGCATATGCATGTTCCCCTGTGGGACAATGCCAAGCAGTACTCTCTCCTAGTCTGAGGCTGAGTGAGCTATCTCACAGCAGGCTTTAATCATGGGAATCCACAGGCACAGTCTCACAGGAGGTTCCAACACGAACTGCTGTAGAAACGAAGGGTTATCCCAGGAGTACTTTGCCCTGAACAAGCAGAAAGCTAACGCATGTCTGGCATCCAAGATGTCAAGGACATTCCAGCTGTAGAGTTCTGGGTCCTAGGAAAGGCAGAGACCAGTTAGTTCCCTGACTAGATGCAGAAATGAGAGCTCATTCTAGAGGAAATTTGCAGAACTTTTTGAGAAAAAAAGTGTCAAGAAATGCAGTGACATAAAGACATCAAAGAGAAGGTCCCAGTGCCCTCTGGAAGGCAGCACCGATTTGCATGGGAAAGAAAGCAAGCAGGAAGGCCACTACCCGAGCATGAAGGGAACCTTCCAGCAATCTTCTTGAAAAGCAGTGAGCTCGCTCCACTTGAGCCCCCTCTGGCAGCAAGGGGAAGGGCAGCGAGTCACATTCTGCATGGATGACATTCTTGCCGGTCCAGAGACTGCCGACATCCGAAAGCAGAGCAGAACAGCTGGGGTAGGTTTTGACCAGTTTGCGTAAGTCAGGATGAGTCTGTGTCTTCGTTATTTGAAGTCAGCTCTGTGGTTTTTTACAAGCAGACAGGTGTAGCCTAGCTACATGCTAGCCCTTAAATTTAGCATGATTAAGCAGGTTCTAGGTGGCATTTAACACTTCTAGGTTTCTTAATCTCTAGGGTTTACTCCAGCAGAAACCTCAAAGCGGATGGAACTACATTTCCCCTTATTTAATTCCATCAGACTACAGTACCCAGAACCATCCCTGTAGAGAGGTCTGAAGAACCTACTCTCTGAAATTATTTTGCTCACTATATAAACTAATTCTGTGCACTTTCTTTAAGCAGAATGATTAATTGGGATATACAACTATCTTTTATTGACAACACAACTCACTTTACAGCTATTCAACAACCATATTCTTGGTATGAAGTGTTATAATCATGAACTACTTTACAACCCAGAGTGGCAGGGCAATGGGACAAAGCTATGAGGCCTCAGGATCCCATTAAGCCAAGTGTCCGTCAGGGCACACCTGATACACTGAAAGCTGAGAGATGCAAAGCACTGTGTGGTCACCCTGAACCTGAGAGAGCAGAGCACAGTCACAAGTCCTGCACAGTTCCACTTCAGTTAACCAGGTAGCATGCCTAATCCTTGGAATACAGCAGAGCTTGCTCCTCTTAGCCCTAAAAGTCTCTTGGGAGGACTGGGAAGGTACTTTGGTGTAAGATAGCCATGTTCACTGTCACTCTCCTTTAGCCTAACTTCTTCCCTGGAAAGACGTGAAGGAGCAGGAGCTCATTGTTTTTAGAAAATGAAGCAGCAGAGGAGGTTTGAAGAATGAGGTGGGGCTTTTTTTCTTCTTCCTACTTTAGACAAAGTAACCTCAAACCTGAAGGAGGGTCCTAGCAGAAGTATTCTTACCCCCAGGGACTTCTAATCTCCCAGGCGAAGGCAGAGAGAGCATGAAGAGAAACAACTTGTTCATTAGGACATATAAAAAAGAAGCCAGTAGAACCTCAAATTCTTCTGTAAACCAAAAATCTGAGAATACTTTGTGCAAGACTCTATAAATGAATCTTAAATTAAAATCTTCCTTTTAAAACTTCACTTTTCCTTAACTTCTTATAACTAGAGTTTAGTGGTTGGAAACAATGAAGAAGGAATACAGTATTTTCTCCACTCCAGACTTTTGTAGGCCAGATCAGAGATGACAAGAAATGTTGTTCTCCTCCCAAGCACTGAGATGGGACAAGTTCTTCCCCTCTCATGCAGCAAGTAGCATAAAGGGGGAGGAAATTACAGTTCTAGGGCTAGATCTTCAGCTCAGCAGCAGCTTGAATATGTTAATCTCAATCTTTTTTCCCTGAAAGCTATTTTTTAAACTTGTCTGTAAGTAGCTTCTGTTTTCTTTGATACTTAATTAGTTCCAATTAAAATAGACTATATTTATGTAGCATACATTGACGTGTGAATGGTGCTCATCAAAACACAGTAAATAATAAAAAAATCACATTTACACTAAAATATATGTGAGTATATCTCCTTAAGACTTCCAAAGGGATTTGGGTTATGAATCACAGACATTCCCCTCAGCATTAGAATCTTATGAGTCAGAAAGATAGTCATCATTAATCACTTCTGGAGCATTTTTAACAAGGTGGTTCCTGCTTGCTGCATGTTTTCATTCACATCAGTCATTTACATAACATAAAAGGTGTGCCTAGCACTTTAGAGACAATTAACACCAAATATTTGCTTTGTAGTGTTTACAGCTATAGTAAGATCACACAAAACAAGAAAAGATTCCCTCTGCGAATGAAAGAACAGGAATTGCAACTATGGCAAAGCAGCAAGCTTTTTCCATGGTGTAGGATATGCCTGCATTTCTCTCTTATTTTTACTACTTGCAGTTTTAAGTAGGAACATATTTACTCCATTCCCTGAAGACTTTAACATTATTGTAACCATGAAAGCATTTTATGCCCTCCCCTTTCTCAAACGGATAAAAATCACTGTTAGATTGTTTTGGGGGGGGGGGGGGGGAAGGCACCTAATTCTCCACTGAACACTTACACTACTTGCATCAACATGTCTTTTAAGCAGCAATAACAGAGGTGCCAGCATTGCTGCAACCTGAGTGGCTACTTAAAAGAAAAAAACATCTGGAAAAGAAACACATTTTGCACTCCTAAAAAAAGAAAAAAGAGAGAAAGATATGATAGCTATTTCATGACTGCCATTTAGTTCAATACATTTAAGCAAAGAATAAGGAAGGTTTCATTTGTTCTTCCTCGCAGTTTGTCAGTCATCTTCTTATCCCCACCTATACATTGGAAAAACCCTCATAATTCAGCTACCTCTGCACTCCATGGAAAAACAGTATATCCTCACACGTACTTTTTCAGGACTTCATTCATGCTTTCCTTCAAGTTTCACAGATGTTATTTTGGACTTCAGTGCCATAGATGGATGCATCAGTCCACAAGTGAGATCAGAGTTATGAAACAACTGTGAAAGCAATGCAGTTAAGGACAGTTCCAGAAATACTCTGTCACAAGCAGTTTATTAGAACTTCACTTTGACAATAAATAAGGTATTTCCCAAGCAATCAAAATGTAATTATTTAGAAAGTTAAACAAAGCAAATTTTCACAATGCAATTTTTATATATACATAATTTCCTGTACTTTAAACACCAGTTCATCCAGAGCTGTACAACAGTAGGATGTCTATTTTTTAAATTTGCACAGCAGGAGACTAACAAGACATGTCTTTAATCTGGAAACTGTGTATGTAAAAATAACCTCAAACCACACCCGCTCCAGGTTGGATAGTCCAACTGGCATGAATGAATCTCTGTTCATTAGAATAGCTGCTGAATTCAAAATCAGATGTATGGCTTACCCAGGAGAAATGGTGCCCTTTGAGAGTTATGGTTTTAAAGGACTAGTAAGCTGCTCAATTGCAACAGTACGATGTACCATTTGTAAATTACAGTGCTACTGCACAACCTGCTCTGTCTTCAACACAAGTGGCACAGGACAAACTTCTGTAAAAAAATGATAATTTTCAATGTTGTAGATCTTTAATAGTAAATACAAACCTTGCACTTAAACTGTTAACTGTGAAAACATCCTTCAGTTTTGGTCAAATGAATTAGCATTTCTTCACTTAAATACTCAAGACATTTAATATGCCTCAATAATACTTTTAAGAGTTTGACATTCAAAATTAACTTCAAAAGAATGTTCCCATTAAATAAAGCACCAAGATTTCCCCACATGTTTATTCCTTAAATAAAGTCTATGAAACACTAGCTTTTTTTTAAGCATTAGTTCTGCTAAGAGTTGTAATTTCAAAATAAAATTTAATTCTTATGGTTTGATCAAAGCCATGTTTCCAAAGTGAGCTTTACATATTCTGTGCAACATCCCATTTTCTTTAAGTGCAGAGGAACAGGTCTCCAAGCTATGCAGCTGCAATCGAGTTGTCATCTGCTTGACGACCCTGAGGCTTTAAGAAAATAAAGACAGAATTAAAAAAAAAAAACCAAAACAAGCCACCCAAACAAACTCCCCTCAAAAAAACCCAAACCAAACCAAACACCCCATACCCAAACAGAAAGGACAGACTACTAGGAAACTACCTCTGCAATACTCTGTGTTGTCAGTGTAGCTCTGGTACCCAAGTGTAGCATTAAGCTTATCCACTTTTAAAGGTATCCAATAGTGGCACAAATACAAAGGACATCAGTGGAATTTCAGTTTGGCCCAGTGAGTACTTGGTAGAGGCCTCAACTCCTCAACTGCCCTGTTAAATCCCTTCTCCATACACATCTGCACAGTGCAGCACATGGCCTGGCTGATCAGAGCTCTGAGTGTTACTGCAGCATAGAAAGCTGATAATTACCAACATGTAAAACAGAAAGGAGACTGACAGCTTCTTGGAGGATTTTTAAGCAATATCACCAGAGATAGGAGAGAGCAAGGAAGAAGTTTTAAAGAAGAAAAGGCATCCTTACAATAAGGTTTTCTGAGGCTCTGACAACTTCAAAGCAAAAGCAAAGAATTCTGAAGCTTGAGAGTCCACAGGAGTTTGGTGAACACCACGCTTTTGAGGAAAAATGCCTCTTCTATTTACTTAGGGGGACATCTTGACAACCAATCTAGAAGAGCCAGCGACTGACAGCATACTCAAAAAGTAAAGTTCTGCCTATCTCTTTGGTTAAAACAAAATTGAAATAATGCCAGGCCTGTTTACTAGAAACATGATTACAGATGTCTGAACAAGTCCATCTCAAATCATATAAACAAGTCTTTGGGCTCTTTGCTTGTTAAGAGTCTGAATAAAAAGTGAACAAAATATTCTGGAGACAGCAGCAGTGGAATGAGAAAGTACTGTTTTGGGCAAATGGATTTAAATGATTCTTAAAAAGTCAAAAGACCTGTTTTTCATGGCATGATTGAACTGTCTTCAGAGTTATATCACTTACGGGAAAAAAAAATCTAGATTGATTCACTGACAGAATGTGTTTTTAGAAGTTATTTAGGGAGGTGTGGGATGCTACAGAGTCTTTGAACCTAGCCATATGGGTTGCTCAAACACTTATTTTTTCAGAAGTGCTACAAATTATGGTATTAAAAGTATTTGATTATACTTAGCTCACTCTGCTATGCTCAAAATAGAGGCAACTTTGAAACTCATTTTACAGAGTGAGACATGGAACAGAACAACAGGAAAGGACAAGCACGTTCAGCTCATTCATCTAGTGACCAAATACATGCTGCACTGAAACAGACTTCCCAAAGATTTTGGCTGACAACACCAATGCCCAACACAAGATTTTTCAAAGCAAGTAACCCTGTCACGAGCTAGATATTTTAGTCTGCTTAGAGATGCTCAGCTTCGAGCAGAGCTGGGGTGGTTGTCCTCAGAATGTGAGCAGTTGAAACACAAGTCACCCCTCAGAGCCTTACCTTTACAAAAATGTGTGTCGGGATGAAACGTCTGAGCAGCTGATTGGTGAAGTTTGGGAACCGCATCAGGTTGACATGAAGAGAAGGTAACTGCTGGTACCCAGCCATCAGAGGATAGAAGTTATATAACATCTCCTGCTGCGTGCCAGGGAGGATTCTTAGTCGGATCTTAAAAAAAAGAAAAGAAAGCCACAAGTAAATTCTGTGTCTAAAAGCTCTCTTCATTTTCTATTTATACACTGGTTACTCTCTGAAGCTGGAAAGAATGCAACTAATTTCTGATTCTAGGTAAACCATTGCTTCTACACTGAAACACCATGTTACCCACACACGACAAAGAGCTCCTAGTCAGGCTTCCATCTAGGCCTTTTAAAAATGGAGTCTGCATCCATATATTCTTCCAGACAGAATTTACCATACTTTAGACATCTAAAAAACAATGAGTTTGTCCTCTCTGTACATCTGTGTAAGTCTACTCAATGTTTTCTTCACTACCAGATAAACCAGCAGGATCAGTGGATGTGACAATTCTGTACCTGTTTAAGGCCAGAGAACATGAAGGCATCACTGGGTTCCACGGACACTTCCACATCCTGGACTAAATTGGTCTTATTTTGCAGGTGATACCTGACAGGTAAGGACTCTCGGACTCGACCAAATGATGGAAGATCTTTGGAAAGAAAGTAAGTAATCTCAAATACAAAATGCATTTTCAAGTTCCACTCAAAAAAAAATAGTCTACTGAAAAAAACCAGTGAAAAGTTAAGAGAAAAAGATACAAGAACTAGGCATCTAAAGCATTTCTGACAAGTTTTTTTAGAAAGGGATTGAACAACACAATGCAACTTCATTACAATTGTTCAGTACCACTTCTTCAACATCTAGTTACAAACCTCCCAGCTATCCCAAGATTGCCTAATGATACTAACTAGGAAGTCACTTCGGTTGCTGCTAACTATTTTCATCTCACCAAAATCTAATCAGATACTGTCAGGAAGCTCCTTCAAAGTGCAGCAGGATAGGATAGTGGAAGAATCTCAGTACAAATGAAACCAAGCCAAGGAAAGCACTGGAATTATGTGTTTGGTGGGCATTTCAATCCCACCCTGTTCTTGTGCAGGTGAAGTGATAGAAGAACAGTTCACCTGCCAACAAGCATCTCCAACTCTCCAGTCTTCCTGGGATGCACCCAGAATGAGGGTGGATGGAACAATTGTTGCCATAGGCATCTAGAGAAACCTACTGGGAAGGCAGCATCAGCAGGAGTGACTCCAGCCTCTGTACTGCCACATAACACAGGTCAAGTATTATGTCAGCTCCACTGACAGCTTTTAGGAGAATACATTTGTGTAACCACCTACCTCCTCTTCCCTTCAAGTAGGGAAAGAAGAGCAAGCCTTGAAGCAGTCTAAGTGAAATATGGTTTCCTTCTCTAGCTCCATAATATTCAGCTCCATAATATTCAGCACCACTTTTCTGTATTTTGCTACAGTAAATGGAAGCTCTGGGTGCTGTAAAAATTTTGGCAGTCCTAAAAATTCTAATTGGGACATGAATGCTGCCAGATTAATATTACCTGCATTAACATGGAGGGGAATGCTCTCTACGATCACATGTGGTAGAGTGATGACTGTGTTTACAACAGGTATACTTTCCACAGGTGAACTTCTGCAGGAAAAAGTCAAATGCAGACCACGTTGAATATTATATTACATTAAGTATCAAGTATACAAACTGAGAAGTCATTAGTAGGTCCAAAGTCTAGACAGTGCATGTTACAGGAAAACACACAACTGTTTTTTGGTTTTTTGCACTCCTCCCCACTCCCAAAAAAAACCACAAGGAAAAAACAAAAAAATCAGCTTGCTTTCTCTCCTTATCAAGGCTAAGAGATGCTTACCTCTTCCAGGAAATTACATAACATCCAGTTGCCACTCCACTAGCATTCGTAACTGGAGGACATCGAAGGCAAAAGCACTCACTGGCACTCTCACCTGTCTGTAAAACAACTATCAGCAAGATTTTGTTTAAAATCAAAGCATAATAACAGCCTAAGCCACCAAGTCTAGAAATGCAATATGACACAAACACAAGTGTTCAGCCAGAAAGGCCTTTGGAGATCTGTGCTAAGTATATCAACATATAAATCCAATAGATTGTGAAGTATTCCAACACATGAAAGGGTAACATATACAAATACACGTCACTTTACCTTCTGAACAGCATCATTATATCTTTAGTGTACACAAAGAACGAGTCATTGCAAATTCAGAGTTCATAAACACACACAAAAAGTAAAATAATGCCATTTCAATTCTACACTTCTACAGCAAATTCCAAGATATCAGCATAGGATGTCTCTAATGCTTGAAAATTACAACGAATATGGACACATCCCCTCTCCCTCTCAAGTGCATGAGAGCTGGGGAAGAGAAGGAACATAAGAAAAACCTACTAGCTTTTCAGTGAAACTGAGTTTTCACTTTTTCTTCTTTTCTTTTTTCTCCACTCAAACTAAAAAAAAAAAAGAGTACTTTTTCATGTGGAGAGTGATTTTTAAAAAGTACTAAGAAAATAGGTTTCAGTCTTTTAAAATTTATCATTCATATTTAAAAAAAAAACATTGACCAAAAGATGAACAGCTGAATGGTCAATACCTACAGGGTTCATATGTCCTGGCACTTAACTCTTTAGGAGCATTAACCAGAAGCCATGAAACACAAGCTGAAGATGAAATAGAGTTTGAAGACTAAAGGACTTGGGAAAGAATTGTGTTTTGCCCGGCAACCCCTGGCAGAGAGAAACTAGAGCCTTGCAAGTCCTTGATTACATAAGTGGACAGCTGCCCCACAGTCAGGCAGCCACCCAGAATACTTCACTGGATCCAAAGTTTTGATAGAA
This sequence comes from Rhipidura dahli, assembly GCA_013399225.1. NCBI lineage: Eukaryota > Metazoa > Chordata > Aves > Passeriformes > Rhipiduridae > Rhipidura > Rhipidura dahli. Next base: position 953,512 of record VXAC01007672.1, read on the forward strand.
CACATAATTCACATCTTTGACCCCACAAATGCAAAGACAATGTTTTGTTGGAAGATTTTAGATCACCTCTACTATTAAGTATTCAATTTATTTAACTTTAAAGCTAACACACTGCTTTAATGGCTGCAGTTTTCATGGCTGAGATCTTCAAGATAACTTTTTAAAATTTAAATAATTAGTTACTAAACTGCAGTAATACTAAAAGAAAGATGTTTACTACTGATTCTTCTTTATAACCTACCCTTCACATTTTTCAGTTTTGTGACTGCAATCCCGGGTACGGATCACTGGCCTTTGGATACTGCCTCTATCATATGGTAAAGTGTTTGCATTACAGAAGGTATCTAGAGCCCAGAAACACTGGAAATAGTGAGTATCTTTTCATGTGGATATCTAAGAAGCTGCATTTCAAAAGTACTTCTGGTGCTTTCTGTTACATTTGTTACATTAAGAATTTTGTTTACCATCCATCATTCAAGTCTATTTAGTTGACCTAGTGAAGCAGAACTACATTTTAAAGCATGCTGCTGTCCAAGTTGCATTCTGGCAAGCAACTAGAGTATTAAGCTACTTTCTTCTATTTACAGTTCAATAAACAAACACTATTTAAAATGTTTCCCTTTATTATTCCCAATTTATACAAAAAGTATCCTACTGATAGAGAACACACTCTAAGAAAACTTACCATTCTCCACGTAAGATTCCAGTTGATCCACTGGGATCATGGAAGGTGACAGCTGTAACTGGCTCGTTACAATAGTGAGAGGCCACGGAGAGGCACTCAGGATGTCTGTCATCAGTAAAAATGGAATGTCTGCAAATACTCTGTCCAAGTGCTCCATCTGTCAAGACACACACAAGCTCTGACTATTTCTAACTAGACAGGATGTGACTCCAAACTGCTGTGATTCCAAAACATGAACAACTTTTCAAACACTTACCTTTGTGGAGACAAATTTGACAGCAACATCAAAAGGAAATACTGTGTCTATGGTTACAGTTTCATCCTGTAGAGGTAACAAAAGGGATGGGAAGAAGAGAGGAAAAAAGTTATATTCCGCTTAAGACCCGGCTATTGATGTCAAAGATTACTAATGTTAAGTTGATTTTAATCATTATTTTAACCAAGTCCTCCCCAGGGAAGAACATATTTTTAAAGATAACTACAGAGAGATATAGAAAACTTCTCTTTTGCTAATAATTATGGAACTGCTCATGCTAAAAAGGCCTTAAAAGGTCTTAAAATGATTTAGCATTTATTCTATCTCCTGAAAAGGTTTTTAAGATACTTGAAATCAGAGCTTTTAGAATATTTCTTGTATTTCACAAATTTATCTTCATAAAATGCAAATGGCTCATCTTTAAAACCTACCCGGTGACACCTGCAGAGGATTTCTTTCCCCTCAACAACAGTGTTGATTAAGTAAGAAATGTAAAACAGAAACATTCTTGCACCAACTGTTCCACAACGGATGAATATTGGTTTTTCCAGCTGCAAAATAAAGGAGACTGTATGAGCTATACCTAGTTTAGGCATAGAGCTGTCCAGAAGTTGTTAATCATCTGACTTGTCCAACAGGGCAACAGCTGAATGGGCATTATTTTGACCATGGTGAATCTCCTACAATGTATAATCTGGATCATGCAGTGAATGATTTTAACCATAGCAGCACAACTCCAGCTGCTTCACTGGATTTGCTTGTTCCAGATGCTTGTCTGTTATTTAAGAATACAAAAAAAGAACCATAACTGTGTAATATATGACATAAGCAACTTCTAATTTACTAGTCACAATTTCAGTTTAGTGCAAAACCTGCGTATTTTATCCTCTACCATTTTGAATCACATTTGCTGACTATTATCTACTGTCCATTAAGCAGCACATTTCATTAGCAATTGAAATCAGCCTCCTTATTTCATATCTCCCAGCTGTATCATCAATCCCAGAACATATCTTATTTCCCAATTTAGTCCAAAAGCTGATCTCATTAAAGGAATACTAAAATATGTAAACAGTAGGTAAAATATATTGTAAGTATTTAATTTATTCATTCAGAAATCCAAAAGTAAACTGAAGTCCATCTAAGAGAGTCTTTTTATTAGTTGGTCCTTATTTTTCTTAAGTGTGATATAGAAGTAAGGTTTTAAGCCTTGACCTTTTCCCCTGGCTGCAAGTCTCCTACAGGGATATCCGGAAGCAGTGCAGGAAAAGAGTCATCACATGCATCTGTTCCATGAAGAGTCACCTGAGTTTTCTGAGTCAGGTTGGCATCTTGCCCTAGGATTAAAAACAGTGTTCATATCCACACAGGCTTACATCACTAAAGCATGAAAACAATAACTAAAAGTAATAAGAAATTAATCTTAAAAAGCAATGCATGAGGAATTAACACAGTTCAGTTCATTGTGAGAATCTTCTCAAAGTACCAGCAGAAGACAAATTTGACAACACCTTAAAATTTTTTAAGTTGGAGCATTTGCACCCTTGCAAGTTTAATGTTTCATCTCTTTGGGCCAGGAAAAAAAAAGTCTCAAAAATCAGAAATCATATCTAGATGTCCCCTACCATCTATGTAACACAACAGGATTATGTGATCCAAGTTTTTCTTGATACTCTATAACGAAGGAGAAAGGAAGTTTCACTGTTCTGTGATTCTTTTGTTTTCCAGAGCATGGTTTAATGATTTCACATATTTTTAAAGCTTTTCTTTCAAGTCAGTGTTGAAAATACATAAAAAGAAATGTATACATGCTAAATGACACCATTCTTCAGTCAGAGCTCAACTAGAATAATGGCATTACTGCAATTACATGGGACAATTTTCAAAGCAAAACAAGCCACATGTTGCCAAAGAGTTGCAACTGTGGAAAATACATCACCTTCCCTACAAATGAAATGTCAGATTTCAATTGTTCTTTTAATGCAAACAGCAAGTCCACACTGACCTTGCATATCCTGTGTTAAAGAGTCAAGACTGAGCAAGGAAAAAAAACCCAAAGAAAAACAAAGGCCATCTATTAAACACTGCTTCAGGAGCCCAAACATCCAATTAAACACTTTCAAGAAGTGACTTTAATGAACCATACAACTGTATAGAAATGTGGTTCTACTTCAGAATACACAGAACTTTTGGCATCCTATATGCTAGTGGCTTAAAAATATTTTTACCTTTTAGGACAATTGCTATGAAGAGGTGTACCAAGTAGAACATTGGGGCTTCACACACTGGAAACTGTCAGCAATATCTACATACAGACAGCTAGGACTCAGACATGCAATATCTGCATTTTTTTCCTTTGCAGTCCAAGAAATACTGCCTCAGTGCTCCACTGTTCCCCATATTTCAAGTGGTTTAAAAACCAAACCATGTTGTCCAGGGAAAACAAAAAAAGCAGGGTGGGTGTGAGAGAAAACCCATGAAGTCTATAATTAGAAAACATTTACCTAGCAGTGTCTAGTGCTTTCAGCTCAGCAAGAAAATGATCTCTCTTTGGGTAAAAGAAAAATTTAGTTACAAGCAAATTGAATAAAAAGTTAGAAAGGAATAAAAAAGCTTCCGCATTTTCTTTCAAATTTGAGAAGACTTATATTCTGAAAATATCCATGTAAGCACCACAGACAAGCAGTGGTTAAAATAATCATAACTGAATGAGTTTGTTAGCTGTTGTTCTTACCACTGGTATTTCATCATTCCAAACTTTCACTTTGGTTTGGCTTTTAATTACTGCGGGAAAACAGTTTACTGTATTTCTCTGCATTGCATCCAGAAAAGGAGTCAATTATGAGACTGCTGGATCAAAAGAAAATAATCCCAAATACCTGGCTTTAAACCTGCTGTAAGCTTGACATCTTTGGCCACTGTCTCCTCATGTGACTGGACTGTCACAATCAAACAATACATTTCATTAGTCAGGGCAGGGGGTTCATGACGGAGCTGAACAGAAATGTTCGGCACTCTAGAAATAATCCTTTAAGAGAAAAGGCTCGGTTATTGTATGTTTCTTAAACAGCATGCTTTTAAGCCTAGTTTAAAGGAGGCTAAAACACTCTATTGTTTAAGGGAGTTCCCACAATTGATGGCCTATTAAACTAAGAGATGTGAGACTCCTGAAAAACAAAAGATGGGAACAACTTGATTTCAAAAAGACCAGTTTGGAACCCCAGTAATAAGCATTAACGGTTCAGATGTTCTGGAGGGAAAGAAAAAAGCAACTGCACCAACTACAAACAAATTTCATTATTTTCATTACTAACAAGTTCAATAAAAATTAAGTTTCTTAGGGATTCTTGTGTGATGGTTTTCATAAGAGAACAGTAACACCTCCTAGTTTGCAAAAAATCTGGGAAAAGCCTGCCTGGCAAAGTTAGGTAAAGCAGAGAACTAAAGTGTACTTGGCATGCTTAGAGATCAGGGCAAGCTTTCTCTGTGCTTCTAGCTATCTGGAGCCTCAAGAGTCCTACAGAATTGGACAGTGTCTACCTAATTCCCAGTTAAGCACAGACATATTAAAGAGCTCATATGAGGAAGTTCAAACAAGCCTTTTATTTTCTTAAGCAGAGTGATCAGGGCTTCAAAGGAGACTCAAAATGATAAATTATATACATACTTTCAAGCTGTTACTCACATAGTGCTTGCCTGAATAGTCAAAGTGTCCCAGTGCACTTCATTGTCTGGAAGCTTTGGCCTTCGTTTGAAGGACCGTGCTGCCTGCAAGGCTTCCTGAGATGAGGCAGCATCTCCCCCTCCTCCTCGCCAGTTCAGGATCACACAACGGCCAGATTCACTTCCCAGGATCAAATCCACAGAAGTGATCTGACAGACACAAATTTAAACACCAATTGGTGAGTATTCTCAGTTTTCCAACGTACACGGACATCATAAATACAAGTACAATCAAAAAGCTTCTGAGAGCTCGGAGACTGAGGACCTCACCACCAAAGGATTTCATTTAATGAAACAGCAGTGGAAAAGGTATCCATGTTCAGGTGCAAGCAGTGTAACAGGTTGCAATTTCCTACCCCTCCCCTAGGGCTATACCACCTCTCACTTTTTTTTTTTAAATACTGCATATATTTTTTAAAAAGTTTAAAAAATTCTTGAAACAATTCTTGTTTTTGTGATTTTGTGTTTTGTCATTGTCAATAGTTTCACTCACTTTTGATACTCGCTTTCAAGAATTCACACATTCAGAACAGCAGCGACTTTTTAACTGGTGCCAGATTAGAGGCACATTGTAGTTTGAGTTCATGGTAGGTAACAGTTAGAAGGGTACAAAACAAATGGACAAACCTCAATCTTCTTTCCTACATCTTCAGTTTTTGCAACAAATTTGAAAGAGAACTTTCTTGTTTTGCCAGGCACTAAGCACATTGTTCCTTGTGATGACTGTTCTAGAATATCACTTTTCTGATAGGCTTCTTCTACAACACAGTATTGGTTGTAATCCTACAATGGAGGAGTGGTGAAAAAAGTTGATACATTCAGACTGAAGACATCTTTAGACAGTAATGGCAATATAGCAAATATTAAGGCACCCCAATTTTCTGGGTTCTTTCTACTTTTCACAATATCAAAGTTAGACTCACAAGTAATTACACTGCAATTCTTTGACACAAGAGATCCTTTATACTAATGTAACTTCATGAATCACAAGAAATAAGACATTAAAATGATCCTTCTGAAACTTCAGCAAACTTCATAGAAAAAGATACAACAGATGAACTAACCAAACTGCATTTCAGAGTCTTCTTCCAGTATCAATATACTTGTCAGAAGTGATAGATAATGTATAAAAAGCCCAAATATCTTTCAGCTCAAGTATTAAAATAATTTTTGGAAAAAATTTTTGATTTTTTTTTAATGTTTAAAAACACTAAAATGTTATTCCATTCATATTATCAGTTTCTATCACTAGGTCAGAGATAGTTAGAACATAGGTACCTGATTATTGAAACTGATGCAGAGCTTAGAAAATCTGATAGGATGAGGACAATCAGCTCTCAAGTATACATCAAACTGCACAGGAACATCAACATGAAAACTAGGAGCAAGAAATTTTGCTTTGCACTGTACTGGAATTAAAAAAAAAAGAAAAAAAAAAAGAAAAAGAAAAGAGAAACAAGAAGTTGGTGTTAAATATAAACTGTAACATCAAAATCCAGAAGCACACTCCTGAACTAATTGTGGCAATAATTGTTCTGTGTATACTCTCAAAACTCTCTTTTGCAAGTGGGATAGATTTGGTTACTAACACTGTCACAGAAAGCCACTTTCCGGCACTTGACTAAAACCTTTGCAGAAGAGAGGAGATGCAGAGATCCAGCAGAAAACAGATAGTCCTATACACCTGGATGTCACTAACGGCCCCTTTTCAATGGTATTATCCTGCATGCATTCTGCCCTCTTTCCTCAGAGTCCTACTTCAAAGCACACCAGAATGTCAGAAGTCTTTCAAAAAGCAGGGAATTCCTTACTAATCCATATCAGGGATAAGAGATCACCGACTTCTCTCATTATTTCTTATCCTGTAGATTTAGACAAGGAACAGAGCAATGCTGGAGCACTGTTGCTGGCTTTAATACACCCTTCATATTTTCATCCTATTTAGTTATTTTCAAGGTATAACTACATCCAAATTTATGATCTGGTGTAAATTTGCTTTCTTACTTACCAAATGGTATAAAATCTTGGACTTCTATTGTAAAAATATTACTTCCTGCCAAGGAAACACGGTCAGCCCATAATTTCTGTGATGCTTTCACAGCAGCAGCGTCACAATCAGGTTCAGGATCAGGGCTTTCATTCTGTATGCAGGCAAAAGATTACAAAGAACAATAAAAGAAGATTACCAGACACTGACCACTCTTAGGATGATTTAAAAGGGAATAGTAGAGTTCTGCCACTTACCATTAGAACTTTTATGAGATTTTTTTCTATTCGAGATTTCTGATCTTCTTTAAGAGTAGATGCTAATAATCAGAACAAAACAAAGATTACAAGACAGAAGCAAGGGTCTCTACTTTTTTAAAATTTAACAATATATCTTTCCTTCAATTGCATCCTTCAAATATCACATTTCAGGGAAAAAGATTCTGACATCCAGTCTACCAGTAATGAAGGACATTCCCATTTTAAATGTTTCCCCTTACTTTCACTAGAAGCAAGTAAAATATTTTTTGGTTAGACAAGCATTTTGTAATTTATTGGAGCAAAGCTCCAGAAGAATGTTTAAAAACAGAAGAAAGCATAGATAAGTCTGGAACATGCAAAGAGGCCAGCTCAGATACTACTAGAAAAAATAACTACAGAAGGTGACAGGAAGAAACAAGGACTATTCAAAATAAGCATTATTTTCTTGAAGAAAGGTGGTTTTGCATTGCTTGTTATTCTTCAGTACAAAGCAGAGTAGCCTGGTTAGCTATAAGAAGCCATTTTTACCACACCTGCTGTAAGAGTGGTATACTAGCAATTTAGAGCCCAAAAGGATTATTTCTGCAATGTCAAGGAGCAGGCATTACATGGACCAGAGCGCTTGCACTGCTATTGTGGAGCCATCCTATGCCACATTTTTTCCCTAAAACATCCCACACACATCAACAGAGTTTCATAAGATGTCTGGGAGAAGCATATTTGGGATATTGAAGTCCAGAAAAATCATGTTAGCCTTGTTATTAGAAAAAATGTTTCTCTCTTTTAGCTGTACTACAGTTCTTTGCCACCCCAAAGCTCAGGAAGTTCCTGTTACATTATTTGAACAGTCTCAAATGAAATTCTGTGTCTCAGATACCCTGACAGAGTTTATTTGAATGCAATGAATTTTATATTAGAAGAGAAAGAAAACTCAACTCCAGTGTACCACAGAAGGTAGTAAAAATCCAGCACAAGTACACAGTTACTTTGTAGTCAAATAATTTGCAGTATTGTAAGCATTGTGTCTGACAATGACTTGTCAAAATTCAAAATACAAGCACTTAAATTTTTCTGTATAGGCTGAGTGCATTTTTTAAAAGAATACCTCTACCCAGTAGCTCTAAAGAATAGGTTATATAATCTTTCAGCTGGGCCATCAGATATGAACATTTGAGTGCTGTTGTCAATATGGAAGTGAGGAGGGTCCACCATCCTTCGCTGCGATATTCACACATAACATAATCCAAGAGCCTGCAATACAGCAAAGTTGAGAGCAAACAAGTTATGCTCATCATTATTTTTTAGAAGCTTGCATTTATTTGGTATCATTACTACAAAATTCATCTTCACTAATAGAAGTGCTTGATTAAAGTCTACTTAATAGTAGACTATGAGTCTACTGCTCATACATGGCAATGATTTCTTGAAAACAGCATGAAACTATGATAAAGAAACATTTATTCCCTGAATTTTCTAGTTTGAGCTAGAAAAATTTTCACAAGAGAACAACAAGAAAACTAATCTGTCTTCCCATAAAGAACTAGCAAAACAGCAACAGGACAGAAATGCCTCTGTCCAACATTGCATTAAAAATATGCCTCACTATTGAATATGCAGTATTTAGAAAAACAAACCAAACCCCCACATTAAACTCCCCTTCCAAACTGAAAAACGTCATTGTTCCTTAAGCCAAGATGTTTCTTTTCTCTCCTACTTCCTATCCCCTACTCCCTTCAAGAGTTTCAAAGATCCACAACACATTCATCAATCTTTATCAGGCAAAACAATACACCTTAATAAGTTCCTCATACTGACTGCTGTTACTAGAAAAGCAGAGAATTTTTTAAACTCTTCTCAACTATTTAAGACAAAGATTTCTGCCTACTTCAGAAAAATCTATCTAACATAAACAAAAAATACTTGTTCATAGAACAATCAGACTTGACACAAATTGATCTGCTTATCCCAGCCTATCTTCTCTTCCATATAAAGTCCAGTCAACTACTAACAGTAAACACATCTCTCCTACTTCAAACAGGAGAGACAGACAGACAGCACTCAATCAGTGAACTAGAAATAAATATTTGCCCAATATGGCAAACTCCCATGACAGCTCAGAGCAAGAACTTCTTATGCTCTAATAACTGACTCATCTGTTTTGTTTTCTTTAATATAAGTGAGGTTCATAGATGCCATAGCTTGTGCTTCAATCACAGCCAGATACAAGGAGCATCTTACATGAGCTTCCAACATTATTCCATTGCAATGATTCACGGGGGTCTTAGTGAGAAGATAGCATGAAAAAGAAGCAATCATGAATGATACTCACTTCAATGCTTTGACATAATCTTTAGCATAGTAATATTCTTCTCCCATTTGAACCACTGATAAAAAAAAAAACAAATCAGATCATTACTGAAAGCCTTTGCAAAATTAAATTTAAAAAATGCATCTGATTATCTATACTCACTCAAATGACTTTTCATTCTTGGACATTTGTATTTCTTGAACTGTGCGACAGCATTACTCAACAAAGTGATTATTAGCTCCTAGCAGAGAAAACCATTACTGATATCATTACATATGCAAACATTAGGGCTGTGTTAAAAAAACAGATTGTTTTTTTTTTAAGAATAAAACTTACCGAGTGAAGGACATCTTTCTCTTTTAGCTGTAGGGATAAAATCCCCATCTTCTCCTTTTCAGGATCAGAAAGATCAAAGCCTGGATAAGACAATGAAAAAAATCCATGAAACCAGAATTCTGTCCAAACCCAAAGGGAACTATTTATACCATGAGCATATGCAATGCAAGCTTCAACTCAAACACACTCACACATTCTTTTACCTCACAGGCCGATATATCTCCCTAGAAGGGAAATTCTAGAACACAACTATCTCTCCCCTTGTTTAAAAGAATCTACCCAAAGGCAGTAAATTACAGTAAAAGCACCTAGTCCTTACATTGCATGTATTAACATTTAAAGTGTGTATGTTAAGACAAATTAGCCCTTTTCCAATCTGATCTCAAGTATGGATTCAAACTTATATTTCTGCAGCAATAGAGAAAGCCAACGTAGATTGTATAGGAATCTACATTATATATAAGAACTGTATAGGGCTTTAAAAGACTACAAACTCTTGCTGGAATAAAAAAAACCCCAAATGTTAATATATCGACACATAAAGTTTCTCTTCATCTTAAACTGTTTAACCTCAGCAGTAGATTCTAAGTAATTTTAGAACAGTAAGACTGGAATATAAAAGAGGTTACATAGTCCTGTATCTACAATAAATGAACTAAAATCTTTAAAAGAGGGCAGTGATAAAGTGGCATAGCCCAAAGGATATGAGAGAATATAGGAGACCAAATGGAAAGGGAGAAAGAGAAGTAAAACCACAGACAACAACGAAGATCTCAAAACTGTATATATATTTATATGTAGTTCAAAGCTGTTACAATGCAGAGTCTGAACTTCTGAGGAAACATCCGCCTTAACAGGAAAATCTAATTCCTTTCTTAGATTAAAATCCAGTCTTTGTATCCTCTTAATCCACTTCAAAATAAAAAAACCTTTTCAGAAGAACAACAAAAAACCCAGTCCTGAGCTCCCATGTGCAGTTGACAAGATACAGCATGGATGGCAGGATCAATTTATAACAATTGCATTCACAAACATCATTACTTTTGCTGCATTCAGTTCCCTGACTTCTCTTCCCAGGACCACATCTCGCTGCAGTCAGAGGTTCCTGCATCACAGCAACTTCAGGTAGCTTAGGCAGCCTATGCAACTTTGCTGAAGACCTGGAAAACCTGAGGTTCCTTTTTCTATTCATTATATAGATCAAGCACATTTCCTGTGCTTCCAGCTGACACCTGCTCAAGTCATACCAGCAACTAACATGACAGTGAGGCCTCAGCCCTGCATCCCCCTCAGTGGAAAAGGGATTACATGCTGATGCCCACTAAGTCATCTGGCAGGATAAGCAGCTGAATAAGTTTGTCCAAACTCCACAGATACAAGAGACAGAAACATACTTAATATTCCTTGCCGCCATGGTCTTTGCCCATAGAAGTCAAGCACTCCAGTTGGCATTTCCAGGGGGTCTGGACTGGGATATGTCACAGAGGACTGTAAATTCAAATACAGTAATTAAAAGGGTTCATGTTTCATTTCCTGCCAGGTAAGTGTCAGAAAAATACCAAACCAACACCCCCCATATACTAATGTTGGTTTCTCTGCTTCCCATAAGTCACCAGATACAGTGCATATATAAATACACTGGGGAAAAACAGAGATGTAGAAAGTATCCAAAAAAATTTTAAAGACATGTCAGAATTATTTGTAATAAATACTAATGCATTTGTTCTGGGGCAACTTTTTCCATAGATAACAAATATATGTAATGTTAACAAGCATCACAAAGACACATATCCTTTGAAATGAAATGGATTTCATTTACACATATTACAAATTGTCCCATTTAAGACTACATTACATTAAGAGTATGTTTACTTCCACTTCAGACTGTATTAGCTAATGCACTTTCTGGTTAATTACCAAGCCTTTTTCCCCTCCCAACTTACATCATGGTTACAAAGCATACTTGCTAGTTGTTTACGTTCCTGTGCATAGTAGGCTGCCTGCTGGTAATAGAAACCTGGATTCTGAGTTTGGATGGCTGTCAATCCCAGCTTAATTGCTTCATCAAACAAGTCACCAAAAGCCTGAAACCTGTTAAAAAAACATTCATAACCAAGATTATGTACAGAACAGCGATTTGAACTGAAATGTACCCTACAATTAAAAGTTCTGGTTACTCTTAAGATAGATTATATTTCTCTGAACTTTTGCATCTAAGTTCTATGGCTGCATTTGTGTCATACTCTGTTCACTCAAAGAGAAAAGTAGTCAATGATTGATGCAAAACAGAACAACAGTGTATTTTATGTTCTTGTGTATCTCTTAGAGAACTAAGAAACTCTATATTGTCTAGACAAGTTAACCTTTTGAAGTTCACTGTTTATTTAAAGCACTACTGAGCAAAAACATACTGTTTAGACATCCAGGCAGCATGCTCAAAAGCCAGTTCTGCACTTCCTATTTTTTTCTTGCATAGGTCAATATGCTTCCTGAACTGTGCAATAGCATCCAGTGGAGTATTATGTTGAAAACAGAGGCGACAGATCTAGGGAAAAATAAAGATAAAATGAAAAGCCACTGTTAGCCTGCTAAGGACTAGCCCTCGACACCCCCCACCCTTACCCCACTAATTTTACATATTTCTGAAGAGCAAAACTTGCATAAAAAACAAAGAGAGAAAAGTAGATGTAAACCATAATGTACTACATCTGAAGCTACTACATGTGGGGCTCTATTTCATCTAATAATATTTATCATCCCCTTCTTCCCCAAGACATCAATGGAAGAGTGCATAACTCACTGCCAAATATAACAGGGAACTTTAGAGCCTCTAGAAAGATCATTATTTTGAAGCCTGCAGTCCACAAAAGGAATTTGATGGAATCCAATTCCAAGATTCTTGTAAATGGTGGGATAGTTTTGCTTTACTTAAAAGCCACCAAAGTACCACAGAAGTATGGACTGATTCCTAGAGAGTTACTTTCTTCTCCCTAACAGGCAGTAACTGAACTATATTTGCCTAAGCTTTGCAAGAAGACAAAAACACTCAAGGAACAAGCCCTCTTGGTGTTCATTCTCCTTGCACAGAATGAGAGTTAGAGTCTAGCCTTTCTGACCAGAGTCATTTCTCAAATGAACTCAAATCCTTCAAGACAATCCCAAACTTCAGCTAAGGATCTTTCTTTTATGTGGAATTCAGAAGACTCTGCAAGTCTGAGCATAACCGGTGTTCCAATGATAACTCTTCCTAATCCATCTCTGTAAAAGCAATATAAAATGAAACGTAATGGCTTTTCCCCATTAAAGGTGCATCAACTTTTAAGTAACAGTTGTCAAAGACTAGAAGTACAGTTGTTACCTTGTAATTTATAAATCCTGCCATGGTCTTGATTTCCAGTATGTTTGTTTCATGAGCCCTCAATTCATGCACAAGATTATAGGCAGTTCTGTAATTCCTAAGCAGGAATAATCAGAGTTAAATCACACATGACAATAAAGTTCTAGAGCAGGACTGCCAACAGCAAGGAACAGCCTTCCATTCAGAACATTCTTCCCAGGGAAGAACGTGCCCCTTACATATGTGTTTAAATAATTTTTCATTCAGGAAAGTATTTGTCACAGTTCATGGCTTAGCAGTAATTTGGGGTAGAGAGGGTGGGGGAAGATGACCCAAGTCTTACTTGAGAGCGTTCTGCGTGTCCTGTTTCAGCTCACTGAAGAAGGCTATTTTGAACTGGTGTCTGACAAACAGAAGCTGCAAAACACAACCAGTGCACATTGTTCCCAAACATCCAGACACACCTTGTTATGTACAAAGAGATATAGGTGGTAACTTCAGAGGGTTACATGCTCTGTCACAGCACTTGACTTGAAAATCTGACTCTGCAACTGTTCCCTAATAGTTCTCTGCCACCATGACACAGCAGTGATCTTTCAATAGATTTAATCTATTCAAAGCCTGTTACTCTGGCACAAGGGAGAGGCTTTGTAACACTTCAAAATCTCTATGCCAACAGAGCTGATTGTGGTTTGGAGCTCAACACTTGGATTCCAGCTTCCAAGAGAGGCAAGCTGGCAATCACAACAGAGCATAATGTGTCTGAGTGGATTTGAAAAGCAAAAGTTTAAAACTGAAATCAAGCGCAACTGTGAGTACAAAATATCTAAGGGAAGTACATCCCACAACTTAAGATATTACACTCAAATAGGTTAAACCATGTAGATAAATGAGAAGTTTTTCTTTTTTTTTATCTGAGAACTTAATTTTGGCCTGCAGCTCTTCTAAAGAAGATGTGAGGAAGACAAATGTAAGAAGAAATCCAATCAAAATAAAAGTTTAAATTGCAGAAAATAAAACCAGATTTACTTCCTATACTAAGAGAGGACATCTCAAGTTGGAAGGGGGGAATAAAAACCTTTAAGCAACAAACTCTAATTTTCGTGTTTTAACATGCGATATAATTTCCACAGTATTTCAAAAATAGGGTAACATTACCTGATGAGTGGTTTTATTCAAGAACTCCTTATGAGATTTAACTCTTCTTATTTCTGTGTAATAGTAAGTCTGTGCATGCTCATAGAAAGCATTTTCCAACCTGCAACAAAGTTGCTCATAAGTTTCACAAAGTTTCTCCCACATACAAAGAAATTCTGAAGTTCTTCAAAATAAGTTACTTTTAATCATGTTTATTTTATTGTTGGCAAAGGACCTTGTGATATTACTAAACTCTTCTTTAGCAGACAAAAACCTTTCACAAAAGGGGTAGTAAGAAGTAGAACAAGTAAATTTGAGAGCTTTATATACTAACTTCTCATACAATGAACTCTAGTATTTAAGATAGTCTGAGGATAAGCTATTTTGATTTTGCAAGGCAATAGAAAGTGAAGAGATGGCCTTAAGTCAAAATAAGCAAACCTAGCTGAGGCTCACAGAATATATCTGAACAGTATCTTATTTGCTGGACTGTGGGAGAAGGAGTGGGAAGGAAAAAATAGCAGTAAATAAAATTATGAGGGTACAGACTAGGTTTCATCACTCTGTCCTAACATCAACAGCTACCTCAGCTGCAGAAGTAGCAGTGGAACTTGTCTGCAAGAGAAATAGGCCAAGGCAATCACAGGAGTAGAACACAAAAAGGACAAGAACACCAAATGCAATATGTGAGGATCTAAGGAGCATATGCTGTATGATCAAGCTGTAAGGAGTAAAATCAACTAGAACAAGATCCAAATCCAGGAGAGGAATACATGCAACAGCATGGACATATGCAGGAAATAAAGGCTGAAGTACCAGTTCTGTTATTATATTCTCAATTTAGCACTGAAAAAAATATGAAAAGCTAGAAGTAATGGTAACTTAATTTTGATCAATTCCAGTGGCAGTTTGTGAGCAGCATGGATTCAATAACAGCATTAATTTATGTTGAGAATTATACTGTTTATACATAAACATGAGGGTGAAAGAAGAATTAACCTCTCAGACTGCGACCCCTACTCTCCCTGAGAATATATGGAAAAATTAAAATGAATTATAGTAAACTATGATTTGCCTTAGTTTGAGCCCTTCTTTTTAGATCTACACAAGACTGTCCAGCTTTCCTCAATCTGTTTTTGAAAGGCCTTCCTAATTTATTTGAAGTTGTAGTCCATGTAAATATTAAAACAGAAGGCACAAGAAATGCATAAAATGACAAAGACTTAATATTTGCTAACAGATAGAGGCCACTTAGCATAAACAGAAAGAGGGAACTAGACAGCCATGAAGTGGAAGGGAGGAAAAACCAAAAGCCTGCTAAGAGTTAAACCTAACAACACATTTGTAGGGAAAATAGTTTAGAACCAGCAGGGCCAAAACCACTGTAGAAGTAGAAAAGCCCACTTTACCTCCACCTGACTTGAGAAAGGTATCTTGGGGTATCTCATAATATTTCTTTAAAAGCAACATCTCTGACTGTCATTACTGAGCCTCACAGAGAAAGGAAATTGTGTGGAATTCATCAGAATAACCTGAAGAATTCCAGCAAACAGGTAAAACATTCATGGCTGGTCTATAATGAGTGTGCCACATAGCAGTCATCTCAACCTATGACCTCTCTCAACTCCTCTGTTAAGACTCCTGGAACTGTTCAGATTGGAAAAGAACTTTAAGATCATCAAATGCAACTGTCAACCTGTTGCCAAGTCCACCACTGAACCATTCTACTGTCCCTGAGCACAGTATCTTATGTGTCTTTTAAATACACCTTCAGGAATGGTGACTCAACTGCTTCCCTAGGCAGCCTGTTCCAATGCTTGATAACACCTTTGGTGAAGAAATTTTTCCTGATATCCACTCTAAATCTCCCTCTCTCATGCAGCTTAAGCCATTTCTTCTCATCCTATGGCTTGAAGGGAAGCCCTGGGGAAGAGACCAACCTGTACTCCACTACAGCCTCTTTCAGGTAGCTATAGAGAGCAATAAAGTCTTCCCTGAGCCTCCTCTTCTCCAGGCTAAACATCCCCAGCTCCCTCAGATGCTCCGCATAAGGCGTTTGCTCCAGAGCCTTCCCCAGCTCTGTTGCCATTCTCTGGACACACTTCAGCACCTCAATGTATTTCTTGCACTGAGGTGCCCAGAACTGGACACAGCAGTGCATGGATTTCCATCCACTTCCTCCTCTGAGCCAGCAGAATGAAGGCCCTCACTAGCACACCAAGAGTCCAACACTTGCATGCTGATCCCAGGCTTATCTTTAGTGAAGCTGGTTTTATCCCCTTCCCCCTTCAAGTCTAGTTTAAAGCCCCTTCAGTGAGCTCTGCTAACTCTTGTGCAAAGATCCTTCTTCCCCTTTGAGCCAAGTATGGACCATCTGCTGCCAGGAGGCCTGGTGCCGTGTAAGCCAACCCACTGCCAGCAAACAGAGCAAGACAGGGGTTTGCAGTCACTTACCTTATAATATAGCCAACAAGATGATCAGTGTGTGGAAGTACAAAGAGTGATTTTCCAGAAAGGTCACAAGCATTACATAAAGCTGCTGCTCTCTCTGATGCAATAACATCTTCCCCTAGTGAAGTCAAGGAAAGCACAAGTAAGTGGTATGTGGTGCTGCCATGTCAAACTAGCTCTAAAAGCTTAAAGGTCAGGTTATGAACCTTAGGTAGACCTAAAGGTCTAAACAGTATTGAAAAATCTAATAAAAATAAAACCAAGAGCACATTCTTTCTTACTTCTTTCAGAGTACTGCGTGCTTCATCCAGCAGAACACATTGCAGAAACTTTCTATCAGTTTTTAGCAAAAAATTACAAGTATGATGTAAGTTTTTAATCTCTCACAGAATTAAATATCCTGCATCTTGAGAAATACAATAGCATCCCAAAAAGACAAACACATATAGCAGGTAGAGTAAAAAACAAAAAATGGTTTGCCAGACACTAGAAAGCACACAGTAGCTCTATAGATATGTAAGATTAAAGTGTATCACATTTCACAGCTCCACATGGCTCCAAAATTTTATTAATTAAAACCAAGTTAAGATGAAAGACCTCTGTATGTACCAAATACCCTTCCATTCAGTTCTCAATGCTTTCACTGGTTTTCCTGATCTCAAGCAATGATTAAAATGCAACTTGCTTACAAGAAGGCAGGTCAGGTGCATTACCATACAATCCATCTTTGATACTGTGCATCAAAAAATGCACTTGGACTTAAGAGGGAGAAGTCGGGGATAAAAGTATCAAATGCTTAGGGTCAACTGTCCTGAGTGCTCTTTTTATCCTTACACCTTACTGCAGTCACAATGCATTTAATAAATGCAGGTGACATGAAATGTAGAACCACAGATAATGTGACAAACCAGTCAGCTCAGTCCACCAAGCCTTCTGAAAAATGAGAACTGCACAACTGTCAAGTACCTGGAGGCAATGGTGTTTTTTTCTGAATCAAAACCACAGCAACTTTGGTATTTCTTCCCTGCAAACTTTGCCTAAAATAAAGACAACATAGCACAGTGTCAAGGCTTCACCTCTGATTTCTGAATAACCAGAACAAAGTAAGATTTCAGTCTAGATGGAAGCACTGGAAGAATGCTACATAGGTGAAAAAACCAAACCCAACAACATGTTCCATCATTCAGAGAATGCTGTCTTCCCTCTTTTGGGACAGAACAATTGTACTGAGTTTAGCAAGTAAAATTTCAGGGGCTGTTCTTACTTAAGTAACTTTTACAAATAAGCCATTTAAAAAGTTTTTTACTGTGAGTTGTACATTAAAACCAAAGTTCAAGTTCCCCTTAATTCGTGTTTAGGAAAAAAGTATATGTTCTAGAATGCAAACAGATTCTGCAACTCACATTTATATTAGCTTGAAGTACACTATGAACCAAGAGAAAAAAAACTACCTGACAATTTCAACTCGAGTAGCACACTCCAACTGTTTTTCCTTCCACTGTGGCTCATCCCAGTCTAGTTCATAGAATACCACCACAAGTGCTGGAACTAAATTCAGGTGTTTGTTCATCCAGCCAGTCTTCAGGATTCCTTTTGGAATATACCACTCATAGGATGTCCTCTGAAAATATTGAGGATATTGAAGCAAGCTACAAAATCTGTTTACAAACATTTATAGCAGGAAAAAAGGGCATTGCCTCTACATTCTTGTCACTTAAGAATATGTTTGTCATCTTTCCTTTAACACTGATCCCCTCAAGCCTTTGCTTCCTATTAAGCCATAGCCCTCAACAGCTCAGGCATCAGGACCTGATGTCTGAGATATCAACAGCAAAGAACAACAGATTCCAGAAGACTGGGGAAGAGGGTCAAGTTCAGGAGCATGTCTCATACACTGCCATGAAATACTAGGCTCGACTGAAAACAGTGGTCTCAAAACAGAGCAAGGACACACCAGTTTAGATACTTTGTCTTTGCCAGCATCATAGAATTATGAAGTTTTCCAATAGTTAAACGCATTGACATTGCTTCTTAACTTGCCATTGCAAAGCAGAGAGAATAGCAGAGATTTTCCTTCTACTGTGTTTCGCTTAAAGTGAAACATTTTGTTAAAAAAGCTTTATAGGTCAAGTTGGGTTTTTTTCAGAATACCCTAATTTCAAGTATCTAGTTTCTCCAAAATTAAACTTCGGGTTGCATTAAAGCTCAAATTTTACAAGGTACCTTAATGCTATGTAGAAGAGTAGCAAGAATTTTTAAAAATAATACATATGGGCTTTCTCTGCTTCTGGTTCGTCAGCTAAGGCACCCTGGTTTCCTATGCACTCACAGCGCTCCATCACAACGCCCTCAGCTTCCCCTTCGCCCTCAACATCTCCCTGACTCGAAGCTCCCACGCTTCCCCTCCAACACCGGGGAAGAGGCAGCTCAGGTCCGGCAGGTCGCGGTGCCAGCCGGCTGCACACCGAGCAGACCGGAGCACGGCCCTTCCCCGCCGGAGCCACCGAGGGCCGCATCCCGGGGCCGCCGGCGGCTGGTGCTGCCGGGGCTGCGGGCTGGGACCCCGCCAGGACGGGGCGCAGCCGGGGCCGGCGCCGCTCGCTACCTTCGTCCTGCACTTGGGGTATTCGTGGTCGCCGGGCAGCACTTTGAAGGAGATGGGGACGCGGTCGGCTCTGCGGTTAGCGCAGAAGGCGTCCCACACGGCGCGGTGCACGGCGTTGTACACCACGTCCAGGCCGGTGAGCGTGACGAACGCCATGGGCCGGCAGCACAGCTCCACCGGGAAGTCCCAGTGAGTCGGAGGGGTCATCCTGCGCCCGAGACGGCGGCCTACGAGGCAGCAGGATGGCGGCGGGAGGGCGGCCCAAGCCGGCCACAAGAGCGCCCCGCTGCCCCGGGCCCGTGCTCCCCGAAGCGCCGCTCACTGCGGCGGGATGGA
>VXAC01007672.1:974394-1015793 GCA_013399225.1 Rhipidura dahli
TTTCAGGATTTTTGCTGACAACGATGCTTCATAGCACAGTGTGTCGTGTATGAACCTGCTCCCAGCATGGGTTTATTACAGAATCACAGAACGGGTGAGGTTGGAAGGGACCAAGTTGGTCATTTGGTCCAACCTTCCTGCTCAAGCAGGGTCATCCTAGAGCACATGGTACTGGATGGTGTCCAGCCGGTTCTTGAAAAATCTACAGTAAATCTACAGTTCACAGCCTTTCTGGATAATCTGTTCCAGTGCTGGGTCATTGCACAGTGAAGAAGTTCTTCCTCATATTCAGGTGAAACTTCCTGTGCATCAGTTTCTGCCCGTTGCCTCTTGTCCTATTGCTTGGCACCACAAGCCAGTTACCCCTTAGCCAGGCATCCTACTTGCATAGCTGTGCCTGCATAGCCAGAACTGTCAACCCCTCTGAAAGAGTCATACTGCTGTGTAGTATTTGCCCTAACTGGTCAGAAATAGAGAGATTTATAGAGATGTTTCTATGTAAAATTTGGAACCGTTAACTACTGCTCAGTTACAAGTTTCCAAGTTTCTTGTCCAAAGATTGGTCATCGTGTCTTGTTTACCTGGTTATGAGAAAATCAACAAAATGCTTTGGGTGTGTGCACTGATACAGTCTTTGGTCAGGAGAGAAATACAGGGACTGCTGAGCTCAAGGTGTACAGTTAGATTCTGGCATGAAATTCTCACCAGCTTTCTCAAATTCAAAGACCTAAAACAACTTCTGAGTACAGACTGAGGCAGGTCTTTTGATGGCCAGAAAACTTTACTGACAAAATCTTAGGCACCTATGGGACAGAAGGGAGACTTCTGAAAATGCCATGTGCCTGTTTCAGGGAGAAGCCATCTAAAATCCCCTTTCTGTGACTTCTCAAATAACTTAAGAATAATGGCACTAACTGTAATGAGATACAGGTCAATTAATTAACAGCACTCGTAATCCCAGCTATATAAGAGCAGCCTTTCTTCACTAATTGGATCATTCTTAATAAATTTAATTTCCTTAAAAGGGGAAATATGACATGCCTACAAGCCTAAAGTGTGTCATTTTACATTTCAGTGGCTTTGGTCATTGCTAATTTTTCTTAGACAAAAAATGATTGTCGAAAATTAGGATAACTCAATTTAAATACAGTAAAACCTAGTGTCATACGAAGGTAATAATGCATCTTTCACATGAAGAAAAACTTGTATTGTGGGAAGTCATCATGCAAGTAACAGAAATCTTTTACGACTCATTCTTTCATACAAGGAAATAAAATATCTGTAGGTCTGAGACATAAATATTGACATTCTTACCCATTATTTTTGCTATCCTAAGTTACTAGTTTATTATCATACTTATGTCAACCCTGTCTTGAGGCTTGTTTTCATATTGCTCTGTGCTTAGATGTGTGGGGGGGAAAAAGATTTAATATTTTCTGTTCTCATGTGTGATAGTATAGTATTTGGCTTGCAGATGCTGCAAAGTAACTTTTAAAAACAAGGAATTAAAAAACCACCAACCATAAAAAGAGGTTTGTCAGTTTCTGCTGCTTCTCCTAGCATGAAAACTCCAGGTTAAATGTTAATATTGGTGTCCAAAAGGCTTTTCTAGATAAAAGCTTTTTCTTCTACCTGATAAGTTCATCGAAATGGTTGTCTCAAGGAATTCTGATGGTCTAAAAGAAGTAATAGACTTCCATATTGGTGTTGTAATCCTCAGAGAGTGACTGGAAACTGTTGATTTATAAGGCTTTTCTTTTCACTTCAGATAGGTGAAAGTGGAGATCCCAAAGCCTTTCTAATAGAAGTTTCCTGGCCAGAAACATATCCACAGACAGCACCAGTCATATCGATGGACGCTTTCTTCAACAACACAATGTAAGTTTTTATGACAGCTTTACTCCCTGGCCTTGGGGTGGGGCTCTTTGTTTGATAAGCTTTTTATCATCTGTCTACAGTTGAGTTTTTTTCTTTTAGATCTTCAGCTATTAAGCAAAGTATATTGGATAAGTTAATGGTAGAAGTTGAAGCAAATCTTGGAACTGCTATGACATACACGCTTTTTGAATATGCCAAAGACAATAAGGAGGTGTTCATGGAAAACCAACCTGTTAACACTGTGGTAAGCAGATAAATTCTGATTTTAATTTTGTGCTTTTAAAACTGGAAAAAAAATATTGGTTATTATAATCTGAATACATCATAGTTCTCTCTAAACTGTAAATCAGTTCATTGGTTATACATGTTAGTGGCTGAAGGTGACATGTAGACCATAGTGCCACAATGCTCTGTGGTCATAATAGTTACATTTGGTTGTTGTTTTGCTGTTATACCAAAATGTTTGCAGCCTGATGTTATGTGCCACAGAATAACATTAAAATGGAGACTTTGGGCAGAAGCAAAACTAAATGAAGCTGAAACAGAGGCTGCTGAGGACTGGAGGGGTGACAATTCACTGCAGCCTTCCTGGGATTGCAGAATTGCACCTCCAGGGTCTTAAAGTAGTCAGGCTGGGTCAGTTTGTAGCTTTTGGGGGTGTAAGCACATTATTTGCTGTGATAGTGCTGCAGATCTGCTTTGAGGAACAAGGAATGATTTCTAGGCTTAAGAAGCCTGAATCCAGTCAGACTAAGTCGCACTCCATGATTAAATTTAAAAAGTGTAAAAGGTGTCCTTTGCAACTCTAAAAGATAATAACTCCAGTCTCTAACATATGTTTTTTTTAAAGTATAGACCTGATTATATGTTGATTAAAAGCTGCAGGCTGCTGACAGCATTGCTTCTTTCTGACAGTCAAGATATTTCAGTATGTCAGGTTCAGTAATCACATCACATCACATCACACAGAAGTATCCATGGAAGTAAAATGCCAAATATTTACAACCACTTTTATCCTTCTCAGACTTCAGTAAGCAATAGTATTTCAATTGGAACTCCTGATGTGCCACCAAGTAAGAAGAAAGAGAAAAAGGAGCAGTTATCCAAAACCCAGAAACGAAAACTAGCTGATAAAACAGGTTTGTTCACTATAATAAACTTTTCTTTGATCAGCATTAAAGTCCAAATTTTATAGCAAGGACATCTTGCTAGAGTAAGACTAGTAATTTACTTTTAAGATGACCTATTTTAAGTCTATGGTCTCTGTTTTATTTGTTTTAGATGAATTATTCTTTCCTGAGCTGTTAGTTCTGGTCACAGCAACTTTCTATAGAGTTGGGATTTAATGACATCATTGTTTAATTTTATTTTATTTTAACTCAGTTTGTGACAAAAGTGAACTTTTCAAAAAATATTTGTGAAAGGAGAGGACTTGGAGCTTCTAAAAATTCACTTTCAGCAAAAAATGCAGTTTATTAATGGGCCCTCATAAATAATTCACGTTATTAAAAATGTAATTTCTAAATGGAAGTGTTTCTTTTGGAACCCAAAGTAAAACATCTTATTTAGTTTGTATTCTAGAAATAGAAGTGTTTCTGCAGCTATTTAATGCTTTCAATGAAATAGAAGGATTTTGTTTGAAAGCTGTTGATTGCTTCAGTTAATTCTGCTGAGGACTCTTTTGTGTCCAACTTCAGTTGTCAATAATGATCTGGATAACACTGTCCTATGGTAGCAATAAGTTATACCCTGTGATAGTGATTTCTGCTTATAATCTACCTAACCTAGTGTATAATTGGCACTCTTAATGTTAACTGTATAAAGGAAAAGCTGCATGAAATTTGGTTCTTTGACAGAATTCGTCATTGCTGGTCAGCCCAGCTCAAACTGGAGCTACCTTCTGAACTAAATTTCAGGTGGACTGAGGTGTTCTTATTTAAACAGAATTACTTTGAATGACATAATCAGGGAATCATCAAGGTTGGAAGAGACCTTCAAGTTCATCTCTCCAGCCATCAACCCAGCACCACCATAATCACCCGCAAACCATATCCCCAGGTGCCACATCCAGACACCTCTGGAGCACTTCCAGAAATGGCAACTCCACCAGCACTCTAGGCAACTTATTCCAATACCTAACTACTCTTTTAATGAAAAATGTTTATTTGAAGTCTGATCTGAACCTCCCCTGGCACAGCTTAAGGCTACTTCATCTCCTTCCACTTTGAGGCTGGTTGAAGAACACACTGTGTTTAAGACATTAAAATCTGTTACTGTCCTCATGGCTTCAGAGTGCAGAAATTGAGGGGCTTGGATATTTAAAGTTTTGTGGGTTGATTTCGAAGAAAAGTAAATATTTCTCTTGGCTTGTGTGCTGAAATGAAAACCTTTTTCTGCAGATAACAAAGGGGAGCTTCCGCGGGGATGGAACTGGGTGGACGTAATTAAGGTAACGTGAGTGTATTATATACAGTATTGTGAAAGTGCTGTGTAGGTAAATTAAAAATGATTTGTGCTTATATCTGAAGGAAACCAATCTGATAAACTTTTTTCTTGCTTTTCTTCCTAACTATGTTTGGATTTTACTGTGGTGTCTGATTAATTTCTATATGTGTCCAGCATGTAAGTATTTTCAAATTCTCTTTTTTTACTGTTAGAAAGATTTGTAAGAAAGAGTAAGAACTGTTGCTTATTTTGGATTCCAATTTACAAATTTCTCAAAAGGTTTAAAATGCTAGTTCTTCTGAATATTAGTCTGAAGAACTTTGCTCTTTGAACTTTGTTGTTTTAGTATTTCTCTTTTTATTTCTTGAGCAATTAAATTTTAATTTTATGATGAGAGGGCTTTTATAGCCAAATACACTGCAAATATTCTGTCTTCCTATGACAGGAAGTTTTAAGATAAAGTTAGTGGTGCTTCCAGGTTCTAGAGGGCAGTGGATAAGTAAGAAAAAAAGGGAGCTGTCCCAAGTGGGAGCACTTCGCTATCTCCTACTGAAGCCTCATTCTTTGCTTCAGCTCCTCCAGTGAATAATTTGTTTCTACTTGCTCCATCAGTATTGATTTCTTCCACCCTCTTGTCTTTGCTGATTCAGTGAAAATCACTGCTTAACAATTTTGAAAGCAAACTATTTTATTTTACACAACTGTAAGTAAGATCTAACACCAGTTCCAGTTATTAAATAAGAGCAAGTAAATGATGAAGGTCGTTTTGGGCAGAGTCCTTCTGAGTTAAAAGTGGCTATTTATAGTATATGTCTTGGTTTTCAGATAGATTGCAGGATAGGCCTGCTACTTTTAATAATTATAAGCCTAGCTTTAAAAATTGAGAAATACTAAGTTAATGTTAATGTCTATTTTTATATTGTCTAAATTTCTCTATGGAAATTCTCTCAGAGATGTGTGAAAATAAAGTTCCGTTACTTCATTTTTATTTTTCTTTTTGGAGAGCTGGTGACAAAGCCTTCAAATTAAATAGAAACAGTGCCCTGAGGTTTTTCTGGGGTTTGTTGTTGTTTGCTTTTTTAAAATTCAACTTTCGTGGTCAGGAAGTAAGCTCATTTAGTGTTTAAGCTTAAGAATTATATTTTGATGTTTTTCTTGGTACAGCAGCACAATCAGTCTGTATTGTTAAATTAAGTATACATGTGTTCAATGTGAGATGGAAATAATGTTCTTGTTTCCTAATAAATGGAATGGCAGTCTAAACTTTGAATACTTTCTTTTTGTGTCTCTTTTATAGTTAAGCAAAACTGGTTCTAAAGATGATGAATAAAGGACTTTGGTACAAGGAAACTCCACCTTTTAATACAGTGCAATTCTGGGTCACCATCTCTCTCTTAATAACTTTCATATTTGTTGAAGTAAACATTTTATAAAGCTTGATTTCCTAACTTGTAAATGTAGTCACACAAGTTTATCTAGAGACCATGTGGTCGTCTTCAGAAAAATCAATGAACAAACTTGCCTTAAATGAAGGTTAGAGTGTGACAAAAGATATAGAGAGCCAGTGTGGTGAAGTGAATAGTACTGCAGTGTTTATTAATTTATATTTAGTCTGTAGTAAAATCCTGTTATAGTGAACCCAATGATACTGTAAACATTTCCTGATGTTCCTATTCCAGTTGAAGAAAAGAGCACTATAACAGTGATTGGTCGCTTGACAGCTTAATTCATCACAATAAATTATTCCATGGAAATAAGGCCTTTGTCATTTGTTTATCTAGTAGGAACTAGAACATACAAATTGTTGCATTGCAAAACAGGCTAGAGCTTGTGGTCTCGTTTTCACTAGTTACTGGCTGAAATAGTAAATGCTAGTGAAAGCAAGGCCAGATATTCTAGTCTGCTCAAAAATGAGTGGCTATAGCAGGAGTGCAGCTTCTTCATTCTCCATTATATCCCATCTGTTGGTCTTTCTCTAGTGTGCATCTTTAAAGACGGCGGGATGTCTGAGGAGGGGGAAAAGTGCTTTCTTGCACGTGTCTCAGTGAGTGTTGGGATTTTGTAGCTGTTTCACTGGAGAAATAGGCATTCTTTGGAGGGATTTGCTGACTGTAAGTGCTAGGATAGTGGAAGTCAGTAATCCATCAAATGAATTGGGAGAACTTTTTTTGCGAGAGCTCTTTTCTTCTTTTTTTCCTAATCTGCTCTCTTGTATAAGAAGGAGAAGTCATCTTTACTGTATGAACTGTTATTGAATACAAGATGCCTTAATGTCCTTGATTATTTTTGTTTGTTTTGAGATGAACTTTAATAAATGCCTATTTATCTGCTGTGGTATGTGTTTATTGTTTTAAATGGTGTATTGCCTACTGCACTTTGCAAGTTTGAAATTGAAAGGGCTCTGTTACAAAGAAGGCATTCTTAAAAAATTGCTGGAAGAATTCCGTAAATCACATGCTCTCGTGAAGAAATCTGAGAGTCTCCTGTGGTTCTGTTCATAAATGTATTTACTTTGAAGTCCACTTTCATAGGAAATATTTTGCATTGGAAACTTTTATACTGTTCTTTTTGCTTCTGTGTAAATTGTGAAAGTTAATTTGTGTCGTTTAAACCATTTTCTGATACAATGGGATAGCTGGAACAGGATCATTTAAAGAGTCTGTGTACTTGGTATCATGGAGAGGCCTGAGCCCTGATAAATGAGGGGTGGAGAAAGTGTAATGATTCTTACCAAGCAAAGATCATTACTCCTGAAAAATCCTGACTGTTGATTAATCCACTCCCACCTTCCTTTTTTTTTTTTTTTTTTTTTTTTTTTTTTTTTTGTAAAGACCTACTGGCAGTGGCAAAACAGTGATTACTCAGTGGGGCAAGAGTCTCTTGATCATAGGGCTACACCACCAATTTAAATTCATGAGTTTTGCAGTAGAGCTTTGTTTGGCCTGAGAACTGTCAATACTAGTAACAGTAAATTAGAGTAAGTGTCCAGAATGCTGTCAGTACCATGACCAAAGATGCCCCACTGCACTCTAATGTATCAAATTCCAGGGAGTAATGCAGACTGCCTTTAAGTGTATTGAATAGAGAGGTGACAGCTGTGATTAGTCATCAGTGTGTGCTTAACATATCCTGCTCACCCCCTTGGTCAGCCTGACACAGATACACTGAAATCAAGGCTGATAATTGCTGCAGTCCTGCTCTGACTGGTTGTATGTGGGGTGGATAGGTAAAGTGTGCCCAACTGATGAGCAATTAGTGAGTAAAGGACCAGCAAGAAAAAAGCCAGCATTTCTCCACAGAGGACCTTTGGTAAAAGTGCAAATGTAAGGATACTATCCTCCTCTCATCTGAGGCAATACAAGTGATTTTGGGTTATACTGTGAAATTTGTGCTGTGAAAATCCTTGAATTGATCTGAACCAGAAAGAGTTTCCCTTTGGAAATTGTTTCCTTCAACAGTATGGCACCCTAAGCTCTTGCAGTTAACAGCAGAATGAAGAGGGGAGGAGATGTTCATTCAACAGAGAAAATATCAGAAGTGTGAGAATTCTGGGTGGATTGGAGGAGGAAGGGGATGGGGGGAAACATCCTTGTCTGTTGAACTAGAAGAGCATAGGGGATAAATTTTCATTGCTGCAGGACAATACAGCAAAACCAAAGCTAAATTCTGGCATGGGTTTGGGCTGTGGTGAAGGACAAGAAGATTGTAGATTTTCTTTCTGTTGCTCCGGTTTCTTTCATCGACATGGTTTTGGCTTCATCTCAGAATGGGTCTGCTTTGTGGTTGTGAGAAGGATTTCTGTTTGCCTGACTGTTACGGTTCCTGTTACTCTCTTTCTGAGCCGTTCTAAGCAGCCTCTGAAGGCCTGGTGTACTCTCAGAAATAACTTAAAACATATTGACTAGGCACTGGAAAATCATTACCTGTTAGTCCTCTCTCTCCTTCATTCAGAGCAAAGTGAGGAGTGACTCCAAATGGCTGAATTGCATGAGACATTTGAGAATCTATATGCAGGTACTGGTGTCCTGTGTCAGACTGAAAATTTTACGTAGCTTTCCCTCGCTACTGTGCCTGAGCATTCATGCCTGTGGTTCCTACAGATGCTGTATTTAAAGTATTCATATTAAAAATAGGGCAGAAATTTGAAAACTCTTACTGTGGTTATCTATTACAAGTTGCTTATGTTGTGAGATGGGATAAGGTCATAGCAATGAGAGGGAAAGCCAAGCTGTAACTGTAGAGCCTTACTGGTGAGGAGTGAGGTTGTGTGGGTGTCCCTGAGGCCAGAGTTTCTTCTGCAGTATCTGTGTTACTGCTAATCATCAGAAAGGGAAAAGTTACTCTAGTCTGAAGTTTGAAGATATCATTCAAGAAGCAATATAGAAGGAAGAAAGAAATCTTTTGCTCAAGCAATCATCTGCTGCAATGTCATTGAAAGACAATAAACATAGTCTTGCATGAATTTGCTCTTCAGAGCAGAATCTTACTTTAAATCAAGTATATCTGTCAGTAATGCATTCTGTGATTTCCTGCAGGTAAAACAGATGTGAAGAAAGCATTATTATGTAAAGAGCTTCTATTCCACTGTAGAGAACCATTTGATTTCTACCTGTAGTGAAAAGGATGCTTCAATTGACCTTGAAGGCACAGGTTTTATAATAGCTCAGGGAAAAGGTAGCTGCCCATCGATAAAAAGTACACAGCTTCTATAGATGGTTTGCAAATTTTGCCCAGCATTATCAGTTTTATGAAATGTTTTTTCTTTCTCTGAAGATCAGCACTAGAGCACTAGAGTATTACCAGGTTTTAGTTAACTGGCATGTTGCATAATTATGATTTTCCATTTCCCCCTCATGCCATATGTCTTTAGATGATAAAAGTACAGGATGTAATATAGAAATTTATTTCCAAAATTAAAATATAGTGCGAAAGGAAAGGAAATAATCTTACTCAGAAGTAAGGATGTGCCAAAATTAAAGCTGCCTATATGATGTTTAAATGAAAAAGAATTCATAGGAAGATTTTCTTTCTGTGACTATGTGGTTTTTCGGGTTTGTTTGTGGGTTGGTTTTTTTCCCTGGTAGTATCCAAGCAGGTGGTTAGTGCTTTTCTTCCTAGTGGCCCTTCTAGTGGGAAAACAATACAAAAACTGAGTTTTAGTACTCTCCTAAGGCTGAAAAGGAAAAAAAAAATTAATTTAGTGAAAGCAAATAAAGTAACAGAACTGTGCCTGGAACAAAGTGGATCTTTGCACAGGATGGCCAGGTATTGAGACAAATTAATTTGCTTTAATAAAACTGACTGGATCTGAGCATCTTTAGTCTGCTTCAGAATCTGTCTTCATGCAGTGGATTTGGGACTTATAAATGCTTATGGATAATTTTAACTTGACTATACAGCTACAGTCCATATGATTTAACCATTGCTTTAAATGAATTTCTGTTACAGAAGTCAGTGCAGATTCTAGTATATTGTTGATGAGCTCTGTTCCATCCCTTTTCATTTGGCAGAAGAAGATACAATGTTAGTACTCTGGGTGAAAGAAATTCACATGTATGCTGTCAACAAAGGCTGTCTGGACTTAGTTTACAATCAGTCTGAAAGAGGTAAAATGGTGAAGTTCTACAAGATAATTGTAGTAACCTGTCTTAAGATGGATCCACTATTTTTGTATATTTCTTTTTTTTTTTGGTAACTTGCTTATTATGATGTTTGAAATGTTCAAAGTGCAAGTGATACATTAGCTTATTAGCTATTGTGTGTATGTATAAAGTAACTAATTGTCCAGTCAGATGAGCAAGAACAGTTACCTTGCGTTTCCTTATTTCATGGCATGATGATGGTTCTCTAACTCTTTCCATGGTGCATTCCTAAGGTAATATCCCTCCCTTGCTTTCTTCCTAGCATGGGCAAACAAGGTGTTCAGCATCACTGTGTGTTTCCTTCATAGCTTTTATACAGGAAGGTGTATTAGGTGGGGGAGGAAGAAAATAAAAACTACTGACTGGTATTCATGCCTCACACCTGGAATGAGCTAAGAGTCATGTTGCATATAATATAATGCACAAGCTACAATGTGTCACTCCTGTTTTAAATGTATGTACTTGAGACCTCTTCTGCAATCTCTGGTAAAAATTGGGCAGAATCTCTTTGTGATCATCACAGTAATCTTTGTTTCACAGACATAAGCTCTATTCTGTTAGATGCTGTACTGATGAACACAGAGGGAGCAGGGCTAGCCACTGTCTTGCAGGATCAGGAAAGAAAGAAAGATATTCTATGAGGAAACACATGGTAAATATGAAAAGCAAACACTCAACTTCTTTGGGTGTCTGTTTAGGGAGAAAAGATGACAGTAGAAGTGAAAGAAGGGGAAGGAACAGCTTGAGTCAGGAACCTTAAGAACATGACTGGTTAGTCTTCTAAAAAATGCAGTTCATAAACATGTTATTTCTTTGTATGTTAAAATATGTCTTAAGGTATTTTAAAAGATGATAAAATCTTTTTTAAGTGTTAATAGTAAACCCTTGCGGGGGGAAAGAATGTCACCAGAAAAAAAAATCTAGAAATTTTGTTTTGAAGCTGTGGGATTCTTGTCTGTCAAGCAAAAGCAATTTCTGTTATGTGAAGAAGTGGAGACAACTCTAAAGCCTTGCTTCATCTTTCCTGCAAGAATCTGAGTGGTTCAATATTTTGAGTATTGCAAGCTCAGAATTTAGTGTGCTGGAAGGAAGGGGAGTGCACAAAATTTGGATTTAGATGTACATTTTCCAAATTTAAATCCAGCTCATCAGTATTTAAGTCTCCAGTTAAAGTGTGTGTCTTGTGAGCAGCATGGTTAAAATGTGATTTGCCATGCATGTGCATATAAACACCATCTTGGTGAGGTACATCATTACATCATATCACTTAAGGTATGAATGTACAAAGAATATCCCCTGTAATATCTGCTTTATTTGAGAAATATTTGCCTCTGACTCATTCAAAGCTTCTACCATCAAACACAGCAAAATAATCAAAGCTGCAATGATTTTTTTATACAGCTGCTGTAAAAAAAGAGGTTGTAACTCCACTGATGGACCTGAGGTGGGGGCTTCCAGGTGGTGTCAGAAATTATCACCACCATGTTTCACTACAGCTGGAAATTTTGAAGAAGTATCGAGAGATGAGACATCAAAGATTTGTTGTAAGGTTTTCCAGGTATTTGGTTTTAATTTTGGAACTCTACTGAATTTATATGTTTAGGGTACATTAAGTACATTACTGGTTTTAGTGTGTAAAGAAAGGGCATACTGTAAATGTAGAATGCAAAAGAGGAAGGGGCAGTAAAACAAAGTTCTGACTGATGCACACCATAAGAAACCTATTAAGTTTGTGCTGTATGTAGATTAGGTTTGTATTTGTCTTCTTGTGTATGTGTTCTTTTTTCATTGTTTCCAGGTGTTATGGGACAAAAACTTGATAATCCCATTATTTCAGGAACATTATGAAAGAAAATCTTATCGTTACTTAAAGATATAATTGGAAGAATTAAACTAACCGAAATAATGCAAAAGCAGAAACTGGTGTGTTGCATCTCATAGGGTATCAAAAGAGACAGTTCTGACCAAAAAAGCAGTGCAGACAGATGGTAATCAGGCAGGTGTTACTCAACACTTTTTGGGAACTGGCAAATCATCAAAAGAAAGTATAAATGGAATTCATTCTAACAGAGAATTGAACTCAAACATCTCTGATGAGCAGGATCTGTTTAATGTGTCATCTTTATCCCTCAATAGAAGGTAATAGAAGAAAGGTGAAATAGAAGGAAATCAGGTTCGACAAGCAGTACTTCCCTCTCATGAAGCTGTGCTGGCTGGGACTGATGACTGCATTGTCCTCCAGGTGTTTTTCAGTACCTCCCAGAATAGTCTTTTCCATTATTTTACCAGGCACTGAAGTGAGACTGACAGGCCTATGATTTCTGGGGTCCTCCCTCTTGCCCTTCTTGAAAATCAGGACAATGTTAGCCAGCTTCCACTCAGCTGGGATCTCTCTGGATTTCCAAAACCACTCAAAAATCATCAAGAGAGGCTTTGCAATGACATCAGCCATCTCCTTGAGGATTCTTGGATGAATCCCATCAGCCCCCATAGATTTTTATGGATCCAGCTGAAGCAGCAGATCCCACAAAATTTCAGGGTCATCTGGGAGTTGAACATTCTCACAGTCATGGTTCTCCAGCTCAGGGCACTGAAACCCCCTTGGTCCATCATCGGTGTTGAACAGAGAGGCAAAGGATGCGTTAAACACCTCTGCCTTGTCCCTGTCCCTGTTTGTGAGGGAACCATCCTCAACCTGTAACAGGCCAGTGTTATTTTTACATTGCCTATTGCCTTTAATACATTTGAAAACTTCTTTTTGTTGTTCCCCACATTTCTGGTCAACTTCATCTCCAACTGAGCTTTGGCTGTACACATTTTCTCCCCACAGTGGCAAGAGGCATCTCTGTATTCTTCCCATGTCACCTGACCTTGCTTCCACTGGGCATACACCTTCCCTTTTTCACCTTATTTCTGAGAGAAGATCCCTGTTCAGCCAAACCAGGCTTTTGCCTTGTCTGTTTGACTTCCAGCATTTGGCAATTGCTGCTCCTGTGCCCTTAGGAAATGACATTTAAAAAGTGACCAGCACTGATGTACCCCAACACCTGCAAAAACATTTTCCCAGGAATTTCACTTCCTAGTTCCCTGAAGAACCCGAAATCTGCTCTCCTCATGTCCATTATGTTTCAGGTACTTACAGACTTCAGCCTACCAGGTCAGTGCTGAACCCCTGCTTTTCAGAAGTTGTTTGGTGCAGGAATAAACATGCATTTCTTTCCAATCTGTTAAGGAGATTAATTTATTCTTCATTAATCTGAAGGTGATTCACTTCTCCAGTCAATGGAAATCTAATTGCTAAGTGCTTACATGAAAAAATTATAAGTCTGAAGAGTTTCCTTCAACATTTTATTGTGCAAATAAATTGGATCTTTATTTAAATGGGCCACAGTGCTTTTCTCATTATAGCATGAAGTACAGATTTGGAAGATACTATCTGAAGAAAATTTACCCTGAGTCTTTATTAATGATGCTGGTACCACTGTCATCAAATAGGCATATGAGATTTTATCCCCATCTTGGAGATGGTGTAACTGGGGCCCAGTTGAGATATATACTTGTTAAAACAGAGGTAATAAGTCTCAAACCTGTATCTGTCCATCTGCCAAACTGTGCGGCAATTTGATAGGCTAGAGCTGCACCTCCCTGAAGTAATGGTGTTCTTTAATCATGTTTTATGATTTGAGCAGCTTCTTAACTTTCCAGTATGTTCTCACAGCTTGTCTTTTAGTCATGTTTGTAACACATTTTTTAGGGATATTTTCAGCAGAGATCTGCACACAGGCAGCAAGCTAAGAGCAAATGGCTGAACACTTTCCAGTAACTGCATAACATATTTCAAGAGTATGTTCCCCTTGCTCTCAGAGAGGAAGCATCCATGAGCTTCTTGAGACAGGTGAGACTAGAAGCCCAAAATTAGGAGAAGGGCATTCAGCCAGAATGATCAGCAATACCTTATTTTCTAAAAGAAGGGGACAGATTACTTTCAGTAATAAAATAAGTTAAAAGAAATCATTGTTGTTTGGCACTCCTCAGAATCTTGTGGTAGGACAAGCAAAACTTCAGTGAGAGTGTTACCACTGTAATAAATATGTAAAGTATGCTTTACTTCTCAATAACCCTAAGTGCTTTTTCGTGTTCAATGTACTGTTTAATCCATTTAAACTTGTATAACTCTTTTTACAGTCTGCAGGCAACTCTTCAGGCTCTACTAGAGGACCAGAAAGCCTGGAGTTTGGCCAAACAAAATAAAACACATGCCGTGAAATTCTGTTTAATAGCAGAGAATAAAATGACTACTGAAGAGTAACCTTAATAACACAATAATAATTTAACAGCAAAGCCACAGAGTTCATGAGTTTTTTTACAAATAGATCTTTCCTGGGTTTTATATGAAGAACAAAGGGAAATCAGATGTTTTCCCTGAGGTTCGAAGTGGTTGTGCACCAGAGCTAATGAAGTCACTTCTCTCTTAGCACAGAACTATGAGTATTGTAAGCAGGTTCATACAAATGTTCCCTGTCCCCAGTCCATGATACTTGAGCAGGAGGATTCAGAAATTTCCATGGTAATTAGCTAGCAGAGACTTCATGGAGGATTCAGTGCTACATGTCTACAAACAAGTCAGTCTGTACTGTGTATGACATGCATGTAAGCTCCTCACCTCGTAAAAACCTTATGTTACTTAATATAAATGCAAACATATGAAGCTGCATAAGGGGAGAGGAGCTAATTAAAATAATTCTGGGAGAGGTTTCTAGGGTATTTAATCCACTGCTTAGAACTCAATTAAAATTACATATCTAGTGAAGAGCTTCTGATACCAGGTTCTTTTTTGTACCTGAAAGTTGGGTGGTCTCCTTTTTTAAAAGAAGAAAAATATTCATTATAAAGAAATGTCTTTTATAAGTTCTACAGTTTCTTTCAGAATGGAAGTTGTAATGTAAAACACATGCCTGCAGCCTAGTTATCAAGGAATTGTAAAATGATTGGAGGGGACCTTTAAGGGTCATCTAGACCAACTCCCTGCAATGAGCAGGGACATCTTCAACAGAGCCCCATCCAATCTTGAATGCTTCCAGGGACTGGGCATCTACCACCTCTCTGGGCAATCCATTCCTGTGTTTCACCACCCACATCATAAAAATCTTCCTTATATTTAGTCTGAATCTATGCTCTTTAAGTTTAAAACCATTACCTCTTGTCCTGGAACAATAGGCCCTGCTAAAAAATTGTCCCCATCTTTATTAGAAGCCCTCTCTAAGTAGTGACAGGCCATGGTCCAGTTTCCACAGAATTTTCTCTTTCCTAGGTTGAACAACCCCAACCCTTAGTCTTTCTTCATAGGAGATGTGCTCCAGCCCTCAGAGCATTTTTGTGGCCCTCCCCTAGACTTGCTCTAACAGGTCCATGTCTTCCTTGTGCTGGGGACCCCAGAGCTGGATGCAGCACTCCCCGTGGTGTGTCATGAGAGCAGAGCAGAGGGACAGAATCCCCTCCCTCGCCCTGCCATATGGTGCTGGCCCTCTGAAGAACGTGAACTCGCTTGACCATTCTTATCCCAAATGTTCTCACACTCAATTACAGTTTTCCCATGGTAACATTGGTGGTTTTTTTTCCAAAACAACTGTCAGTATGTGACTGAAAGCAGCAAGTAAGCTTCTGAATGAAAGAAAAAACAACGCAGGGATGCAAGAATTAAAGTTTGATTTATTCGTGCCACTTGTGAGAACAGAAAAGTACTATTAATTCTAAGCCTCTTCTTTCAGATTGCTGATGTTTGCAACATTTCCATGCATTTTTATGAGGTAATCAAGATTTAAGTACTGTTTTGTAGAGGGGAGATTACTGATTTTATTTTAACATAAGAATTATCACAAGTTGCCATTATCATGACCCATGTATTTGGGATAGTGCCATACAGTGTGCACATTGTTCTTGTGGAAGGACTTAGATTTGTGTCCAAGTATATAAATTATAAAATATGCTTTAATTTTCAGTTATTTCAGCTGATAAATTTGTGGGCATACATGTTTTGTAGGTAAGATATCACAGATTTAAACAAATTAACTCCATCCCAGCTGAAACCAGGACAGGCCAAAGTATCAGTCAAGAACAGAAATCCATGTGAATGTTCTCATAAAAACAAATAGTAGTTAACTAGTTCTTCACTTCTTTTTAATCAGTGTTATGTGCTGAAAATCAGTTTATACCTGGACTGAAACTCCCATCTCTTCTCTGAATTCGAAGGTAGTTCTGTACTGACAGGAACCTTGAATCTTCTCAGCTCAAATGTGTGAAGTTGCAGCTTTAACTCTGATCTCAGCTGCAATCATTGCTCAGCAGGTGTATTTTTGTGTATTTTAAAAAATATGTAGCGACCTGCAGGTTTTTTCACTTTTGGGTTGTTGCCTTTAGCAGTAGTTGCTGATTTCTGGAGTGTGCACTACCCACCAGAGGGAGCTGAAGCCAAGAACTGTCTGATTTTCATACAATCAGATAGTCAGAAAAGACCTGTAAGATCAGAGTCCAGCCACTAACCCAGGTCCACCATTAATCCATGTCCCTAAGTGCCAGAGCTACACACCTTTTAAATACCTCCAGGGATGGTGATCCAGCCTCTTCCCTGAGCAGCCTGTTCCAATTCTTGGCAACCCTTTTGGTGAAGAGATGTTTCCTAAAATCCAAACTTTCAATGCCCAGGAGGTTGCCAGGTGAAAGTCATCTCTTACACTTCACAGGGCTTAGGATTTGGGCATTGATCCTCAGGTCAGCTTGGGAGAAGATGGTGACCAGGTAGGAGATAAGTTTGCCTCTCTATGCTAGGTTATTACCTCTTTTGGGAACCCTCACTTCAGTGTCAAAGCAGGCAAAGCAAAACCTTGTGATGTACATGTCGTCATTCTTTGGTTTTTGTGTATGCTGTTCTTTGTAACATGAATAAGGACACCAGAATTGTACAAAATAGGAATAATCTTGAGAGTAAACTAGTCATCCCTGAGAAAATTAGGCCAGGTAGAAGCGAGTGTGAATAGGTTCTCTGCATCTTTAAAAGGAAATCTCAAAATTCCTGACCACAAACAGGCTGGAGGATATTTCTGCTGTATGTTAAGCTGAAGTTTTGTTTATAAAGAAATAAATTGGCTGAAATAGTATAGAAGATGTAGTTCATGCATATTAAGTGTTTTGATTTTGTTCAGCCAGAAATATGTGTCAAATGTCTGAAGTGTTTATTTAGACTGAAAATTTTTGAACTAAATATGGGTTTCCAAATATATATTTTTGTTTCCTTAAAAAATATCACAGTATTTTGATATTTTCCAATTTATCCCAATTATTGATGATATACTGACCAATGTTCTGACTTTTTTACTTAATTTTTTTTCCATCTCAGCTGCAGTGATTTCTTAATTGCATATCAATAAAAGCTTGTTAAAATTCAAGCCTTTTTAAAATTGTATCTAGTTATGTTTTCATTATTACATAGGAACCCCCAGATCTCAAAAATTATTTAAAATTAGGTCTTTGTGCTATGGTGAACCAGTTAAGAACCTGAAAAAATCCCATAAGAAGCAACCTTGAGAATTTTAGCTAATTTGTTTATCAATAAACATGAATGCTTAACACATGCATCTTCTTACCTTGGGTATGCCAGTGCTGACAGGGCAATGAAGCAGGAACTCCTTGGGGGCATTTTTTTTTTTTTTGTATACAATTGGTCAAGGTGAAAGGGGTCTTTTTTGTTTTTGTTCTAGTTTGTTAAATCATTATATCAATTTATATTTCATTAAAAAAAATCTTCCTTTGACTTAGAGTATGGGAGGAGTGCTGGTCCTTCTGGACAAGTGAGCTTATCACATTTCCTTCTGCTCTTAGAATAAGTCATCCACAAAGAAATAAGTAGATGTTGAGACATAGAGATTAACAGCTGAGAGGTGGTCAAAAACAGTTTCTTACACATTTCTGAGTTGCAGCTGACCACACAAACAAAAACAGTCTTTAGAAATAGGTGGAGTAGACTTCTTTATTCTACAAAAGGCAGGAAAGCTCACACAGCTTAATAGCTGAGCAATTAAATGCAAAGCTGGTCCCTACTGCCTCTGCACTACTTGCTCAAGTCATTTGTAATTTTCAGTGCCATGGCATCCTTTGACTTCTGCAAAATGGTTAATCTGTTGGTCATAAGAATTGGGACTGACAGGAGACAGAAGCTTTCCTGGGTAGTAGTTAAAATTGCTTTCTGCACCACCAGTTATGGCTTAACAGCCTCTTAGACTTCCCATGGTTTTTTTTTTCAGTTTCAAAACCTTGTCTTGCAAAAATGGTAACAGTCTCATCAAGTAACCTCAGTTTCAGCTCAGGTTTCTGTTGCTTGACAGTATTTTGTCATGTCCTCCAAAGGAAGTTACGGGACAGTTTATATGCAATTGCTGTCTCTTGGGCTTCACTTAATGGCCTCCTCAGTTAGAAGTTGCCTTACATACTGAAGCATGAGGTTTTAATACCTTTTTTTTTATGTGTCTGGATCCTGTCTAACTTATGAAGAGCTCATTATCCATTTTTTTTCAGCATTTCAGAGAGGAGGACTTATTACTCTATTTATTTTGCTTATTAATTTAGTTAATAATAGGATAACTTGTCAGGACTTTTAATAGGTATTTTCCAGCATTTCAATGGGACTGAATCTGTCAAAAGTAGAAAATAAAAAGAGAAAGGTAAAAATTTCAAAAATATTAGCAGGAGACTCATTAAATTTGAAACCAAGACAAACTTAACTTGTGCAGTTTACAGTTGTGTCTCTCAGCAGTGGCTGTTGGATAAATTACACACACTTTGTATGTGCACTTAAGGATTTTTTTAATTAAAGAAAATAGAATGGGAGAAAATTCTACAACTCTTTTGGAAGAAGAGTATTATAATTTCTTTCAGAATTTAACTAGCTATAAAATGACCCTTCACTTTGCTTTTTAGGGGTTTTCTTTTTACTTTTTATGCTACTCCTAATTATTTCTGACAGCTTTGCACTTTTCTCTCTGCACTTCAGTCCTGCTGTCATTTCAATCTTTGTTTCAATTCTCTCTCTTGTTTGGATTTATTTTTCACTTTTGCTTTGTATGTGGGTTATACTTTCACATTCTCTGTTTTGTCATTTGACTTCCCTTCCTCTTAGAATTTTATTGCCTCATATTTCATTCTGAAGTCAGGAAAGGGAAAGGAGTATGTGCCAGCTACAAACTCAGGTAATATACTCAGCTCTGTATCTTCTTTTTTTTTTTTTAATTTTTCAAGGTTTTGATCTGAGGGACTCATGCCAGTTGCTACATGAAATAGTCATTTCTTCAGCAGATACTACTTTATGCAGGAATTTCTCTATACTTAGATCAGGAATTTCAGTGAAAGATTAAATTCTATAATCTATAGTCTATAGTCTATAGACTATAGTCTATGGTCTATAGTCTATAATCTAAAGTCTATAGTGTTTATAGACTGCTAGGAAGTATTTTTCACCATTGAGAACTCAGGATTAAAAAGTTCCTCTTCAAAACTCAACTGAATATCAGCCTTCCATCATTATGTTATTGAGAAATCAGGCCTGTTAATAATTTTATATTTACTCCATTGCTGTATAATTGATGTATTGTCATTATATAAACCAAGTCCAAATTTATAAGGGATTCCAAGGATAAATTTTGTAGGTTTGGGTTCTCTCTTCAGCAGCCTACTGTATCTTCCACTAACAAACTACTCAAGTGCTTCTTCCAAACACAAGTTGAAGGGCGTTTTTACCTGGTTTGATTCACCAATCTGGCACGCAGCTTTATGTCTGTTGAGATTGTCAAACTGAATTTTCTGAGAACAAGATTTGTGCTAATGCAGTGCAGGAGTGTTCTCCCTGTTGGTGTCCTATTCCCAGTATCAGATGGGGGTTCATTATAAATCTTTGCTGTGTAAATATTGTAGTCATGTAAAAAAATGATGGGTTTCCTAGGGCTGACCACTTCTGTAGCATATAATGCTAGGAAAGGATGGTCATTATTACTTCTGCAGTATGTTTGACAGGACTTGAATGATGAGGTTTAGGACAAGTGTCAGCCACTCACATTAATTTGATTTTTCAGATGTCACTGGCAAAACTCTATATCAAAGACAGAAATAATTTGCAAAGGTAAATCCAGTTGCAAGGAGTTAAGACAAAGGGTTAGAAAGAAAATGGATGAAAAAGGGAGGAAGCAACAGACCACACGTAAAAGAGATTGTAAAGGGAATCATCCAAAGCGCCTGCTGGTGTCCTTGTTCAGTTCTGGTTTTTTATCACTGGAACATCTGAAGTATATAAAACTAGATTTGCAGATGGTGATAGCACTGAGAGGACAGCAAATCATAATGAATGCTGCATTTTGATTCAGTGCAGGCAGAGACAGGAGACGGGGCACAATATTTTGAAAATAGCAAAATCAAACCACATTAAAACTCCCAACTGCCATACATGACAATCTTTTATAGCATTAAAATGTGCAGTTAACTAGAATATTTAGCAATGTGGTAGATTTTATCCCTGAACTGTCACTGCCAGAGCAGTCCTCCCCTTCCTAGTCGTCACAGTTGGTATAAAAAGTCCAGCCCTGGCTACATCAGAGAATTTGGGGTTATTCTGGCTCATCCAGTTGATTCTGACAGTAGAGACCTGACATTGTCATACAGCTTTTGCACTGGGTTCAGCACACATGTCTGGAAACAGTTCAGTCTTCCTTGCACAGGCACTTAAGTCTTGAGGTTTTATTTAGCCATGTGGTACATGAAGGCTACAGGCATGGGTTTTTTCTGTTTTAATTGACTCTTCTCTTGTGCATAAATAGAAAAGAAGCCTGAGTATTCAGAACTAGCAAAAGAGGTGTGGTTGTTAAATTGATATGCTGAGATCCTATGGCCACTGTTCAGGGAGAAGCTGTAACTAATGACTAATTCCCTGTGATCTTTAGCTAATAAATGTTTAGAAACTTTATTCTTTCTTCTTCAGAAA
This sequence comes from Rhipidura dahli, assembly GCA_013399225.1. Lineage (NCBI taxonomy): Eukaryota > Metazoa > Chordata > Aves > Passeriformes > Rhipiduridae > Rhipidura > Rhipidura dahli. The sequence continues at coordinate 995,380 of VXAC01007672.1, forward strand.
AAGAAATTGTGGCCAATTTAAAAAAATATTTTGGTGGTGGCCCATGAGATCTTCAAGGGCATCTTTTCTAAATTCTTCTGGAGTTTTTGAGAACCACACTGGAAGTCTTTCAACAACTTTAGGTGTCTAATTCTTCCTAAAAGTCTGGGCTTTTACCCACAGTTTTTGCATCCAGCTGTGTTTTGTGTGAAGGCAGGAGGTTTCAGCTCTTTTGCACCTCCATTAAACCTTCCAGATTCTGGTACCTGCATCCTATCATGCCCTGCAGCTGCTCCAAGAGCAAATCCTGTATTACTCCATTACTTTCAGGAGGGTCAGCAGAGCTGCCTTCACTCTGCCCTGACATAAGTTTGACCCTAAAATATTCTTAATAGAGCATGTTTCAGATAGTCTTAGAGAGTTTAAAACAATTGCTGTTATGAAGTGCCTCTCTCCTGCTAGGAGCAGCTCTGCTGTTCCTTACAGGGCAGCAAGTAGAACCTTGCAGTGTTAGCACCTTTGTCTACTCTCACACTCCCTCAGGGTTGCTGCAATGACTTTATTTGCACCTGCTTCATCAGTCATCTGGGCTATCATCTCATGGCATTAATCCATGTTGCAGACAGTACTGAGATAATACTCTGGAATGTGGAGACCACAGGCATATGGCCAAGTTACTTTCAGTTCACCTTGGAGGTGAGTGGTTTCATTTCTGTTGCCATTTCTTAATAAAGGAGAATTGTTTCTTTGCATTTTATTAATTTCTGAAAGGATAATGCAAATGGAAATTTCAAACTATTGCTATTGTTGTTCCATATTATATTTCAATCATCTCTCTCATGGTACATTATTTAATTTCCTACCATTTCACATGAACATCTGTAACAAAGTTGCAGTGAAAACCACCCTGCCATTTGGTTAATAAAATTAATACCAGGTGACCTGAATGCTGTGGAATAAATTGGGTGACAAAGGAGATGGGCTTAAATGGTGACTAAGTGTATTCATGCCTGTGAGAATACAAGAAATGTGAACCAAATTTAATGTGGATTTTTAGTGGAATTTTAAGATAATTTAAATTAAGTTCTAAATGTTATGATTGATCCTTATCACTGAAATGTATTCTAATCCTAAACATCTCCACATTCTGGAAACCAAGGTATGATTTTCAGTGCTGATTTCAAGCTGCTCGTTCTATCTCAGTAGATTACCAGTAAACTGAATACTAATACCAAAGATCTATAATTGAATGTACATTTTAGATCTTCCTATAAATAATAAGAGATTAAGACATGTATTTGATGGCATTAAACTCAAACCATGGCATATTTTAAAAAATGTCCTGTGCAGCTTGGCTCAGGAAAAGATACCTGGAAACATTCCTTCTGAACACAGATGTTGTGGTAAGACAGTTGAAGGAGAAAGTTTTGCTAAAATCTGCTTTCTCTGTAAGCCAAATCACATCAGGCTGTACACATAGTGATCAGCACCCTGTCTTTCACCCAGGAAGTGAAATGTTCACCAGGGCAAACATCGGTGTACCTGGTCTTTGTGCACTTACCAGAAATTTCGGTGGACAGCAAAATTCAGGTGGACTGTTAAACAAACTTGCAAGGTAGTCCCAGTAGAACAACCACAGACTGTTAAATATTGTTATTCTGTTAAATGCAGAATACTGTATTCCAATATACAAAAGTTTTTGGGTTTATTTTTTTTTTCAGTTTAACCTCAGATATGTAGGTGTTTCTCCTGAACTTCTTTGTTTAGCTTTTTTGTGGTGGAGAGACTACCTTCAAATGAAACTTGGCTGCAAAGATCAATAATCAGGCAAAAAACACAAATGGAATTTGAGAAATTGTGGCCATACCTAATTGTTCCAGGCAAGTCCAAAATACACATGTATTTGATGTTTAAACATAGCCTTCCTTTCAGATTAAGGCAGGTAGCTGACAAGACAACATGAAAAGCATGATGTTGCCTTTGAAAACATAACTGAAACCTTTCAAAGGTGGTTTTGCCAAAAAGGACACACAAAAGGTACTACTTTCTGTAATTTGTGCCTTGCTTGTTTACACACCACAAAGGGCTGGATTCAGAACTTACATAAATTAACATAATGCTGAGCATTGCTGGAATCATCTCCTTAAATCAAGTTGAACATACAGCATTAGCCAAAGGACTCACCCTTGCAACACTTTGATGTGGAGATTTTTTAGGCCATGTCTCAGCCAAATTATAGCCAAAAAAACTGATTTTTTTTTTTTAATTAGGAAAGCTCAGAAATCCAAAAGTGAACTTCTGATTCTCACTAGTTTCAGTGAGGTCAGGATTTCAGCCCTGTGTTGCAACTGGATACGTATATATCTGTGCTGGGGAATTGGAGATCACTAGCTTGGAATTGTTCAGAAGATTCATAAACCAAGCCACTTCAAACTTTAAAACACAATGGTGACAACTCTGTAGGCAGAATAATTGCTAGTCATAAATTGTGAATGTTTTGGGGTTTTTTTGTCTCAGAGATGTTGTATGCAGGAATTTCATTGCTCGAGTGGCTGCAGTGTTAAACATAGGAAAATCAGAATGCCGTGCTGTTAGAATGGGAAAGGTAGAAAGCTTTGAAATTGTGCTGATGAGGGATACAAAACTCTTTGTCTTTACAAACAAGGGATTTGCCTCTCTTCCAGATTCTCTAACACTCGTTTTTTTCAGGTACTAAACACAAATTTACTCAGAAAGTAAATTTGGGGCATGTGCATGCTTATGATTTTTGTTTTTTTACATTTATATAAAACCTAACTAAACAATACATGTACTTAGGTAATTAATTGCACAAATCAGGCAGGGCATTTTTAAAATATGTTTTTACTAGGCTCTGTTAACTTATGCCCTTTTGAAAAAGTATGTGAAGAAACAACCAGGTCATTACATCGTTCCTTGCCAAAGTAAAGAGCACAGGATTCTTGAGGGAGGGCTACTGCTTGGCCTCTCTGAGAACAGGGAAGAGTTTGTCTCTGGCACTGACTGCATCATCCACAAAGTTTTATATATAGAGCAAACCATATGTTCACTTTCCATACAACTAACTGCTAAATACTTTTAATTAGAATAATTGTTCAGTCAGCCATCTTAATTCTATTTTCTTGAGTCACAATAGCTGTTAGCATAAAGGGCATTCTCTTAAAATCCATCAGATACTCATGGAAGTCTCTAAACAAAGTTCAAATCTGAAAATAGCAATTCTTTATGGTGTATTGTCAAACTGAGTTGAAACTTTAAGTTTGGATAAGGTCAGCTTTACTTCTTAGTTTCAAAGCTACTGTGGGACCTGAAATGTGAGGTAAGGCCCCCTTTTCCAGAAATGGAGGGAGACAAAAGAAGTTGCTTTCTGGAGATAAAACCCTCTAATAGTAATAAGACCTCACTGGAACAGAAAGATGCAACTCATTCTTCCCTGTGCCTGTTGGACTCAGTTGGTTTTCCCCAGTGTTTGTGAGGTCTGTGAGAAATGTTTGGATAAGATCTTTTGGTGCTGTTCCCAGAACATGGTTCATGTGATATCAAAGAATCCTGATGTTTTGCCAGGGACCTTTTTGTCATTGGGAATTTAGAGGCTGGGTTTGCAAAGAGTTGGCTGAGCTGCAATACAAAGAAAACTCCTGAGCAACCTATTCTGGCAGGCCATCTTCAGTCAAAGGCCACCAGGGAGCTGTACCAGCAGGCTCCACCCAAAAGGACAGTGAGCAAAACAGAGACAAGTGACAATTTTAACTTCTGTAACACTGCAGAGCTGAAGCTGAAACAGTTGTCCAGGCCATGGATTTACACTGAAATATGAATTACTGGAATAATGAAATGAGGTCATTGTAACCTTTCCTAAAGCTAGACTGCCCTTGTCTTGAAGCAGGGAGATCAAAGAGATGGAGACCTGACTGATGTGCAGTAATTATATTCCTTCAGCTGCAAGAATTAGTGACTCAAGCTGGCTGAGAAGCAGAAAGGAGGGATTTTGACAGACATCACTTAAATACTATTTCAGTAGCATTACTGTCTCTCTAGACATCGGTCTAATTTGGTAGTTTCCAATCGTTTTTTCCATCTGTCATCCCTAAGTTTTCTTCACTGACAAGGAAGTCCTGGATTAATGGGAGGTAAACATATGGACAATTCCCTCACTACTTCCATTCACCTGTTGAAGTCTGGCGTTACAGACAGCATGTTTTGACTTAATCTCCCACTGTTGTGCATGGTAGTTTTATTTAGGGGCAGTTTTCCACCACGTGCTCACAATATACAAAAGATGAGAAGGAAGCAGGTTTTCCAGAAGCCTTACCTTTGTAGTGATGACCTGTTAGGTAAATTGTGCATCCTTCCTGCTTAGTGAAGATGAAAAGGTGTGAAACAATACCCTAATGGATCAAGTTTATTAAGTTTCTCTCAGTTCACAAAATATCACTCTGCTTACTGATGAATATGTTATGTAACAACTGTTAGAAATCTGAGAAGCTGTTTTATCCAACTTTGTATTCCTTTTTTAATTATAATGTCACTTATTTCTGTATTGATTTCACTTCATAGTTTCCTTTATGATCTGGTATCAGGAATGTCTAAAATAGGTAAGTGTTCTGGGGTTATAACCATAATTAAGACCACTTCTGAATTGCTTAATTTACACTAATGATTAGATTTCAAATCAGGAAATCTATTGTTTTTCTTCCTAAAGAGCAAGTTTTAAATTGTAATAAGAATTGTACAATTTCATTTTGGTTTAAGCAGAATCTCTTTTTTTCACAACTTTGCAAAGTTTATTAATAATCTTTGCTACTTGCTGTCACCTGCATATATCACTGGTGGGCTGTGTTTGGCTTTACTGTGAACATTTTATCTGACCTGCTGTAGGTAATGTCATTTGACATTACCTGTGTTCATTTGACATGATTCACTCTGATCTTTCTCAGCCATCACTGCATTCAGTCAACAGACAGATCAGCTGGAGAAGTTATTACAAGTGCATGTATGCATATACACAAAAAATTTATATGTACATATAAAAGGATTTATGCCTGGAGATTTAGTTGGTGTTAAGATTCACTGACCACCACCAATGCCACTTAACCAATTATGGAAGTAAATATGCTAAGATTGAGAAAAGGGTACATATTTTTAATTAGATATAAATGAGATAAAAAAGAAAAGTGCAGAGAAATCTGTATAAAAGTTTCTGAGCTTGTGACTGACTTGCCACATGATCTGCCTCCCCGAAGGCCACAGTGGTTTCATACCACGTGCACTGAGTCCAGTGTGCAAGCCATGTGCCAACTCTGCCTTCTTGAAACCAGCACATCTATCCTCTTTCTAACACTACTGTCTTGATATACAGTGGCCCCAAGCTTCCCTGATTCACTGAAGAAGAGAAAATCCATTGTATCATACCATGAAACTTAGAAACTGGAATGTAAAATATTACTTTTTCTAAGTTTGAATGCACTTTTCATGTTGAAAAGCAACTGCTGTATTTATGAAAATAATTTGGATGGTGAATATTTGCATGAAACTACTCAGAAATTATCAGCACAGCAAGGATTAGATATTACATTTCTGAATAAGTTGCTAAAAATTCATATTCTCATTTTGCCTGTTCCCTCCACCAAAATCAACACTTACCAGAGAAAACATTGTGAAATGTTTTTCCAGTGTTTCTTGAATAGGTGGAAACCAAAGCAAAGTGTCCAGGTTTGCTGTTTAAGATACCTGAACATCAAATTTTCTCTGACAGTGGAGAATATAATTATTTTGTTATTAATTTATTAAAAATTATTATTATGTTCAGCAAGTAGAAAGCAGAGCTGAAAATCCTTTTTAGGAGGTTGTTTATTTCAATGGTACTGAATTTTTTTATTATTGGGCCTATCTTTCTACGGTGATGGCATAGGTCTTTAATATATACAAGCACCCCTATTTCCAGTTCAGCAAGAAGGTTTTACTTTTGTACAATAGCTGGAATCTTGTCCCTGGATATTTGTGTTCTGCAGCTGCTGCCTGAATTGCTGGGCCTCAATAGAAACTTCCTCTCCCTGATCCAAGTTTTGATGCCCCTAGGAAATGACACCATTCCTCATACCCTATGCCTCTAAGTGCTCCTCAGTAGGGACCTGAATCTCACTAGAAAGGGAAAGGTCAGCCTTCCCCATGGACTTTCTGCTGCCATGGTAGCATAACCTTCACTACAGTTCCACTCACTTTTGCTGAGGGAATGCAGTGAACGTGGAACGAGCATCCCCCCAGCTGGCCGCTGGCACTGCCCAAAATGTACCCCACACTAGGGAGGATCTGATGGCTCTGCTTCCTTCCTGTCCTGTTGACTGAGAGTAAGTACAATATTCTTCAAATGATTTTCAGAGGGAACTTCTTAGGGAAAAGGTCAGAAGAAGGAGAAATTCTCCTGGAGCTTTACCTGGGCCTCCAAGGATATGTCACTGTCTTCTCACAGCTCAAGAACTCCTGATCCAATCCATCTCCCTTGCTCAAGAGCAGGATAAGTTACAATTGAACTGATGTCAACATAATTGTGTAGAGCCTGCCTTGTAGCATCTTTGTCACTGGAGATTTTTACTTTCCAGAGTAATATATTCTAGTGGTTCACTGTCATTATGGTTGGACAGCTCTTTTTTTTTTTTTTGTTTTCTCCCTAGTGTCTTATTTACACTTCTAGTGCTGCATTCAAGGGACACTAATTATTGTCCTTTTCACTTACACAGATGATCCCTTTCCTCTTGAAAGCAAACTTTCACATGACTGAGGATTCCTGGCCTCAGTCCTCTCCACTTCTAGGCTCTGTTCTATCATAGAAGTCATTGTCTTCTACACCTCTTTTCTATGTTGTTTGTTTGAACTCCCTCCACCCGTAAGTGTGGTTTCCAAAACTAAATAGCATATAATTACTCAGCATCTGAAAACAGAACTCTTATTTATTAATCTCACAAGATTTGGTGGGGTTTTGTGGGGGTTTTCTTCTGTGGCATAGAATTAGCAACACATTGATCTTAATCTCTTCACATCCTAAGGGGTTTTATCACTGATTTTTGTACTATGTTAAATAATCATTGAAGTGCTCTTCCTTCAGATTAGTATCAAATTAATAATAGATGTTTATCTGACAAACATTTAAAATTACTATTTTTGCTAATTTTTAAGTTTAAAAATTACTAAAAAATAAGCCAGATTTGTACTGCTTGACAATTACATATAACACCAGGAGAACTGGGTTTGCAGTCATGATGGAAAATGGGTAAACTCCTGAATATGTTCCTCTTTTTTCTTACATGAATGGGTACACTCCAGAACCATCAAATTCTTCTGCCATGTCACTTGGTCAGAAAGGAAAAATGAGGAAGCTGGCTAATGCTAATAAGGTAACTTCCTGAAATGCAAAGCATAAGTTAATAGATTTTGCACTTCTGCTGATAGGTCAAGGATCTCTAATGTTTTTAAAACTTATTTCAACTTACCTTTTTAAGCAAAATGACTCCCATGTCATTTTTGTCCACTCATTTGCATCCTTTCACTGTGATAAAACCATGGTCAGTCACCTGGCTAGGTTTTTGCTGCTGTGAGGAATGACACAAACCTATTAGTTTCTGCTTATATGTTCTCATCTTCTAAACTGGAAATGAGCAGGAACGTTGGGCTCTTACTGATAAGGAGTTGCATGATTTGTTCGAAAATAGGCTTTGTTTTGTGTCATCTTTGGTAAGCAGTGCTTTCTTTACACGGGAATCTGGTTTTAGGTATGACTGTTTCTGAATGACCCCTCTTTTCCCAGCTGAAGTAGATGATGATCATTCCACTCTGGGCTAAAAATCTAATCGCAGTGACACAAAGAACACAGGGACACTCTGGACTGAAGAAGGTACAAGCATCAAACAAAATAAAAGGATCTAGTAAAATTTAGTGATAAATGCAGCCAGCCATCCCCAGCTATCCCGTGGGATTCCAGTAGAAGGTGACATGATTGCAGTGTCTATATCCATATCAAAATAAGACTTAGAGAAATTTAGCATTTTTAAGGCATGAACAGTAGTAATGAGAGACAACCAAGAGAAGTAATGCACGCCATTTATTTAGAGCTACTGGAAGACCAGTCAACCATCTCATGACCTTGCCAAGCCTAACAGGTCACATGGTGATCTCTAATGGGTTTCATTTAAGGTTTAAAATGAGAACTGCTTGAAATATTAACCGAAATAAAACTGTGACAAAGCTATAAAACTATTATACAGTCTATTTTAATGGAGTTGTTTATATCAGCACCACACCTTCAACTGAAACTCATAACATTCCATTAAATATCTGCCTACATCACTCAGAAGCGTGGCAGAAATAGCAATACCACAGTTACTGCTTCAGACACTTGCCATGGAGTGACTCAGATATCTAATGGATTCTGTCAGCCATGTTTTAGAGCCTTAAGGTAGATGACTTCAATTAGGATACCTTAGTTAGGTTTTGATTGATGCAACCAAGCCTGCAGTAGATAGTTGGCTGTTTTGCTGAAAACACAAGCAGTATCTCACAGGAATGAACTTACTGCCCTCTCATTACTCAGTATTTGCATGCCTGGCTTTAGTTCAGGAGCTTGCAGCCAGTGTCTTGCCTAGTTTTTGCTATTCAATGCAAAAACCCCACTTTCAGCATCATTATGAATTCATGGCTTTAAAATTTTTTTAATAGAGCCAGTCTTTGAACAGAGCCAGAACCTGCTATGTGCAAATTCCATATTTTGCCAAGGCCATGATTTAAAATTCCACCTCAATCTTATCTGTTACAGGCTACTGAATAGGAGATAAAGCAGCTGGTGAAGAGCATGCCTGCACACCACCTTTGGAGAAATGGGCAGAGTAAAAAGGCACAAGCTCTTAAAAAATAGTATCAGTTTATTTGAGTGGGGAAATAAAAGGTGTTTGCAAGCCCAGTCAGCCTAAGGAACTTAGCTTCAGCTATAAAAAATTGAATGGAAGAATGTAATTTCTATGTTCATCAGGTAATTCCATGTAAAAACTGCCTAGTTTAGTAAAAAGGAAAACTAGAATTATATTCTGGGCACATTTTATATATATTTATATGCAGATTTACTTTGGCTGTAAAGCTGAAGGAGTAGCCTTACCAAGCAGCAAGCATATTAGCATGACCTTAGCTCACTAACAACTTTTTCCTACTGAGTTTTTTGAATAAACTTCTGTCTCAAATCTGTATTCCAAAAATAGCAGGAGGTTTTGTTTTTTTTTTTTAATCCTTCATCCAGCAACAGAACTGATGCAGGAATGATTCTGGGTACTGTCAGGACATTCCTATTCTGAGGAATCTGCAAGATTTGAATTATTACGAGTAAGTTTTAAATTTCTTTTCCGTTAATTTAATTCTCATAAGTTTCAACAGCCTTTTACACTTGGTGGTTATTGAAGCTGCTGTTCAGCTATTCTGGTGTACTTCACAAAGTCAAGCCTTTGAAATCTGTGGATGCTTTCTTCTCTGCTATTGCACCTCATGCCAGCAAGTACAGATGACAAGTCATTTAATACAAGACAGAAGGTTGTAAGCAAAAACAATTTTATTAAATATGAGACTTATGTCTGACCTGCTTCCCCCTAACCAATTTTATCTCTGTGGCAACAGCCACAAGCATGTGACAAAACATCTGGGATTTTTCTAAAGAAAAAGTTTACATACTTAAAATGTCACTTTTCAAGAAAGCATCATCTTTTATCCTTAAGCAGGTTTCAAAAGTGCAGAGCATGTTTGCAGGAAGACAAGTCTTGTGGCTGTAAAGCTTCATCAGCTAATGCATTAAGGACCCTCCCCACAGCAAGCAGGGCCAAAAGTTGCACAGCATAAGAGTGAATATATTCTCTGTTATCTTACCTGGTCTGGCAGAGCTTTGTTAAGAGGCAAGTAGATCTTCTGGAGTCGACTCCAGAATAGCTCTGGTAGGGTAATCACTCAAAATTATTCTTACCTTCTATTGCTACCTAAAATATAATCATAATGTAGATGAATTTGCCATGCTGGTGCATGCTATCATTAGATTGCAGGTTACTGCACTGAAAATCATAGCCAAAGTATGTATTTTTATTTAGAAAAATATTGATTGTCTGTTTCCATATGACTTCATCTATTATTCAACATTTCCAGGTTTTATGAAATTAATACAAGTACTTCTTCACCATTGCAGAAATTCTGATGATCTGATACTCAGAAATACAAAATCCTTTACCATATTTTAAAGCCCTCCCAAAAGCCATGTAGTTGTGACATTATCTCCTGTGTCCCAGCTCTACTGGTTAACTTACACAACTCACTGTGTTCAATTGACACTTGTTTGTTATTTCAATATTACACCCTTGGGAAAAAAACATATTTAGTTTTTTCTTATAGACTTTACTACCTATCTGTCTGTATTTGAGTATGTTCTTGTTATTTGTTCATAGGCTAAAATCTTGGGATCCATTTGAACATCAGCATACAATTTATCCAGTTTATGAAGAAGTACATTATACTGTGTTCATCAAACTCCAGCTGCTGGAGGAAAAGGCAAAAGCAATCCTACTTGCAGGCATATAAAACTGATTATAATGGCACTGCTTCTTTCTCATCCTTCTCCAGTAATAGAAGGCATGCTAGCATTAAACATTTTCAGTGCAAAATTTCTAAATAGGCAATAATGTAGGAATGCAGTGGGCTGCAACTCGAGTACATTTTTGAGTGGAAGTAGTACATATCTAATTTTGAGAAGTTATGGGTGTATTTTTCCTTTTAAATATAATATTGAGGACTTGAACTTTGCTATTTGATGAGATCAAACAGAACCTTGGAATAATCCTGTCTGCCCAGCAGCAGCTGACAGGCTAGGGAGTATGCAAACCATCCCCTCTGCCCTGCTTTCTCCCTGCACGGCAGGGCAGGATCAATGGTCCTGGTTTCCAATCCCTCCGGGTCAGCCACCAGACTATCCTGGCTATTTTAATGGATCTAATAAAGCATCCCTCAGACAATTAAAGGCATTCTTCAGGGCCTGAAAAACACATAGTCCAAAGAGGATAGGGTCAAAAATAGTCAAAAAGCAAGAAAATGGAACTAAGTAAATAGCAGAACGAAATAGTCTTCATGCAAATAGAAATTTGAGGGCTTGCATGGTTGTTATTTACCACAGGTTCTGTTTACTCTAGACTTTTAATATCTATTTTCATTCCCACCACTGATAACCTATGCATTGTCAACCTCAAACAACAAGAAAGCAGTATCTCCATACAAGTCTTGAGACTCTGCTTCTGTAGCACAACTGGAATACCTGTGGGCAAATGAATTCACAACCTCCATCCATTTCCCTCCCCTCTCCATTAAAAACAAACTAACAAAAGAAAAAATAACAACCAAAATGTGCACACAAAACCCCCAAACTAACAAAAAGAACCCCCAAACCGAAAACAAAACATACAAAAAAAAACCTACACAAAAACCCAAGAGCAACCAAGAAGACAAAAAAAAAAAAAACCACCCCAAACCCAAGAACCCCCAAGCCAGCACTGTTCCTCCACTGCCAGCAAACGCACCTATTGTGGCAACCTCACATTATCCCTCTTTGGGCTGTTGTCTCCCAATTGAACCTTGCTGTTTCCCTTACTGGAAGGTTACAGTCACAAGTAAATTGCAGCCTTTCCCCCAGGAGTATGAAAAGTTTACACACCAAAAACTTGTCAGATTTTTAAATTTGTACTGCATATGCACACAATTTGCCTCCTACAAAAAATCTCTGCCTCACTGATACCATAAAGGGACAAATTGAAGTTTGGGGTGGCATCTACAAGCCTTCCATTTCCTAGCCTGACTGGTGACCTAAATAAAACTTTTCAGTATTAGGTTTTTCCAAGATGTAATTTATACTATGGCTGTCAGGAGTTAAGATAGTAGTTGCCATGGAGCTTTAATCTTTTTTTAGGCTTTAGTCAAAGGAAGCTGGAAATCAGTATGCTGGGTAGAACCCTGCTCAACAGAATTTTATTCAAATTGGGACAGGATTTAATCCTAATTTTTCTGCTGAACTTTAGTATCAAAGGTTTTAGAATTCATTCTATTTTCTGCTCTTTCTCTGGAGATGAAAGTTTCCTTTCCAGATTCTTAAATCACACTATATTCAACCCAAAAGTACCCAAGTTGGTTCTCCTCTATTCCTTCAACTATAAACTGTAACTGTTTTCTAATCCTACAGCTAATCACTGTAGTGAAATTCATTCACCAGTTTTCCCATTTCCAGTGGAGGCATTCTGTAAGTATGCAAAAGCAAAGCCTTAGGGAGGATTTTATTTTTCTATGCACTAATCTCTACACTGGAAAACAGGCCTTTGAAACAGAAATTACAGTTCAAATCTGTGTCTATGCTACTTAAAACTTCCTTGATGTATATTTAAGAAAGAAACCCAGAAGCATACAATGCATGAAGTGCATCTCTGAGAAGTACAAGATTGTCCAGGCTATAGACAGTAATGCTCTGCTAGAACACAGCTGCAGCAGAACAGAAATGCAGTTCAGCCTAGTATTTGCAGTGAAAACATTACTGGCTGACTTAAAACTGAACTTGCCCTATACCAGGTAAACAAAAAGAACACAGACATAGGTGGAAAAATGCAGAATTTGTCAAAATGAGCTTTTAGAACTCACCCCAACCAAAAAATTAGAAAGGATTCAGATGTAATCTTAACCTGACCTTAAGACTTGGATCCAAAAGGAAATGAAAGCTTTGCTTAATGACAAGTTTCCCAGAATTGTCACTAAACACAACTGTTTACCGGCCATCTGTAGTGGAACTGCATAATCCTCAAGCTGTTCTAAAGATTGCAGAGTAATCAGAAAATTATCACAGGAGAGAATTTCAAACTCCTTTCAACTCTTTCATGGCATGTATTATAAAAGAGGCATGACAGTAGTAAAAAAAAAGGTACATCCTTCCCCTTCTAGGATATATAAGTGTGGGGCTTGAACACTTGCACATTAACATCTGTTTCTACCACTGACAGCAAAATGTCTTACCTAAGTAGCACTGGGCACATAAACAGTTGTGGGTTTGACTGAAAGCCTTGCTCATCAACTTCAGAGAACCAAATGCAAAGACCTGTGGTATATTTTTCAGTCTGAGGTATCAATATCAAAGATTTGCAGAGCTACTGGACATGAGACCTCTTAGGAAAAGAGATACATATGCAGATAAGAGGGAGAAAGAACTCCCAAGCCCTTAACTTGCTGGTGTGGCCAAGCAGCTCACGTAAAGTATTCAGACAAATCATAGCTCTTTCCTTAAAGCTCAAGTTAGAGACTTTAAAATGAAGGTTCTTCAAAGTTAGGAAATGCCATCTTCTTCATAAAGGCCCACCTCAGCACTGAAAGGCTATCTGAAATAAAATCCTTGGATAAATTCAGGGAAGAAAGGGGCACTTATTCCCTTACCTCCATTCTGTACCAGTTTCAAGACCTGATACTGACAGGTCTTACCACTTCTAGATGAGTAGATTAGTTAAGGCTTGGGAGGGAAATACAGTTAAAACTAGTTTAAACACCGAAGTATTATTGTGATGCAGATACCAGGATGGTCTTACAATATAGATGGCAAGTATTAAATTACTTACTCTGCTTTCAAAACAGTATGCTTTCTATTATGTGTATTTGTGTTTTGCTTTAAAGCTTGGTTTGATTAAATTATTTCATCAAAATTAATAAAACCAGTCCACAGCCCAGTGATCAAGAAACATTCTTGGTCTGATATCCTTTCTTTTAAATAGCTTATGGGGACCTTTTGCTGATGAACTTGCACAACTTCAAAACTGAAAGGCAAAAAGAAAGAACTTAGAAGTGCACCATTTTTCAAAAGCTACAGGAAAACAGGATGTAACTAGGCTGACTTAGAATGCAGCATCTCAAAGAGAAAGCAGTTGACTGTGTAGTCACATAGACTTCTATCAACTTCCAAAGTGTGTGTTGCCCAGATATTTTTTTTTTTCCAAGAAGACAGACTTCTTTCATGACACTCAATACATACCTTGCAGGTGAACTGGTTAAACAGTATTTATTTTTCATTCTGACTTCACTAGTGCAGTTCATCCCTTTAAGAAAAGTAACTCAACATTAAGGAGCAATGTAAGAATTCTCTACTTTACCTTTCTGATTTCATACTAGCATCTTATGTGCAACTTCAGCAATTACCACTGATCTTCTATGGGAACGGATAGAAACCCACAAAATTTAGGTTTGGTTAAAAAAAGTGCTGAAAGGCTAACTGCCAGAGAACATCAGATCTTTTCTCATGTGTATCTTAACAATAAATTAGGTGGAGCATTTAAAAGAAATTGCTGTAGAAGCACCCAGTATATTTGGGGCTTGCTGCTAATCTGCAGTATAAACTGAACTATTTCTGTATTTTAACAATTTCATGTATTAAGCCAAGCAAGTGCCATTTCTCCAGCACTGTCTTCACTGGAAGCCTTGAGAATTCCTATTTACTACTAGAAGGGCCATTAGCATGAAAGCAAGCATCCCTGCATTACAGATATTTATCTGGACCACTTTCAAAATCTAAAATTTCCTTTCTGTAACACCCCAACATACACTTCCTACTTCAGCAATTATTTGAGATGAACAATTATATAAGGCTCCCAGCTTTCCTCTCTGCATTGGAAAGAAGTATTCTTGATTTATACAGTACAAATTCAAGCAATAATTTTCGACATAAATCAGTAACATTAATAGCTACAATTTCACTTGTACTTCGTTCTGCAACTTCAGTACTTACTTAAGAAATGCTTGCTTTTTAATACTAGGGAGCATATCCATTTTAGGTAAACATTAGATGTTCATATAATCCTCAGCCCAAGACTTCCAATCAATCTTCTCAAGAAGGAAGTTTGAGAATCTTTAAGCCATAGCAAATTAAAAAAGGAGTGAAAATGTTCATAAGACAACTTACTTACTGCCACTTATCTCCAACAGCTGATCATTCTCCATCAAAAACCATGATCCAGCCCCTCAAGACTGTTTTTGCAACCTGAGATCTGCCAGTAGGCCTGGAAAGCAAGGTAGGATAAGGTTTACCCTCTCTCCTACCCTACTGATGGTCAGAGCCCTTACAGGAGTTTCCTGCAGGAGCTGGTTACTGTGGTACAGGTCTCCCCAGTGGAGCACTACTCCACTTCATAAACATATAATTTTGGAGCAAAAATTCAAATCCTGCCTTTACACTCCCCTGGCACACGTTAACTACTCACAAGTGCTCAATCCTGCTAAGCAATCAGATCCTACCTGAGGAAACAGGCTTGGTATGTTACTTACCTTGTAATACCAAGCATCCTGTGCATTGATTAATGCCATCTGGTCTGACAGCACCGAGGCTTTGTGCCCCACACCGGGCATTCCACCCTCCAGCCCCAGCCAGCACAGCCCTCTAGTGGAGATGCAGGAAGGAGTTCTGATGGCATTCATCCATCCCAGCTTGTATTTGCCCAGCTGCCTGCTTTCTGGGCTGCTCTCAACTCAGCACAACTGCTTTCCAGCCAGGCTGGGCCAGAGGTGGTGTCACTTCTCCCTCTGTACTATCAAGGAAACCCTTAGTAGCAAGGGACAGAAACCTACAGGGACTTCTGAGCACTTGCAGCCCACCCACAGGTAAGCCCCACACTCAGCCCTGCAGATGCTTGCTGCCTGCCTTGCCACAACTCCAGTCTCAAGAGCACTGTTGAGCAGGAACCCTAAGAGTGAGCTTTGGTATTCCACTCACTTCTCCATTAGCATCTCCCATTGCAAAGGAGCAGCAACAACTCTTTTCATCATTTTTCACCTCCTTTAAGGCAAAGGGCTGAGGAAGTTCACTTTTAACTACCACCCAAGTAGTGTTTAGATACTACCAGCATACTTCAGGACAACACACTTACATACTCCTGTCAGAAACCTGCTGGGATTTGTCAACTGGCTCTGTGCCATGCATGCTCATGTTTTGTTTTTTTTTAATTATCTGTCAAACTTTTACTGAAAGCTGTTGCCTTCAGGCTTTTTTAGATAGCTGCCCAAGTCCAAGAAGTGTGGTGCTGTGCCTAAACACAGATTTGGCCACATGCACATACAAATACTACTTAAGGAACGGCAAAGTTCACATCCCAGAGAATACCAGTCATGTTTCAGCTCTCTGCAGATCAATTATAATGAAGATTCCATCACATTTCCAGTTCCTGTTCCCAGAAATGTTAATATCCCATCCTCTCAAGGGGTCCTTCTACCACTTCAAGGCTTATAGAGAGATCATGTTAAATGATAAAGACCATATCAGGGTGCTTGACAAAACCCATTAAGAATATCAAAAATTGAGCATACACCAATGTAGTGGGTTGACCCTGCTTAAAACCACTACAACCATAATTTTATCATACCCAAAAACTGACTCCCAAGTACAGTCACAAAGACAAGAGTTTAATGTTGGCAAAAAAAAAAAAAGTTTAGTTAGTGGTATTTTCTTCCTTGCAATAACATACTGGTCATATGAAAGTCACTGAAGAAGTCTGCTTATAGCTTGGAAGACTTTTACAGTTACAGCTGAATTTAAAACCCCTAACTCCAAATGTGCGATGTTAACACAAAAACTGAAAACGTATAACCTGGGATAAAGAACAAACTCAGTTGTTAAGATGCTAGCAGATATGTGAGGCCTTTCAACCCCTTTTACCATAACAAGAGAAGTTCTTCAGTATCTTTCCCACCACCATTATTTCAGGATTCACAAGGTTCTTTAAAATACTAATGGGGTTAAGTTGAAACCAAGCGCCATCTGCTTGTAATGTCTTCTGTGAAAGGTCTGAAGCCACCCTGTTTCAATTATTTGGTTATTCAGTGCAGAAAGTTAAAGATCACAGAAGGTATAACAGCTTTTAATACTCCATTAATATTATAGATTAAAAATTATTGCATAGTCTTATACATTTCCTAAAACAATGTTCTCTGGAAATGAAACATTTTAATATAAAAGGAGCAACTCTTTAAAACATAAATTGTTTTCACTACCTCGATCTCCTATCCTTTTTTGATTTGTCAGTACATTTGTCCATTGTTTTCTCATTGTCTCCTCTGCACTTGGGGCAATACCATTTCCCCTTTGGTTTGTACGTGAGTCCAACACAGGAAAAGTGGAACCACTCAATAGGGCACTGTTCATTGTCACATCCTATCATTTCGCCATAAGACACTTGGTTGCATAAGCAGTAAGTTGGTTCATTGGGATCAATTGCAAATTCTACAGGTGAAACCTCTCTCTCCTGCTTGGCTTTGGAGCGTTTTTTCTTCTTGGAAGATTTCGACCTTTTCTCTTTAGGTGGTTGATCATCGCAGTCATCAATACCATTTGCTATGTGGCACAGATCACGGCTTTCGCTGGTTCGCTGCCGACGAGGCCTGCGGGAGGATCTCTCTGGCTGGCAGGACTCCATCTTGGCCTTTTCTAGAGGCTTTTCATTCTCAGACAGGTCTTGAAAACACTGAGAATGTGTTTCCATTTGGCGGGCTCTATTCTCTACCAGTTCTAGCATCTGAGTAACTATTTGAATTTTTTCATCTCCGAGTTCTTGACTGTTGATTAATGCACGCTGAAGATGCTGCTGCAAGCGTTTCTTCTGAACAGGATCATTTTCTGACTTGTATTTTTCATAGACATCATCTATTTCTTTTAACGCTTCTATAAAATAAAGATAATAATAGAAATAATTACACAAGATGAAATATGCTCAAGAAAACACAAATATATTTCTAAATTATGAGAATTAGTACAAATCTTAATTATAGTATACCCTAGTGGGTTAGATTGAATATATTATTCTAGTTGTATGTGGTGATTAAATCAGTGTTTAAGGTCACAAACTGTTGCAAGAAAAAATTCTCAAGGTCTAAGAAAGAGCAAGCTTATTTTAGCCATTGGAAAAAGAAAAGATAACACAAGAAAAAGTATAGTTGTTGAGACATGGATAATCCAGATCTTCCTTCCATCTGAAACAGGAGGAACTTCTTTTAAGTGTCCATACCACAATATATCCAAAATCCTTGCCAACAAACCAAAGCAATAACTGATTTTATCACACAAAGAATCCTGAAATTCATAGGATTGTCATATGTCATGATATATAACACTCCAGAATTAGTTTATCCAGGTCCTTTGCCTTCCCCTCTTATTCATCTCAAGGTTTGGCATTACATTTTAAGTAGGCATAGTTATAAAAAGAGTATGGCAACTGATGTTACATAATAGCAAATTTACAACCAGAGTGAAAATCAACTTACACCCCTCAAAATGCTTTCCCTATTACCAAAACAAATTACAGCAAGCTGCATTTTAAATCAGGGCTGAACTTTTCAGAATAGGTGACCTTCTCTTTAGTGCATCATAGGATATTTTTAAGCAACTAGTAAATGAACGGCTCACAGTTTGACTTCCAAGCTTTCCCTCTTCCAAGTCACGCAAAATAACTGCATGAGTTGCTGTGAATGTTTCAGTAAATTTAGTTCTAGAAGCAAGTTTAATGAACCTGAATATGAGATCAATAAATGTCTTATACATCAGTCTTAGTCTGTACTCTGCTGTTCTAAATTGCTGGATTTTAAAATAATATTTTCCAAGCCAAATGTTACATTAGATCTATACATAAAGGACAGAGAAACTCCAAACAGGGAAGGAAATAATTAGAAGAACTGACAGTGAAACTTGATGCAGAGTGTTAGGTACAGTATTGGTTCACTCACTTTCATTTTAAAAGAATTTGCACTGCTGTGAAATGATTCAAGCTTGTTATTTTTCAACATCATTCCTGGTGATTTTTTTCCTGCTAACACCTTGGAACAGTAGCTTAAGCATGAACAGCTGCTTTTTACTATAAATTCTGATACCTGTATGACAACAGAAGCCAACTGCATTTTGTTCTGTTCCAGGCTTTCTCTAAGGTAAGATAAAAATCACTACTCCACCTATCCAGTAACTCAACCTGTATTTTCTCAATATTAGCATGGAGGCAGGAGTGTAGGTACAGTTATATAGATTTCCTGTACTGGGAATGCCCTACCCAGAACCACTCACAAACAATTGCTCTTTACTTGTTCACACTGTGTCCGAGAATGACATTCATCCCACATCGGTTATTGCCTGGATGCAGCCTGTAAAGATATGCTGAATTTTACATGGAACAATATCCACTAAAGAGAGCAGAGATGGCCTGACAGAGATGGACATTTAATTAACAGCTCTGAAACCGCTGTTAAATAAAAAAAAAAAAAAAAAACAACACAACAAGAACAACCAATTAAAAAACTCCAACCCAAACCAGGGCCAAGTGTTCATTACAGATAATCTGATTAAGTTTGGTGGAGGTAATAAAAGCTAAAACGATTTGTTTTCTAAGCACAAGAGTGACTTTTTCCCTCCTGCACGCACCATCACTACCTTTGAAATTAGCTGAAATAATATTGCATTGCTTTACATTTTCAGACTTGAGTCTAAAATATTTGTATCCCATTTTTAGGGTTTTGAAGATTATTTTTTTGGTTTTTTAAAACAGTTGAAGGCTTTGGTTAAATCTAGCAACAAACTTCTTCTATAGCCAAGTATTGTATTAGTGGCTAGATGAATATATAGAGGAGATATAATCTAAATAAAATATTTAATCTATTAAAGGCTGAGGAGTGCTGGCTAGTCGCCATGGATCAGGAGGTAACGAGTCTGCTAAGCAGCCCAGCCTTGACTAGGAAATCAAAATGCTGCAGGCAAGTCTATGCCCTTTAAACTTTAAAATCCCAGGAAACTTACAAAAGCCTGTTCTTATGTATCTTCTGGGGTAATGAGAAAGACAATTGAAAGAATCCCTTCACAACAGCTGACTCCTGACGCGGCCCTTCAACGTCTAAGAGGCCTTGATGGTGCCCATGGTCCCCTCCTGTCCACACCGAAGGAGGGAGATGCGGATCCAGTGCCGACGGCGCGGGATCAAAATCCCTGCCTCATGGCAGGGGCCGGCCGGCAGCTGCCGGGCACCGATGTGCCCCGCAAACTCCGCGGGGTGCAAGGTCTTTAATCGGCACTGTACTCGCCTTCCGAAGGAGCCGTGCCTCTGCATGAGGTTTAGGGCAACTTCCCGCTCCACAGCCCCCCTCCAAGACACAAGGGAACGCTGCTGGCGCTTTATGTATCCCCGCCCCCACCGTGCGGTCTACCGTGGGACGGCCGCCGTGCTCCGCCGGGACGCCGCCCCCCCGGCCCCACACGGCGGGAGGAGCCGCGGGGAGGCCGATTCTCGCGGCGCCACTGCCGGTTCGGGCACCGGGGCTGCCCGGCAGGGCGGAGCGGGGCGGGAACGGCCCCACACGGCGGAGCCGGG
>VXAC01007672.1:1016256-1031081 GCA_013399225.1 Rhipidura dahli
GCCGGGAGCCGGGAGCCGGGAGCCGGGAGCCGGGAGCCCCGCGGCGCGGGCGGCAGCTCGGACTGCTCCTGCCCACAGCAAGCGCCACCTGACTTATCTGCGAAGAAGAGCGGTGATGATTTGTGATGGGCTGTTGCTCAGGGAAGCTGAGTGACATTTTATCCTGAGGAATCTTCAAGAGTATTTTAATTTAGGTATCAAAGAACTTTGGCCCTTGAAAACCCACTCGCCTACCAGCAAATCTCCAAAATTTGACAGAGTATCCTGGCTTTCCAGTGCCCGGTGCAGAATTTGTGCCAAATGTTGGCCACAACAGTTATAGTAGGAAACAAAAGTTGAAGTAGACTTTCTGGCTATACTCTTTTTAGCTATATAATTGTTCCATCTGGAAGAATGATTTAAAGTGGAAAGAACTACTAAAATGTCGTCATTTCATCTCCACTTCCCTTTCAGACGTTTTTCATGTCTTTACAACATGAATAATAATTGGTAAGCATCGAGAAAAGAAAATTAATTTTGTCGAGTCTTGAAACACCCTGAGGAGACCTGTATATTTTGCATTGTTTCATTTACATTTTTGGCACCTGAAAAAAAATCCAGGGGAAATGCATATGGTAAATGTAGAAAAAAGAAATCAGAGATGATTGAATTCAAGAATAAAATTGAAAAGAAGAAATAAATTCAAATCCCCAGCCCTCCCTTCCGTCTTACATTCCTACCTCTAGTTAAGTAGCCAGCACTAAGAGTACCCATACTAATCCTGTAAACAGCATTTCAGGATGGCATGATCTAGAGCAGTGGTTAAGCAGCAGCACAGGCTGCACAGAGAAGTTGTATCATCTCCATCCCTGGATATTTTTTGAGCCTGCCTGGATGAGGCCTCACACAACCTGGTCTGGCTGTGAAGCTGGCTCTGCTTTGGTGGCCTCCAGAGGATCCCATCCAGACTCCTTTTTTCCCATGATTCCATCTCTACGTGGTCTGCACCAAGGAGCTCCACGGCTATTCCTACAGGAAAATCTGTGTCTCACATGATGGCAGTCTGCAAGTATTATTTTCCTAAGACCGTAGTTCACAGAACTATTTAAACATTCCTAACTTCCAAGTCATGTGGCTGCTAAGCAGATGTTCTACATGGCAGGGATTTTCATATGTCTGTGTTCAAGCTGTTGAGTAATTGTGGCTGCAGTCAGGCAGCTTTGCCCAGGTCAGCAATGTGTTGGCAAGTTCATAAAAATGAAGGAAAACAAAGTTGTAGGCAGTACTTTCAAAACATCCTTCACTACACTGATGTCACTCCGGCCAAAAAAACAGGAAGTCTGTAATTCTGTGTGTTCATGTTCTTAAGGGCATCTTCACCTTAAAATGGACAGTTTTCATTTACAGTGTAATACCTGTAAAATCAGCTGCTTTTTTTTGTGCACTGTTGCAGCTCGGGTTAATAGAGCCCCAGATCATTTTTCGCTACTTGTCTCATTTTTGCACAGATAGATTTAGAAAGCGGCAATAACCTGGTCACCTTGGCTTCCATTGGCAGTAACTCGCTGAAACTTTATTGTGTACCATTCATTGCTGTCACTTCTGAGGAACTGAAGTAACTGAATATTGAATTTTTTTAATATAATATTAACAGATAACACTTAGTGTACAGGCAAAAAGCACTACCTGTATGCCAGGGAAAAGGACCTGGATAAATATAATTGATACAATTTCTTGAGAAAGGTCTTGGCTCTTGTGAGGGGTTGTGTTTCTGCTTATAGTAAGTTTGAATGGGTGTAACATTCTGCTATCTCATGAAGAAACAAAGCTAAGAAATAAGAGATTATCCTCCAGAGCAGAAAGAATAAAGCAAAAATGTTCATTCAAAATGAACATGTTATTTAAAATTAAATGTTAATTCCTATTAAATATTAATTTAAATGCGACATTTTGGCATAACTTTTTTTTTTCTCTCAAGAAACTGTGCATGCACTGCCAGTAAAGAAATAGCCAAGAAAATAATTCATAACATTTGTTACAGGTGGTTTCTGTGCTAAAAGCTTTCTGTTTGTCACTATGGGGGAAACAGTATCTAAGTTACAGCAGAGAACAACTAATGATTTCTGAATGTAAGTGTTGTCTACTGCTTTCAAACACTAAAATAAAGATTTGAATTTTGAGTAACCTTAAGAGTGCAGCAGTGGCATTGGACCAGATTTCCCCAGGAAAAAGAAGCCTTAGCTTGCTGCATGTTTGAAGCCTCAGGGGAAAGGAAAGCAGGAAGAGAAGACCGAATTAATTCTCTGCTTTGATCGTGCCTCAAAATGGCTAGGAGCAAGCACAAGAGGATTTTGGTGTATTGGACTTAAGTTTGCAGGTTGATAGATAGCTCTGAGACCCAACTGTGTCCCTTCTTTCACTGTCTGTATGTTAGAATAACCTGGAGATAGGAAGAGGCGTGGTAGAGCAACACCTTGCTATTTGTAGAGATGGACAGGCAGAATGATCACACATTTCTACCAGCCCTCTCTGCTAAGTGGAAAATTGTCAGCTTGAGGTTGACACACACAGGGATGTGATGTTAGGGTGTACTGCATCAAACCTATCTCAGTAGATGTCCTCCAAAGGTAAGTAATACAGAGAGGTTCTATATCCAGTTTATTTAGATTTATTTATATATCTCTAAACTGACTCCAGTTTTCATAGAGAATAGACCCCACAGTCTTCATTTCTTTATAATTTCCCAGTATAGTTTTTAAAAGCCCCAATCAGAGTATTCCCCTTCTGTTTGTGAAAGATGATTTCATTATATTACAGATTTTACTATGATAAAAATATTTCCAGAGATTTAATACAAATCTTATTTTCCCCTTCAGAATTGAAGTTTTGCTTCTCCTCTTTCATAATACTGATTTTACATCCTCAAATCACAGATGATTCCTGTCCTGTTTCACATAATACACAAGTTGGTTAGGGGTTTTTTGGTTTTGGTTTGATTTGGGGTTTTGTGTTGGTTTTGTTTTGGGTTTGTTTGGTTTAGTTTGGTTTCATTTGGGTTTTTTGTTTGGTTGGTTTTGCTTGGTTTTTGTTTTTTTTTTTTTTTTCCCATGTGCTTTCCACTCAGGAAATGTTTCAGGCTGTGGATAAAGAAAAGCAGCCTTATTGATGAGGACAAGTCCATAGGGGGCTGTAATTGTGGAAGACCTTCTTAGCATTTAGCTGTAATGTTCAAAGGATGATAACAGGGTGCTTCTTTTAAGCAAAAGAACTGATTTTTATTTCTATATATTTCTTGTCAGAAATGCTTCTCTGGCTTCCATGGGATGAAAAGGATGAAGAATTATCTGAGATACCACAAAAATAAACAGATTAAAAAAAGAATGAGTACAAGCCAGATGGGCTTTTTAAAGAGTCAGCTGAAGGAAGCTGTAGGCCATAGCTGACTTTTGCACAGGCAATATTCTGGGAAGAAGCTACCCTTGCCAGAGCTACAGAGATACTAGTGTGTTTGACCAGGTAAGCTATTCTCAAAAGCTTCTCTAACATCAGGTCATCCAAAAAAGATACTTCCCTGTAATGCCAGACATTGCTTTTGGTTGTCCTTAAATATTAGGCTTGATTTACCTGGTGGAATACAAATCATATGAATAGAACTATTACTTTTTTCTCTTTCATTTACACAAGTGTAGAATACCTAAAAGTAAGACATCAGGCTGACATCAGATAATTTCAAGAAGATGATAAAACAAACAGTAGATTTCCTGAAAATACTGGCATGTGCTTTTTTCCCTGATAACTTACTTCATCCTCAACTGTACGAAAGAGCTTTCTAGTACCAGGTAATAAATATTCTGCACTTGCCAGGAGATGTGTGTTCTTTCTCATCCACAACATCTACTCTGTTTTCTGCCCATATGCTATAAAAGGAAATCTCTTCCTGAACCTGACTTAGTAACCAGTTGACTTGTATTAACACAGGGAAGAGGGCAGCCACAATATCCTACCCAATTTTTTCTTCAAGCAGATAGGTTCTGTTTATTTCACCATGAGCAGACTGAAAAATGGAGTAAAAAGTGCAGATTAAGTTTACTCTGTGCTTTGTTTTGTAATAACTATTTATTTATTTTTTACAATTCTTCACATTCAGTTTCCATACTCAAATGCCATGGCAAAAAGTGTTTTGAGAAATTGGTAGGCCCAAGGCAGCACATGTTAAGAAATTCACTTATATATGAGTTCATTGCTTTCATCAGAGCATACTGCCACATTATCACTTTGTTTTGAGTGGAACCACACTGCTTCTTTTATCTGGCTCTGTTTGGAGTACCCAGCAGGAGCTGGACAACAGCAGCTTCTCACAGCTGTTATGGAGCATCCTTGGCTGGCATATGAACTGCAGCTCCTTTGAGTAGGGGGATGCTGCTGATCAGCTGAGAGGCAGCATCTGGCCACTGTGATGGTAGCACCACGTGGATCATTTCCTGTCATTTACAACATGGATCTGTCCACTTGTGTCTGAAGTGGACACTTCCCTGTCTTTCTCTCCAGGAAACTGCTTTCAGACAGTAACTCTTCTTCCTCAGTGGATTTGGTTTCCAGCTCTAGAACCAATCACCAAGAGAAAAACCTCTGAAAGTGTGCAGATGATGTTCAGGGAAGCCAAGTTAGAAATCGTAACAAGGTAATCTTAATGCAAAGATAGCAACCATCTCTCCTGTCTTACCTCAGCCCTGAAACCTGATCCTCTTTCATTCTGGTTTCATTCCACATGAATTTAGGGGAAAAGAACCAAGACCCTTTTGCCCACAATAAAGAAAGGATTTTTTTGTGTGTTCCTACCTGAGCTACATATTGACATGGATGCTGCAATTCTGTGATTTTGCTGCTCAGCACAGGTCATGTGAAAAACACATTCTTACTCCTTCCTTTTGTGAGGAACAAACGTACACAAGTGTACCTTTGTCATCAAGATTATGAAATGAGGGCAGGCAGTGCACCTGCAGAAAGTTTCAGTAGGTGATGGTTAAAGACATTCATGTTAATGTCTTTATGTTAATTTTTCTTTCCAGCTGAGGAAATAAAGGTGGGAGTCACCCAGCTAAATATGTCGAATGAGAGAGAATCTTAATATAAATAGGTCTTGCTCTAAAAATGTCTCCATTGACTGTAAGGGGTGCCCAGGTCTCTTGTCACAGATGTCAGTTAAATGAATTCTACTCTATATGTGAAAATGGGGTAATTATATGCCTATGATTACCATTTATGAATTTCAGAGTTCCCCTGAAAACTTGGACAGAGTTCTGGCATACGTCATTAAAATTCTGCAACAAATAGGAGGAAGCCTCATTTTATTTCCCTCCTAGTGAAGATTTTTTTTTCTCCCTTGGAATCTGCTTATCCAAACCTAGTAAAAATGATTAATTTCTAGTGAAACTGAAAAGTCACCACAAATAGCACCAGAGGGTAATTTTATATCTTCAAAATAACCCAGTAGCACCAAATCACCCACATTATGGGTTTTCTCGTGGTGCCACTGCTATGCAAATTTTTCAGTGCCATCACTTACTCCAAGGTACCAAAAAGTAGTATTATCCTTTACTACTAGGATATGACCAATGTACAGGGTTTTTTTCCCAAGAACTGACAGGGTTTATATTTGCTTTATTATTCAGTTGTAACTGTAAGAAAAATTAATGGTTAAACAAGATGAGTAGCTTCCTGCCTCTCAAACACCCTCTTCCCCAAGATAATAAAGAGAAGTGTGTCATTTACTCCAAACTAAAGGAAGCTTTACACTGGAAGGCTGTTGTCAAAATATAGGCAGCGTGACTGAACACAGAACTTAACTGCAGTTAAAATTACAGAATAACAGAATAGGTAAATCTGGAAGGGACCACAGTGAGTCATCTGGTCCAATTTCCCTGCTCAGGGTGGGTCCCCCAGAGTACATTGCACAGGTTGTGTCCAGACAGCTTTTGAACCTCTCCAGAGATGGAGACTCCACAGCTTCTCCAGGCAATCTGTTCTAGTGCTTGGTTACCTGCACAGTAAAGTTCTTCCTCCTATTCAGGTGAAACTTCCTATTTATCAATTTCTGCATGTTGCCTCTTGTCCTATTTCTTGGTACTACCTAGAAGAGCCTGGCTCCATCCTCTTGACACCCTTCCTTTGGATACTTATAGACACTTATCCTCTCTCAGCTGTCTCTCCTCCAGGCTAAACACCAGAGGATTTGAAATGTAAAACATCAGAGGATTTAGTAAATCCCTTGGTTAGATCAGTTTTCTTACTAGTGATAAAGTATCTTTTCCCCAATGTGATTAATCTCTGACATTCATATTTAAAAGAAGTCATTTTGCAGCCCACTTGGGCCTAACAATTAATGTTACTTGACCAGCAGTGGCAATGAAAACTTTTAAGGGCTGCAGGCTCAGATGCTGGAGCTGAACAATGCTTTTTTAGTTGCAGGAATGTTACCAGAGGAGGAAAATACATAGCTGGTAACCACTGTAACTCAATCTTCTGTTATCTTAGGAACAGGCAATGGTGCTCAGAAATTATCATGCACCGTTTTCATAATTAGCCTACAACATATTTGAAACTGTTACCAGGTATCAACATAAAACCTGTTTTCCTAAATGCTTGTCTGTGAGTGAGTGTTAATTAATCACAGGCTAAAAATTGATGCTTCCTGACAGCAGATTTATTGACAGCACTTTCTTAAAAATGCTTAACCTACCTAATGGCAGTACCTTTGCTGTGGCAGTGACAACTAACAGAACCATCTAGAAGGCACACACACAAACACAAGTTGTTACCTGAACAAAGTGTGTGGCATATTATACATTATGCAAAAACATTGCAAAAATGAACATCTAGCTGAAAAAAACCACTTTAAAAATACATTTATTGCTTTTATTTTCTCTATATTTTGCAATTTACAAGCTGGGGGACAGATTTGCCTAGTGAAAGGGAGACAGCATCAAAATTCTTTGAATGCGTGCTTTTTTCTCCTCAGTCTCTGGACCACTAGGCCATGTCATGTCAGCTTAGTTTAACCTATGGGCATGTGAAATTTGATGTTTGATGTATTCTTTCCTACTAAAAAATTTGAAGACCAACATTTACCATAAACTACAAATGAGGCCATTTTGTTCACACATGCGCAGAGCCAGTTCAAATCATTAAGGTGCTGTATTTTAGGGCCAAAAAAGAAAAACAAGCACATATCACTGCACAAGCTTCAGCCTGTCTCCACAAGCTTGACTGTGGTCTTCCGTCTGTACAGCAGGTGCTCCATAGCTCCATAGAGCTTTAGATATATCCTTTGAAAAGATCAAACTGGGACACTGAGATTCCATCACAGTTTCTCAGCCAAAAAAACAAGCCTTCATAGAGCTGTGCCCTAGTTTAGTTGTTTCTTTGGGGATGGGTTCTTTGATAGCGTTTTAATTTGAAATCTCTCTTTTCCCACATACATATAGGTGATCACATGCAGGATCATGGGAGAAAAGAAAGACTTGAATAGGTCAAGTGGCTAAGACAGCAACCAGAATAACAGCTCAAGCCAGGTGGTTTCTGAGCCCCATGCACACCCTTTCAGGGCTCTCACGTGAGGCAGTCAGAGCTGCCATCACCAGTTCTGCAGTGGTGCCCTCTGCTCTGCACACTGGTCTCCTCTGTGTGGGCTCTGACACGGCTGAAAGGAGGTCATCATGAAGATACTGCTGGAAGAGGAACAGCAGGTGTTGGAAACTAGCAGGGTTTGCAAATGGTACTGTGCCTGCATATAGGCCACACACCTGAGGCTCAACCAAAGAGAAAGACACCATTTACCAGACCTGGGCTCACCACAGGAACTTCATAAATACCAAGACAGAATGAACCAGAAGGAACCATTGTCTCTGGGCTACCTGGGAGCTTTTAGGGTAAAGTAACAAAAGTAATTTGGGTAAGGTAATAAACCACTTACTTTGGGTCTGAGATGCCTGAACTTTACGTCATATTGGGGATATCTTCATGTTTCATACCCAGACATGACTGTAGGGCAGCAGAGGGCTTTATTCCACAATCGAGTATGATGATGTGCTTTTTGCTTGACGTACCAGAGGCAAGAGTGGCACTGCCTATGAAATTAATTCAGTTTATCAGCAGGGCAGCAGCATCTTGCATAGTACCTGGGAGTTGCATGCGAATCTAATTAAAGCGGCCAAATAACACCGGTAGCACACACCGGCCTTCTCTGCAGAGAAGGTGGAGCAGGGGACCCCGGTGCTAGGTGCGCTCTACACAGCACAGCCTGTGCTGTGGCCATTGTGCTGGAAGAGTGTGGTTTGTACTCGGTGCTGTGTCAGCGTTTGGATGCTCAGGTACCCTCCGAGCCCTCCCGTGCTGGTGCACCACGAACTTCTGCGTGCTGCAAGTGCCCACGGCAGGGTACTTCCGTCTGGCTTCTTGCTAATTCCTGGAGCAGGCAAGGAGGCAAATCCTTTTCAGGAAGGTTTAGTGCTCCGCCCGGAGTGCCTCCCCAATTGAATGTGCTGAGGTTGGACAAGGAGGAATTTCTTCACAGAAAGGATTGACAAGCATTGGAAGAGACTGCCCAGGGAGGTGGTGGAGTCACCGTCCTAGGAGGTGTTTAAGGATAAACACTGGCCGTAGCACTTAGTGCCGTAGTCTAGTTGACAAGATGGTGTTCGGTCAAGGGTTGGACTCGATGATCTCAAAGGTCTTTTCCAACCTAAATGATTCTGTGCGCCAGGAAGCACTTGAAACCCATCGGGTGTGAGCAGCAGCGGGACGCGGGGCCGCTCGTCCTGCACGCCGCTGCCGGGGAAGCAGAGTGTCTGTCGCCCCACACGCGCTGCGCTGCGCCGCGCCGGCAATGCAGCGCCGAGCCCTGAGCTGTACCGTGCGATGCACCGCTGGGAGCCCGCCCGGCAAAAGGGGATGGCCTGAGAGTGAGCCCCGTTCTGTTGGCGCGCCGGGCGCGCTACCTGCGTGTCTGTGGCCGTGACGAGAGCCCGCCCCTCGCTCACCCGCTCGGCCCGGGGGCGTCTCGGCGGAGATGGGCGTGAGGCGGCGGCGGCGGGCAGGGGCGCGGCAGCGCCCGGCACTCTCTGCCGGCGGGTCCGGGGACTTTCCCCTAGGCGGGCGCGGGGCCCATGAGGAACTGATGTCCTCCGTGCGTGGCCTAGTGAGCAGGTCTTCAGAACATCCCGGCATTCTCTGCTACCCCATGACGCTTTATAAACCCCAGCGGATGGGACAACCTCAAGGACACGGCGACCAACTTTTACACTCAGGTTTTTCTCTTTGCTGGTCTCCGCAGGCGATGCACAGCGGACAGACGACATGGCTGCCCACCGAGGGGCGCCACGGCCCCGGGCAGCCGCGGAAGGCGCTCGCGGAGGGACGAAGCGGCCCCGGGAACACGCTATGCAAATGAAGCGCCTCGGCCCCGCCCCGAGCCGCGCCAGCCCCGCCTTGTGACCGCCCCAGCGCCCGCAGGCTGCGACAGGGAGCGGCGGGCCACACATCCCCCGGGCGGCTGTCTGCACGGGCCCTGCGGTACGTTTTTAGGCTGTGCTAGCAGTTCCCAGAGGCAATGGGAGTCACTTCTGATGGCTGCGATTTCCTGTACTTTCGTAGAAAAAATGGAGTCAGTTTTTCTTTCAGTTGGTTGGTTTGCTTTGCCCCCCTCAGACAACTCTGCACACCCACAGTGTAAGTGCAGGTGTTCTTGCTGGCCCTCGTCAGCAGGGCCTGACGGTGAAAGACCAGCATCCCAGTCGCTAGAGACCAAGACAGTACCTGGAGGGGAGACCCAGAGGTTTTAGAACCGACAGGACTGCACAAACAGTTCTCGCCACAGCCAGTTCTTTCTTCCTCTAGGGCTAATGAAATGTTAATAAATTCTCATTCAAATACTTGAATAGTGCCTATTCACTTGTATATTAGAATCCATGTGTTGAGTTTCTCTATGCAGAATGTGAAAAATAACACGCTTCAACTTTCAGTTTCTATTAAGAGTAGCTACAGACTTGTTCTTTAATGATTCACAACCAAACATCAAAGAGGAATAACATTCAAAGTTTTTAAAAAAGTAATCCTAAGTCAGGTCTTTTAAAAAAGGCATCTAGCACCTCAGCCTTTTAACACAGTTGCCCTAACAGCCCCTTGAGGTCAGTGAATACTGAGAGCTTTGCTTTACAGACGAGAAACACAGGTTTTCACATTACAACACATGCTGCAATTCTGAACCAGAGATCTGGAGATGACCAAACTAACAGCAGAGAAAGCTGCACTACAGAGGGCACGGGATGCAACTCCTTACCCCACAAACACAGTCCTTCCATATGTCTACCTGAACAGGGTAAGGACTTGAAAACAGATCTCACACTTCCCATCACAACTACCACAGCTCCTAAGCACAGCATGAACCCTGCCCTGCGCTAGAAGCAGACACCAATTCTTGCACTAAGACACAATTTAGCACACTGCATTCCAAACACCGGGTGGTGCTCCAGGAACACCAAGGGGGAACTCCTGAGAAATCTAACTAGGGCAAAGGGCGACCGAGGGCACAGAAGCACAGGGGTTAGGCGGAGGAAGTTCTCAACCAGCCATTGGGAAGTGCGAGTGCCTTGCGGGCTTCAGGTGCTATGGACTGCACAGCCACTGCTGTTCAAAAGCACGCAGGGTACAGCATGAACACCACTGTGGTTTAGTCCCAAAAATTACAAAAGAACTTGAAGTGGACGTATGTACTACTGAGATCCCAGAAATTCCTATTCATTCCTGTAGGACCTGATCGATGAATCTATCAGTCAAGTGTAAGGATGCCATTTAATAATGCTAACTACTGTAATAGGACAAGATTAATTCAAAATAGCACTGAAGACATTATGTTTTTACAATTACATGTCATTATCCAATATACCAAAACATGCAGTTTGTGCAGGTATTTCAGCAACACTGAAAATAAAATCTCCCACTTTCTTTGCCTCAAACTATTTTGTACAGGGAGTAAAAATGTAGCAAAGGAAGGGCTTGATTAGAATGAATGCTTTACAATACACTCACTGTCTCCAGCAGACAGCAGCATTTTCATTTTGCTTATCTCGGTGTTACCAAAGTAGAAATCGATATTCTATAGGTCCCCTCTATCAGTTTTACAGTATTTCAGCTACACATCTAAAGAAACTAACTCATCCTTGTGGGATTACACCTTGAAGCCACTCAAAGTAAAGCTTTACTGAAGGTGTTGCAATGTTACTGAAATGGCTGGAATATTTAGTAGCCAAAATCAAAGTATTGTAAAAGTTCAAACAAGGTTTGAACAAAAAAGGTTTTATTGTTTTAGTAGCAGTCAAAATATACTTAGTATAGAAATCCATGTTCATTTGGAAAAAAAAACACAGCAAACAAAACTGTAAATGATACCTCACCATCTAAATTAAATCTGCTTACAGTTTTGGTGGCCGAAATAGCTGTGACTTGACTGCTAACTGCTAATTTGCCAATGTGATATTAAATGGGCTCTAAACTGATAGTATAATGTTAAATGGGATCAGGATGCCACTTATATTTCAAGTGTTAGGAAAACACCCCATAAAAATAGTCAACCAACTACTTTCTCTCCTAGTATGAGCAACAGTGAACATTATGAGCAACAAGCCTGAAACAGATAATTCAACTTTTTGATTGAAATTTTTAAACAATTTTCAATTATTCAAGTATTATGGTCCCTATGTACACACTTCTATGAGCCTAGAAAAGATATGGTAGACAATTGAGCACACTACCATCAAATTGTAAGAATTACAAAAATGTCAGGTTTTAAACAGCAAATTGTACCTTAATAGTTTAATTAAAAATAGAAGAGTTAGGTAGACTATTTTGCAAATACAACAGCACACTAGTGTGCTGCATATTAAGGCAATACCTTTAAATGCGCACTTGTCATCTTGAACAAGTTTTATACAATTGCTACCAAGTGAAAGAACTATCATTGTCTTGCAAAACTGAGAAAGAAATACAAAATATCTGGAAGCCTACATTTCAAAGTACAAAATTAACTTTCAGTCCTTGTGTTGAAATACTATACACAGTACAAACAGTGATTCTCCCCTACAAGATCTCACGAGGATTTCTTAAAGCTGGAGGCAAATTTGAAGGTTTTGACTCTTCATCCAGAAGCACCAAATCTTCAATTTCACTACCTTTGTATTTTCTTTTACATATCTTCACAATAACTTTCTTCTTGAGGAATAATTTCAAAGCTTCTCTTGAAGCCACTGCTTTGGCATTTTCCATACTTTTACCACAGCCAGTACCCAAGTAGACAGACTTGCACCTCAGTTCACAAACTATATTTTCTAGAGAGCTTTTATTTTGAGGCAAGTCTGCAAGTTCCTTCAGGGGAACGAAAGCAACATCTAACGTAGCTTTTACAGACTGAATAGATGAATTTAGAAGTTCTGCATGATTTACATTAGGACTGAAGCCTCCGACAGCAACCAGTTTCCAGGCTACAGCTTTGTAGAGTCTGTTGAAAAAAGGTTGTCTTTCCTTTGCATCTTCGCTGGTTAGCGGTTTGCACAAAGCCTTCGCAGGGCTTTCGCCGGCCTGTGAGCCACTCTTGGAGGCCAGCAGGGAAGCACCTGCCTGAGCTCCACCCCGGGAGGGCCCTTGCTGAGCTCCACTCCGAGCAGCCAGCAGCGAAGCAGCCACCTGCGCACTGCTCTTGGAAGCGAGCAGGGAGGATCCCAGCTGCACGCCACTCCGAGCGGCCAGCAACGAGGCGGCCACCTCCGCACTGCTCTTAGAGGCCAGGAGCGGGGAGCCCACCTTAGCAGTGCCCTTGGAGGCCAGCAGCAGCGAGGTGCCCACCTGAGTACCACTCTTGGGGGCCAGAAGCAGCGAGCTGCTCACCTGTGCACTGCTCTTGGACACCGATGCTGGGGCACTCACTTGTGTTTTGGAAGACAGCAACGCAGCACTTGCTTGAGGGTTGCTCTTCGTGGTTGGTGGCACTGCTGGCACCTGTGGGGTGCCCTTGGTGGTCAGTGGCACTGCTGCTGCCTGTGGGGTGCTCTTGGCAGCTGGTGGCACTGCTGCTACTGCTGGTGCTGCCTGTGGGGCGCTCTTGGAGGTTGATGGCACTGCCGCTGCTACCACTGCTTCCTGTGGGGTGCTCTTGGCAGCTGGTGGCACTGCTGCCACCACCACATCTGGCTGGGGGGTGCTTTCAGCAGCCAGTGGTGCTACACTTACTGTAGTTTTCTTTTCAGGTGATGGCACACTTTCACACTTGCTTTCCTTAGGTGGGGTTGAGCAAGGCTTCTTTCCTGGCTCCTTTTCAGATGAAGGTGGCTTTTGCTCAGCAGTACTTTCAGCATTAGCAGGTTTTCCTTCTGTTTCTATGTCTGAGACTGTGACCATTTCTTGATCTGAACTGCAAGTTGATTGGGAGCTTTCTGGATCTTTGCTAGTACTTTTTTCCTGCTTTTTGGGCAATGTGCTCTCTGTTTCCTTCACTCCTTCTGCCTTGGTTGTTTTCACATCCTTTACAGCATCCTTAGAGTCTCTGCTTTTCTCAACAGCTTGTCTCTTGCAGGGCTCCTCTACCCCTTCTGGAAAACAGGTAAAATATGTGATCCTCTTTGATTTCTACACTATGAAATATCCATGTAGAGAGAAATATCTAAAACTTAGCAATAATCTCTGTGAATTTAAAGGATATATATCAGCAATACAGCTTGAACAGTCATTTAAAGTATTAACCTACTATTTCAGAATTTTGGATTTTTTTGACAAAATCCTGAAAATATTCATGCGAGATATCAGATGTTGGTTTGGGACCCATACGCAAGTATGTATTTCTGTTCTTGAAGTCCAAACCAAAACTGGCAAATACACATTAAATGGGCTATCTGACCTAAAAATCAAAGAAGTGTATTTTGTCTACTAATATCACAAAAGATCTTTAAAACATCAGTCTGAGAATTTCTTTAAGAAACTCAGTTTCTTACACAGTAACAATGTCTGACTGACAACAAGGACAAAGTAACAAAAATATATTTAAGCTGGAGTACAGCAGCCCACATCACAAAGCACAAATATTAAAGTGCACCAGCTGTAGAATTCGAAACAATAGCTCTACATTACCAAAGGATTATGTACGCATTATGCCCACTTTAGAGACATTATATTAGAAAAAGAATAGCACAGAGAGAGGAAACTATTAACGGCAGTTTTAAAAGTAAATTATTTCGACTACTTTCTAACCCCGAGGCAAACTGAGAACATTCAGAAACAAGCATTTTCTAGACTCCTATGTATTGTCACAGCTATGATCTGCTAACCATTGCTACTTGATATGCCTCTTTTCTTCACCTTGGCAACCAGTTCGTCTCTCGTGGTGTGGACAGGCGCGTTGGTCACTTGGATGCCTTCGGCCATTTCCAGCGCCTTTTCCATGACCTGCGGCGGGTACCTGGAGGGGCAACAAGAGGAAAGGAGGGAAGGGGCCTCATCAGACGGTCGCGCCGCGCCGCCACCCCCCCGTCCCCCGGCGGGTCCCTCTGAACTCACCGGCACCCCAGGAAGACATGGTTGGCCCACACCATGGAGAGGGACACCAGGCGCTGCAGCTGGGCGCTGCCCGCCGCCGGCAGCTCCCCCACATTGCGCAGCAGAAACTCCCGGCGGTACCGCCAGTGGTGCTCGGGCTCGCAGGCCCCGCGCAGCGTCTCTGCCCAGGCCGCCTCTTCCGCCGTCCGCCCCAGGGGTTCGCCCGCCGCCGCCTTCCCCGCCATCGTCGCCGCCGCCGCCGCCACCGC
>VXAC01007672.1:1031103-1177801 GCA_013399225.1 Rhipidura dahli
GGGCGGGGCCAGGCAGGGGGCGGAGTGAGCGCCTCAGGCCTTGGCGCCTGCGCAGAACCGGTTGTGTCTCGTCCCAGCCGCTCATTTCCGGATGCCGAGGGAAAAGAGGAGCTCTGGGCGCGGCTACCAGCCCTGTATTGAACAAAAGTTCTGCTTTACAGGTTGATTTTTCCCCGCTTGCTGAGGTCGGAGTTCACGGGGGATCAGTTGGTGTTTTACCACGGAATCACAGAATCAGTTAGGTTGGAAAAGTTCTCTGAAATAATGGACTCCAACCTTTGACCGAACACCACGTTGTGAGGTAGACCATGGCACTAAGTGCCACGTCCGGTCTTCCTTTAAACACCTCCAGGGATGGTGACTCCACCACCTCTCGGAGCAGCCTGTTCCAATGCTTGGCAACCTTTTCTGTGAAGACATTCCTCCTAATATCCAACCTAAACCTCCCCTGATGCAGCTTGTGTCCTTTAATCCTGTTGCTCCTGTTGCTTGGGAGAAGGGGCCGATCCCCATGTGGCTACAACCTCCTTTCAGGTAGCTGTAGAGGGCAATGAGGCCTCCCCTGAGCCTTCAGTTCTCTGTGCTAAACAACCCCCAGCTCCCTCAGCCACTCCTAATAACCCTTGTGCTCCAGACTCTTCGCCAGCTTAGTTTCACTTCTGTGGCCTTGCTCCATCACCTCCATGTCCTTCCTGAATTACGGGCCCAGAACTGGACACAGCAGTCGAGTTGTGGCCTCACCAGTGCCGAGTGCAGAGGGACAATCCTCTCCCTATTCCTGATGGCTGCACTATTTCTGATCCAGGCCAGGATGCCACTAGTCTTCTTGGCCACCTGGGCACACTGTTGGCTCATGTGTTGCTGGCTCATGTTTAACCAGCACCCCCAGATCCTCTTCCACTGGTGGAAGGAAAAGGACCCTCAGGTCCTCTCCCCCTTTCCTCCTGTGTTGTCCACAAAACTGGATTTGTTACCTGGTGTGCAGCAGGATAATAACTGCATACTCAAGAGAGAGACATCGATCGTTTATTTCAGAGTTGCACAAGCTGGGGTTCTTGGTGTTTTTCCACAAATCAGGTAGGCTCCTCTGGATTTTCTGTACCATTATTGCTACACAGAAGTTTGGAGTTAGTTACTTTCCAAGGGCAGCCCCTGTATTATGATTGGTTAGTCATCTCCATACAAGTTATGTAACCCCAGCTAACTTCTATCCAATGCCCAGGGGATGGGTCTTCAACGGGGCAGGGGTGTTTTGACCACTAGACACAAATTTTAATATATATAGTTCAGGTATAGGATACACAGACCTTGAGTACATGCCAAGTTAGCAATCTATACATAGACATACATCAACATCTTGATTTGCTGTGTTCTTAA
Organism: Rhipidura dahli; assembly: GCA_013399225.1. Taxonomy (NCBI): domain Eukaryota; kingdom Metazoa; phylum Chordata; class Aves; order Passeriformes; family Rhipiduridae; genus Rhipidura; species Rhipidura dahli. The sequence goes on from VXAC01007672.1 coordinate 1,032,481, forward strand.
AGCCTGTTAGTTTCTGGATATCCTTGACTAAGGGATTCTAGCTGCTGTCTATTCCACTGATTGGGTCTCCTTTCTTGATGATTGCACCAAAGAATATCCTGACTTAAAATAATCTTGACAAATTCCACATTTTACAACATTGGCATGTGACAGGAAGGATGACAGGCAGGTGGTGGCAAGGACATGGGTGGTTGTGGCATTTTGGAGGAAGCATTTGGAGGACTGCTGGCTACAAAAGTTTCACCTAATTGATCTTGCAGCTCTGTAGGCTGTCTTTAGTTTGAAAAATATTACTCCAGAATTTGATTCAAAACCATTTGAACAATTCTCTGTGAAAAAGTAATAAGCTTGCTGTGAAAATGTCACAAGCTTCAGTCTGCCAAGAGGGTGCTTGCTGAATCAGTGCAAAAGAGGAAAGAATTTTGAATTCTGAAGCTTCTGGAGAGCTGTATCTATATTTCCTCCTGAATTAAAGGTCTGGGTTTGCTTAAGTTTTCAGTTTTTAACTTTCTTTTTACCTGTCATCATGAAGTGAACTACAGGATAGATTGTGTTTAAGGAAGGAGCATTTCTCCTTAACTGACTTAGACGTCTTATTTTGTGGACATGGTTATGTAGTGGTTTAACTAAGAATACCTCTATACAGCAAAAACTAAGTGATTGAGGAAATGAAGTCAGAAAAAATATAGTCCAATGCACTGTTGCTCTTTATCTACTGTTGGAGTGGAAGTGCTTTTCCTTTGCTTTCCTGGTTAGGCCACACAATGTTATCTTGTGCGTTGGTAAGAATAGTTCAGTGATAGAGAGCAAGGGAACGGTAATGAATGCCATGGGGCTGACAAGCTCCCTGTTGTTCTGTGTTTGCATGCAGAGGAAGAAAAGGGCAGAAAGTTTGTACCCTCTCTGCTGTGGGTGTCTTAAAGCAATGGGTTTGTTACAAAACAGTGTCAGAAAGCTTAGAAACAGCACTGTAGTCACCATCTGCTTCCAGGCATTAATTTTATCAGTCCCACATGTGGTTATCTGTTAATGTAGGCTCAAATACAGGAAGGGCTTGATCTGTCACGTTAGGGTTTCTGCTTAGAGGTGAGGTGGGCCTGTCTCCTAGACCTCTGAGTTTGTGATACCACAGTTCTTGACTTCATGGTCCATACAGACCCTAGAAAGGAAGGGTGAATGGAATCCCAGGCAAACATAGGTTTGAGTTTGCACCTCAGCCAAGATCATCCATTCTGCCAGCCTGGTTGTTCACACTTTTCAATGAACCAGTTTGCTTTTTAATGGAGCTGGTTGGCACTTGACCCAGGCTTGAGATCTGCCCCTCAGAGACAACAGGAATTCAGCCAAACCTGAGTGGCTGCAGCAGAATCATCTGTACTCTTGCAGAAGAAGAAGAGCAAATAGTACAGACAAGAATGCGCCATCCTTCTCCACAAGCATCTGAGTTGCCAATGGACTAAGGACTAGTCCATGTTGAGCTGCTCATATACCAGTTAAGAGTGGGAGCTGGGGAGGGTTGGACTCCATAGGGTGATGGGAACATTTTACACTCAGAGGGATCTCCAGAAGTCGTATTCTGGTGTTGCTGGGTTAATGACAGCCAAACATCAGAGGTAGGACTCCACACCCCAGAGCTTTGTGAGTGCTTCCAGTCACCCCATGTGCATAAGTTTTTATGGACTCACCTGTGAGTCCTGGGCTCCTACAAAAGCATTGTTCTAGGAAGTGTTGGAGACTCAGCTCAGCTACAGAGCTTAGTACATTATCTGGTCCTAGAGTGGCTAAAAGAATGATTAAAAGAACCTTTTCTTGCCCAGTTTTAGAGGACAAATGAACTGAGAGCCATCTCACCTCTTTGCTGACTGACCATGTGTGTTAACACAAATGTTGGTGACAGATGCAGAAAAGTCAGAAACAATTTTGCACTCATCTGGAATGGCTCACAACAGTTTTCGGTTGTAGTGAATGACTTCTCTGGTCTGGTATCTTCCTGGAACCTTATGCTTTAATTTTGGGTTAATTTTCTCTGGTGTTACTGTTGCATCAATATATTGCTGCTGGTATAAAGACGACTTAAAAAATTGAGTCTTTTGTCTTCCCTACCTGTTTTTTTTTTTTCCAGTCATGTTTTTTCTACTTTCTTAAGATGTGCTTGAATTACACTGGAAACAGGATAAATCCTAGCTCTGGAGTATGGGATGGCATGCAACAGAAAAGCAGAGGTGCTTTTCTGCAGTGCTTTCTGAACACTAAGAGACATACTGTGTCTCAGGTTGATTAAACAAGCATATACATTAGAAAAGAGAGAAAAAAACTGCTGTTAATTTTGAAAAACAAAACAAGTACCATTTTCATTCTCACCAGGAAAGGCAATTTTGAAGTTAAACACCTCACTGATGATGTTAATGCTGTGCATTTAATTTTCAACATTGGAAGAAAAGAGATGGTTTTGTTCTCACTAGGGAAGGAACTTCTAAATACCATGTCAATGGTAGTGTTGTTAAGAGTCATTTGGGGCTTGATAATAGCTGCTTTTGGCAATATATAACAAAAATCTCAAGGTGAATCATACCAGTGTCTATAAATCACAATATTGCACATGCACTTCTTGTATAATAAGTTTATATGTGCCTTTATAAACCAGTGAATTATTATTTCTTCAAAGTCAAGTCCCACTGAAACACAGAGGGCAGTATCTCCCATTGACTTCAATTATATTCTGTGCAGTTAAGGTTAATATATAGTGACATTTTCTACTCAGCTTAATATGAGAACTGTGCTCTTAAAATCATGCAATGCAAAGAGAGCTCAGAATTATTGCCAGAGAAAGGCAATAACAGTGGAATCTTACTGGCCTGGCACAATAAATCCCCTGAACACCATCTTCAGTTGGTCTCTGCTATAAGTAATAGGTAAACTACTGGAGAGCTCTGCCTGAAGTCCATTAGAAATGCAGCTTGAAGAAGGATGGGGAAGAGACATTTTGCTGTTTCCTGATATAATGTGTTCTGTTAGAGCAGATCATTGAAGTTCTCCTATCCAGGCAAGGGAGAGCACTTCAAGGGAGATGTGTCTGCATATGTCGAAGTAGCCAGTCATTACTGTTCAGTAAACTAATCCTTGGAATAAAATAAATTATTTGCTAGAATAGCACTGATTACTATCTAGGCTTGTCAGTGGAAGTTAGACTAGACCTGTGGTTTTGTTTCACTATGGTCATGCAACTGTTCTTATGCTACCGTAAGCAGCTCTGGATTACAAAATCATCCACTGCTCTGAGATTGCTCAGCTGAGGAAAATGTATTGAGTAATTAGAGAGTATAGAAACTAAGGGTAAAAATGAAGGTAAATTGATAATAATTTTCCTTTACACATAGGTACTCTTATTACTAACTTAAATACTATTTTGCATTTAGTAATACCTTATACTTTAAATATATAACAGTGGCTACAATAGGGTTGTCAGTTGTTCTTTAAATGACTTTGTTAAACTTTAACTACAGCTAAAGGTAGCATATCAATTGCTAAATTTTTCTTGCTAAACTATGCTTTAGGTAGCATGCCACTTGCTAGAAGTCCACTGCTTGGCATAAAATTTTCACTATCGAGGATGGAAGTTTAGGAGACTTTACTACTGCCAAACACGATTAAGAAAAAAGGGCTTTTTCTAGGCTAAATTATTGTGGAGATCTTATATTTGAGGTTCTTAAGTGCCTTTATGCTCTAGAGAAAACTTGGAATTTGTCAGAAAAAACTGAATTGGGGTGTCCGGTCTTCTGACTACACATAGCATTATCTATAAGCCTTGAAGAAATTAATTTTCCATATTCCTGGATTAGTGTGTGTCCCTACCATCCTTAATACTATTGCAGTCAATTGTTCGCCTGTTGTGGGCCCAAAAGGGACCTGTGTTTGCCACTGTGGACTGGGGTGGGTCTATGAACTGAATGAGGCTATGGAAATCATCCCCTGTGCTCCCCAAAAGATTCTGTTTTCTCTTTTTCACAGGTGTTTGAGTGTGTGTTATTGGTGAGAGAACAAGGACCTGGCTGAAGGGAATAGTAAGTGTGGAGGCAAGACTGAAACTATTGGGAGTGGAAAACCTTAACATGAGAGCAGTAGGGATAGGACACTGGGATTGGGTGAAGCAGGAGATTAAATTCTCAAGGAGATATGAAGGACAATGAGTTCAAGGCAATGGAACAAGTACATACAGACAAGGAGTCTATATGAGAGAAAAGACGTGGAGGCCGGTGAGGAAACCAGAAGAATGAGAGCGCATTGGTAGAGCAGACAAAATCAAACAGAATTAAATCTTGGCTCTGAGAAAAGGGACAAGCTATCATGGGAAGGGGAGCATTGACAGAGGAACCACTGGGATTTGAACAGAGACTTAGAGAAAGAAAAGTTAAAACTCACAAGCACAGAGACATTAGCATTCCAATGACTTTTTTTTTTCTATTTCCAAATAGTTATGTGCTAGGGTAAGTAAAACCAAGGAAATATTCAGACTTTTTAATTTAGTAAAAGATATTTTCTTGTCTTTTCTGTGTTCTATAGAGGAACAAAAGAGGTAGAACTCCATTTGGTTGCAAAAATCTACCTTGAAAGCTACCTTTAAAGAGTTTTTAAGTAGGTAGCCTTAGGCCTTTGGCAGACAGCTGTAACCTGGAGTTGGAAAAAGCAAGACAACAGCCTTAGGAATCTTAATGCAAATATTGTCATGAGTTCATTGTAATTCAAGAGGATTCAGGAAAGTACTAAAAGGGCAAGGAGGTTTTATATGAGACAGAATCTATTGTGAGGCTACAACATACCTACATTTTATTTGTGTGTGAGCATATGTATGTATACAGCATGTATGCATGTCTGCATGCACACACATATGTAATACAATATAGATGTGAGTATGTGTTAAAAACTCTGTATTATTGATAATGTGAGCACCTGTAAATCCAGATATCCCTGCTCCTTCAGTTAAGCTATTCGTGCCTTGGAGGAGAAGCAAAATTACAAATAATATTTTGCTGGCTTGAGTTGTGGATAGGTACATTACATAAAGGGATGCTATTAAATCATTATACCATGCTGTACCAGTATGACTTTTGTATGTCCTACATATTTTGCAGACACAAATAACTATTTTAGAAATTATATAAGGAGCTTTCCTGAGAATACAGGCAACACTGTCAGATCTAATTTGAATTACAGCTATTGGAAATCATGTTTTTCATTACTGTTATACCAATGTCCTGACAGCCTGCAATTTACCTGGTATGAACAGCACGTCCTGAAAATACAGAGCTGTTTTGTGTGCCGTTGTATTTTTGTATATCCTTCCTCTGCATAAGAATGATATTTCACATTTATTCCACTGGATGGCACTAAAGGAGACAAGATTGCACGGACATATCTCCAAAAGCTGGATATAATTCCAAGAATTGAGAGTGGCTTACTTTTTCATTCCATTACTGAAATAGACAAATGTGGACTCATTTTCCATCCTGATGTAATAATTTGTCATCAAAACCAGTTTTTAAACACTTCTAGCTGTAGTTCTAAGATTTGACAGTAGCAAAATTACAGTGGAGGCAGAGTCAAGGCTTCTGAATCTGAATACCCCTTCTTCCTTAACAAAGGTAAAGGCTAAGAGAAGTGGCTTTGGCCCATTCTGGATTCTTATATGAAGGTTTACAAAGCATCTGAAAAATTTTGACCGCTGACCTCCACAGCAATGCTGCTGATACTGTCCACTTCTACCCTTACGAGCAAGTGCAAAAATTTCGTTTTTAAGCTAATTTGAAAGAACTACATAGGAAGGCATTCAGGATTAAAAGCTCCCACCTGTTGAGGAAATGTATAGTGTTTCAGAGAACCTCATGAGCTGAAACTCCATCTGTGCTCCCTACAAAAGGACCCCTGTTTTTTCCTGGATAAGGAGTTTGCAATCCTGTCTGGAAGGCACACAATTACACTCTGTCAATGAGACCTGTAGGAGTCATAGGAGTCATCTTTGACTTCACTCTTTTTTTGACCCGTTTATCTTGATGTATATGAATTTTATTTCCTTTTCTTCTCTAAAGTATCTTCTCGTCTCTGTTCACATCACAGATATGCTTTTTTAGGTTTTTGTTATCTCTTATCCTGCTTATGACAGCTTTTTTTTTTTCCCAGGCCTGACCTGACCTGTCAAAAAGGTCCCTTGAAACACTATTCTTGCACTTCTCTCCCTGGCCTACTTCTGTGGTTCCTTTTTGTACTTACCTCTTTAGTGTATCTCCATAGATTTCCCTGTCTCTGCAAGCCCTGTAGCCATCTGAGAGTGCAGTTTGACAATTTTTTTGGCAGCTGCGCTGGCCTAAGACAGTTTTTGCTCCCAGCCACCCATGCCTGTCTCTTTGATATGCCCGCTGGTTTGCTGGCACAGTTGTTTTGTTCAGCTGTGTGGTAAACCAGATTAGGAATCTGATTTGGCTGAAAAATACCACAGGGGAGAGAGGAGAGGAACAACCAGCTTATTTCTCCAGTTGAGGCTATGAGGCAGTTGGGTCTGCAGCAGGGACAAGGGTGAGACCCGGGGTTGCAGAGCAGCCATGGCTTGTGCTGGTTTATGTAGGGCTGCTGCCAGCTGTTAGGCTGGGACCTGTTCTGACCCTAGAGCTCAGCCAAGCTAGAAGCTGCCTGCTGCCGACAGGGTAGTGCTGCGCCTCCTTCCTCACCCCTTAGCATGGGTTGGTTCCTGTCCTTTCCCTTGTGCCAACACAGGTGCTTATCTCACCCAAGTGAGCCAGCTGTGGGAGCTGACCCAGCACAGAAGCACTCCCTTCTTCTGAGGGCTTGCCTTGCCATTGTCTCGAGAGCCCATGGAGCCCACCCACTCAGCAGCAGCTGGGTGCTCTGTCAGCTCGACTTCGGCCTCAACTGCACCTCAGCACTTAACACCTCTCTCTTTTCCTGTCATTGCCTGTCCTCTTTGCTCTCAGTCTCCACATCTACTCCATCTGCTTTTCTCTTAGCTGTGTTAATGATGTTCTTTTGGTCACCCTCAACATATGGAATACACTCTCTGGAGCAATTGCTGCATCTTTCAAATATCTCAAGATTTTCTCTTACCATGACACATACTGTAAACTGCCAGCAGATAATGCCTAGTTTAGTTGCTTGTAGGAATTTTGGAGTTCATTACTACACTCAATGTGCCCATGTGTTAACTTGAAACAGGCATAGTCTATCAGTTTATTTGAGAAGCTAAAAGGGATTAAACTGCCGCAGAATATTTATTTTTTTAAAGCAAAAATTCCCATAGCTGGAGGAGATGCACCTCCCTAAGGTCATATATAAATATCAGAGGATTATTTTCTCTTGCTTTTGCACCTTGAATCATCATTCATGCTTGTGCAAATGGATATAGCATTGCTACTAAGCAGTTTACAGTAACATCTTACAGAATTGTAAATTAGTGCCCCAGAGACATGATAGCAGAGAGTCAGCACTTACATGGGCAGCTGAGCATAGAGATTTAGGGATTTCTTTTCACCTAGCTGTTTTCACTGTTTGTGTTCTTTTTAGACATGTAGGAGCATATCCTAAACATATTTCATCCTAGTATCTTGGTGTGCTAAGCATTCTTTTTCCTATTCTGTTAAATAAAAACTGTATAGAAAACAGCAATGAGCAAAGCTGCACATTGCCTTGGAAGCAATAAAATTATCTGTGTTTGCCGTTTAAAAAAACAAACAACACAAACATGACAGAGGGCACCTCTACACCATGCAAAAGAGCACGGACTTAGCATATATTCATCGAGTTACTTGTGAAATAGGAGGCAGCAGCTGTAGGCTTGTGTATGAGTGCTGTTGCACCCAAAGTACTTAACCCTGTGGTAGGTGGTGCTAATTAGGTTGGACATGGTGCTAATTAGGCTAGCTACAGCACTGTGGTCATGCAAATACACAGTGCCTGTGAGTCGGGCTCAGACCTGGCTGGAGGATTCTGCACAAACCGCTGCATTAGGCCATATGTGCACATCCAGAGAGAGAAATTGTTTGCCCATGGCCTCTTGTTCATTACCCCTGTAGGGTTTAGCTTCAGTAACAGATGCATTTGCCACATACAGGTGTTAGATGTGGCTTTGTTCCAGGGTTTACCCCCCTCTTGGTAAAAACAGAAGATGTTCTTTCAAGTGTCTTTTTCAGGCTCTGAGTTGTTGCTGTGGAATAATGGGCATCCAGCATAGCTACTTCTTAGAACTGTTCTGTTTTACTTCTTAATTACGGCTGTAAGTACTGAGAGGAGCAGAAAATAAGGGGATGGTAATTTTTTCAGTCACTAAAACTTTATAGAAATTGTGAATATTTGCTGCAAGGTCATGGAGGCATACAGCAGAATGGCAAAGAGCAAAGCACATTCTCCTCCAGTACATTTATCAGGAGATCTGCCTTCCCCCTTCACTGAGACAAAGCAATGTTTCAGATTGGAGATATGATCATGACTACAATGTAAGTTGTAACTGGATGGCAATACATCCCCAAAGCACTGACTGCAGAATTGCTGTCTTTTAAAATAACTGTTTAATGTATCTATAAACATAGCATTCTTTCAAAATTTGAATGTTCAGGTTGATGTTTGTAGGAAGGTTAGGGCTTATTAGTAAGAACAAAGTAAGCTGAAGAAGCATTGCTCATTGTGCACTTGCAGCCCAGAAAGCCAAACGTGTCCTGGGCTGTATCAAAAGGAGCATGGCCAGCAGAGTGAGGGAGGGGATTCTGTCCCTCTGCTCTGCTCTCATGAGACACCACCTGGAATGCTGCATCCACCTCTGGGGTCCCCTATGTAAGAAGGGCATAGACCTGTTGGAGTGAGTCCAGAGGAGAGCAGGATCATCAGGGGACTGGAGCACCCCCTCTATGAGGAAGAAGCCTGGAGAAGAGAAGGCTCTGGGGGGATACGATTGTGGCCTTTACCACCTAGAGGGGGTCTGCAAGAGAGCTGGAGAGGCACTTTTCACAAGGGCATGTAGTGGTAGGACAAGGGAGAATGGCTTTGAACTGAAAGGGGTTAGGTTTAGATTGGGTATTAGGAAAAAATTCCTTGCTGTGAGGATGGTGATGCACTGGAACAGGTTGCTTTGAGCAGTTGTGGATGCCCCATCCCTGGAAGTGTTCAAGGTCAGGCTGGATGAGGCTTGGAGCAATCTGGTTTAGTGGAAGGTGTCCCTGCCCATGGCATGTGGGCTGGAACTGCCTGATCTTCAGGGTCCTTTCCAAGCCAAACAGTGCTATAATCTATGATAACTGACCAGTGGCAGGTCAGCAAGGAGCTATGCTTTATAATATACTTGGACATAATGGACTGAGACATGTTACCTGGGAAATTATGAAAATTATGAGAATTAATAGCTTTCTGATATTGGTATGGCTGCTCCTGGCACTTTGTAAATCATTTAATGTCACAGAAGAGGGATCCAGTTCCCCAAAGATTTGAGCAATCATTGTAAACTTTATAATGTCATCAACCAACCAATTTTTTTTTTTTTTTTTATTTAAGGTATGGCAGTGATAGTGACCACTTGATAGCAGGAACACAGATTTTAAAAAATAATATTGCTTAGCAAAAGGCACACACAAAGTAAGTAATCAAAAGTTGGGTATTTTAAATTTTTAAAAATTCTTCTTGATGTTATCTTCAATTGGGTTTTTTTCCACTGTGCCTGCCAGAAAAATATGTGCATGCACAGCTAGATATCTCTGACTTTTAAAGTCATGGCACTTGGCAAAATGCTTTTAAAGAGAGAAACACAAAAGCCAACATTATCCATGAAAACTACGTAAATATTTATAAGCAGTATATGTTTGATTTCTGTTCTTTTAAAAGTTATTTATTTATTTTAAAAATCCATCTGCTGCTACCAGATGATAAATATTTAAATCAAATTTGTGCCTGGGATACAAGGGCACTATTTCTTCCAGAAGGGAGAGTATAAATTTGATACTGTAGGCCCAGCCTCAGTTCCACAGCTCAAACAGCATAGCAGGCACTTTGTTGGGGTACATTTATAGACTTGTATGAAAAAGCTTCCTGTCTGATAGGCTGTAAACAAGTGATCATTTTGCCTAATCTCTTTCAGGAGATTTCCTAGAGGCTGGACTGGAATATGCCTCCTGGGAAAATGCCTCGTTTTGCCTGAAAGGCTCCAGGCAATGGTGACTCTACCACCTTCTCAGGTAAGATGTTCCAATGTTTAGTTACCCCCACTGCTAAGAAATCACATAATTTCAATCTTGAATTTGTCTGACTCCAGTTTCCAGTCATTACATCTTCTTATGTTTCTGTCTGCAAGACTGAAAAGCTCATCCTACAGTCAAGTACCTTTTCCATATGTGTATATCTGGGTACAGTGATCCAGTCACCAGTCTTCTCTGACAGATTTAATAGCTGTCTTAAACCTTATACCTTAGGTGTTATTTTTCAACCTCTGGATAATGTTTTCTGCCCTCTAATTTTTTTTCTATTGCTTATATATCCTTCTTGAATTATGGTCACTGCTTTTTCTGATGCTGTGTGTAGAGCAAGGTCATATCCTAATAGTTACTTCCTTTTTTCATACAGGGGATAATCAGTTATTATGTATTACAGCTGACATTTGCTGATACATTGCATGTGTCAATAGATTGGTAGATAAGGTCCCTAGAACTTTGGAGGTCTGACACTTGCATTCTCAGTGTGTGCTCGCACTACCTAATGCATGCTCTGAATTAAAGGAGCAATGTCTGTCACATCTGCATACAATGTCCCTTTTTGCTACTTAGATGATCCATAAATCCTACTAATACATAGAAATTGTAATTCCCATTTGCTAAGTAAAGAGGGAAAGGCTACATTGTAAGGGATGAATTTTGTTCTTTCTGTAGGAGAGGTCCTACATTAGAACTATTCTCTTGCTGTGCTCAGAGTTGAAGAAATAGGGGAGGAATAAGAGTGAAGCAGCACTGAGAGACCACAGTGGCAGTCTTCTGGGAAAGCTCTGAGTGACTCTTTTTCTGGGCAGCAGGAGAGTGGAAATAGCACCCAGATAGGAGTTTTACCCAAGAAAAGCTGAAATTTAATGGAGATGGCTGGCTTATGTCTGGACACATACAAAACTGGTAAGAGAAACATTATCGTTAATAGCTTTTTAGTTTGAATAGTTTGAAATGCAGTTATTTATCTCATTTAGCACATGTACAAAAACTGGTCTGTGTACAAGTATATGACTTTTAATTCCTGTGGTAGAGAATTATAAAATCACAAAAATATAGCTTGTAAGGATATGTGCAAATCATCTAGTCCAGCTCTATGCTTGACACAGGCTGTTGCCAGCACTCACTTAGGAATGGACCTCCTTGGAAAATCTGAAAGTTTTGTGCACAGCTCCTCCAGCTCCTTATCTACTACACCTTTTTCTTGTTCTGCTATCATACTGGCAAATCTTATTTAGCTTTAATATGAACTCGATCAGGGATCACTGCTGTCAGGAAGGAAAAAAAAGATTCTTTTACTTCTCTGGATTTCTTGAGTTTAATTAGGCATTAATCCTGTCTAGGCTGTATGACATGGGATGCTGGCACGCAAATGGTACAGGAGCAGATAGGAGCATTCAAGGGGAACTGCTTATGCAGCACAGCTTTGCAGTGTAACCACAACTTTTGCAGTTTGCCAGTGCAAAAAAAAGTGAGATCATTCTGCTTCTCCCCCTCCTCCTCAGCCATGCATTTCAACTCTTCTGGTGGCCATGGCAAGCTGAACTAGAAGAAAACAAACGTCATCATAAAAAGTAAGTAATTATTGAATAGTTTATTGAACAGTGCCAGTTGGGACAGACTTGTATGGTGCTGCTCTTTTCAGTGGCAGCTAGCCATTTAGTTGGCTTTGTTGCAATCAGAAATTTCATCTCTGAAGAAGAGTTCTCTAGCAGTTTATCCTTATCTGAGGCAGAGCTATCATGGTCTGTCCTGGTATTTTTGCAGCTGAGCAGGAGGTTGGTCCAGGGAGCTTTGCAGCCAAAAACTAAACTTGAGCTAAACCCCAAAAAATCCTGCTTGTTCCTCATTGATTTCAGGGAGTTGACATATCTGAAAATGAATAACTCTTTTAATACAGTGAGTTTTAAACTTACAACCTGACCTGATGCTGGTGTGCTGGTACATGTGGTGAGAAGGGGAACGGAGAAAGGCTGGATTGGGAATCTGTGTCCTCAGACATGGCCAATGTCCATGGTTTAATTTTTTGTTTCCTGAAGCATATTATTGATGTGACTTTTTTTGTTCACAGTAGGTCTTAAGATTATTGTAAGATGATGAAAGAGACCTGTCTTGTATGGGGAAATGCAGGGTCAATATTCTGTGGATCATTCTGGACTCAGTGATTGTTGAATGACAGCTTGTGTTTGCAGGGACTGACTCAGTGATCCAGATGGTCTCTTCCAGTCTTACATTTTTAGCTGTACCCTTCCTAAGAGTACCCTAGTGCTAAAAGTGTTGAGAACTAATTTTTCTTTATTATGACATTACTTAGTCACTTTCTAATTTGTTGCATTTGGTACTATTCCGTCCTTCACTGCTGTATTATTTTAACAGCAGAGTGAGAGAGAAAGAGTGCATTTGCTCTTAGTTGTGCTAAAGATTTTCCCCAAATGCAGCCACTGGAGACCAGCTGCAGACAAAACAGCACAGGCAGTTGATTTTTCAACAATGTTAGATTTTGAGCTCCTGTCTGCAGTAATTAATTAGCTTCATTGCTGAGCCGACTCCCTGCGGGACTGCATGATCATTAGTGCCAAAGCCAGGAAGGGAGCGTGAACTCCCAAACCCCTGAGAAACTACTGCAGCAACTGTTGTCAGCTATAGAGCATTTCAAGAACATTTCAAGTGACACTGGTAGAAAAGATTCACTTTCTCATCTGTATGAGGGCCTTGCTCAGATTCAGTTAGACTGCTGGCTTGGATCAGGCAAATCTACTTCCTGGGCAAGGTTTTGCCAAAGGCTATCTAAAACCCAAAGAGTTGCTCTCAGCTAGTTCATCTTAATTTTGCTGATATGCGGAGAGAGTTATAGAAGGCTTGAGAGACATCAGGGTACAAATCAAAGGTGATGTACAGTATGGGGCTGCTGTGCCAAAAGCTAGCCCAGAACCAAGTATCTGTCAGCTAAAAGTCATACTTAGATCCAGCAGAAACACAAATGCATCCAAACATGCCAAAATGAAAGTGCTGGCATGAAATTACACAACTTCCTTCAGGTGCGGAAAACAGCAGACACTGAGATTATTTACAAATTGCTTCTATGAAATACTTTTTGTAGGCTTGGGATGCAGTATAATATAGTTTAATCTCTTCTCTCATCCCCCATGCTTGTTTCAGAAGAGAACAAGAAATTTAATCCAAACAAAGGATTAAGAAATTTCAATAACTGGACTACTGCCATTATCCAAACAATGGGCCAGCTTTTTAAGTGCTTGTTCTTGATTGAATTGAAGTCAATGACTACATCAGAGGGAGCAGAACTGGAATGCAGAAAAGAGGAAATAAAAAGTCTAGAGATACACAATTATTTTACCTACTATGCACTTCTAGCAATGCATCGCATAAACAAAACAGCTCTGAGAAAGGATCTCTCCTCACTGGAGAATAAAGTTAAGGGACAACTTTTGAGAGATGGACAGAGGAAAGAGAAATGAGATTTAATATAGATAAATGTAAGGTAATACACCTGGGAAGAAATAATAATCATCCTATATACAAAATCAGGAGCTGCTGTTTAGAAAACAGTAATAGAGAGGACACATACAAAAAAACCATTGCTGGGAGCAATGGTTTATAATTAATTACTGCAGACAGGAACTCAAAACCCAACAGTGGGGCAAAAATCAAATACATTGTTATTCTGGGCCAGCACCAGAGGCTTGTTTCTACAGTGAGTGCATGAAGATCAAGGAGCTGGCAACAACGCAAGCAAAATATTAAATGTATGGCTACGATGTTATTAATTCCATTTATAAGCTAGAGACTTGACTGCTGATACCATGAGCCCAAGCTTGTGGTGTTCTATTTGCTGAATACAGTAAAAACAATAAAACATGTCCACGATAAAAACTCCTGATGAGTTTGTAGAAGGGTACTTTTTTTTTCTTGTCCTCATATTTAAATGCAGAGCTGTGGCTTGAAAGTTATGAGGTTTAACCTAGACAAGATTGTGGGAGCAAACTCTCCTAAAGAAAAACCTTACATTTGAAAACAGTATAGAGAGAATTAGAACAATGTAACAATTCCGTAACTCAGTAAAAGGGAATCTGTTGGCAGGAAATGAAGGCCAAATGTAGAGCTATGCTATTATTTAGGTAAGAAATGTTGCTCAATAAATGCATTTAGCAGGTAGCAAATGAAGTTATTACCAGTAACTGTGTTCCACCAAAGACCAGATGAAACATTACTATGCTGAGAAGACAGTGTCATGTGAAAGCCTGCCAGACAGCCCAGACGGAGTGCCATGAAGTGCTGCCTGATTGCAAGACCTGATGGCTGTGCATTTAGAAGTTCACAGACATGTAGATCAGAATGAAACAGAAATTGATTCTAGTCCTAGAAAAGGAAGAAAACCCTAACAAGGTATAGTATGTAGAATATTAAAGACTAACTGGACTATTTCATCTTACTAGTGCTGTGAGACAGGGTAATCCTGTCTTTGTTTCCTTACAGGCCATGCTAGAAAAATGGCACATCTCCCCACTGTAAGGCAGCCTTGGGGGGGGTATAATTTCTTCCCAGGTTGGATACAGCTTGGGCTCAAACGACTGGGCTGTATGCAAGCACAGAAAAAGGCATTCATTATCCCACAGGCAACTTTTCCTTCTTCTGGGAAAATAATGGTGGATCATTTCTTAGAGCCTTATATGTCAAAAAGCTTTTTTTTTTTTTTTGATAGGTGCAAACCCAAGTAAACTATTTTTTTAAATACGAAAAAGAAAAAAACCCCAAAAATGTAAAAGCTCTCAAAATTGACATTTCATCTTCCATCTGAGAAGGCAGATAAAGCTACATAATTAGTGAGGGAAGGATCACCCCCTTTCTCCTCAGAGCCTCCAGAGGATAAACTCCAGATAAGCTTTTCAGAGACTGCAGTGCTCCAACTGCAGAGGGTTTGAGTCTGTGAAAGACGTTTGGAGCACACAATAATTAGTAGCTCACAGCTGAATTTTGCTAGCTGTCACAGTATTTGTTGCTATCACTGCATGAAAGTATTCCTGTAGGTCTCCTGAGTCTTCCTAAATGTGTGCTGTAGTCTGATTTGTTCACGTGGAACTTTTTAATAGAAATTTTGGTCAGTGTACAACACTTAAAGGCTTACAGCAAATCCCTTTTCCATGGCAGAACACCACCTGGACAGAATGAGAAAATAAATGTTCTTTTCTTGGACAAAGCAGGAACTCCTTTGCTCTTTACACTATATCCAGGCTCTTACAATCCAGGGGGATTCAATATGCTGGGAGAATCAATGGGTAGCCTGCTAATCCAAATCCACATCTTCTTTTTATCCCCAAATCAGTGCTCAAGAGTTCTGGCAGAAGACAGGCCTTTTCTTAAGATTCGCCCTTCATCTCTGCTTGCCCACAGTTTTTGAGTCCCAGTGGGAAAACTGTAGAGATGCTGGGAGAAAAAAGTAAATATACAGTAAATATAATGTAATTCCTTTAAACTTAATTGAGATTCACCTCTGCTTTAAGAAAGCAAACACCAAGAACTATCTGGGTTACCTGAAATTCAGTATGTGCTTAAGGGTCTCAGGACTGATACTGTTTTTGAGATAGTCTTCAATACTGCTGCTTTCCAGACTGTAGTCTCAGATTTGTATAACTTTCTTACAAATATTTCTAACCTTTAATTACAGTTCGCTTTAATGGTAGATGCACTTGCACTGTCTCTTGTCTCATCCAAACCAGCTGTTCAAGTTGTTAATCTGGGGGCCATGCTTTGTTTTCAACAGTTGATATCTATCCTGTTACTGCTTTTTATCTTTTTCAGGTACGCTTGGCTTACCTTCTCAGCTCCCATGGTCTCCCTACCCCCCCAGTAAACCAGCTGCTGGGAGCTATAAGCATAACATATATGCACTTAACAACGCTTTTGTTGTCTTTCAATCCAATTGCAAAGGTCATTTTCTCAGCTCATTGTCCCAGTCCTGTCACTCCTCTTCTTTTACACAGTGCCATTGGCTCCCTTTCTTCACTGTAAGAAATACAAATGACTTCTCTTTACTTTTCAAGCCATGTCTAATCTGCATCACCAAGAAGTATCCCTCAGTGCCATTATACAAACGATACCAGTATTTTAAGGCAGTCTTGTACTTTCATGCTTTCACCCATGCTACTGATTATGCATAGCACAAAATCAGTGTAATATCCCTAAACCCTTCTTTCTCTGCTTTTTCAAGCATCAAGTCTCTGCCTCGAGGTTTGTCAGAGTATGAGCATAGCTACATAACTGTTTTGCTAGAGATGCTTTTTCATATGAGCCAGTTATCACCTCTTCTTCCTGCTCATCTTCTCTCTATAAGGCACTTCAGAGGCAAAACCGTTTGTTATTTTTATGTCTGTGCAGTGCAAGCTACAGTGAGGGTGGGTTTAGGTGTAATTTTAAGAGCAATATTAATAATAAAAACACAGTAAACCAAATTATTTGTCTTGTTTCTGAGTCTGTAACATACTTCCAGGAAGTTGTTCCAACATAGGCTGTTTAATTTGCCATACCAAAGTGTCTTAAATTTGTGGATTCCAGGAATAAATTTGCCACAGGGTCTAAGAGAGAAAGAGGGGGACTGGAACTGTGCCTTTTCTGACAGATTAGTGTTACTGGCTTAGTAGAATTACCAGAATGCACCCTGAGGGGCTGTAGTCAGTCTGTTTGATTCACTCAGTGAAAACCATGCTCAGCATGGTGTGATAGGGGCCTGATGGTGTTTTTTACAGATCCCTCAACAAGATCATAGTCAAATTCACCCACAGTGCTGACTGGACAAACATCTCACCACTTTTTTTTTTTTAGCATGGAGCTACGTGTGGTTCTGCACAATTCTGTTTTATGGAAAGCTAATATAAAATTGCATTTCCCCCTCCCCCATTTCTGTTCCTTTTGGAAATTCTGTTATTTTATTGTCTCATTTGTAGGTAGAGCAAAGTGAATATTCTGTTGGAAGTTATACCTTTCAAAAACCAATTAAAAGGCTTAAGACTGGAGCGGAATTTAGACTAATAGGCAGGGTATGCAATTTAAGATTCTTGGAGACTTAAGATATCACTGAGAGGTGGACAAAAACCTAGAGAACTGTAATCTACGTGCTTTCAATATTTAGCAGGTAGAAATTCACATTTTCATTCATGACCACAAAGTGTCTGTTTTATTCAGGAGAAATGAGTCTTGTCAAATAACTTTAATATCATTCTCTGGCAAGATTACAAGTACATTTGATAAAGATGACTCTATTGACATAATACAGTAGTTTATATAAGGAATTTGGTTTATTCTGAATGGCAGTCTAAATAAAAGAGATGGATGGTAAGCAAAAAAATTAAACCTGTTTTTCTCTATGGTTATTTGCCATGTCACAGTGCCCTGCAATATACCTGCCTCCTTTCTGTGTTTTCACAATGTCCAGTCTTTGTAAGCCTAACATCTTGAAGTTTTCAGAATACCAAATAATGGGCACAGGAACCAAAGCAGTTTGCCAAGGATCTGTCCTTTTCTAGTAACACCTTAAAACTGTAGGGTAGTCATGTCTTCTCTCTTTTATAAAATAAGTATTATCAGGTTCCTAATTGAATGAATCAGCAACGCAGCCATGGAACAAAGCTCATGATCTGCTGAGCCCAGCGCAAGACATGACTCAAACCAGTGCACAGTGGAAAAATACACCTTTAAAAATAACCAGCTATCATTTTCATGCTGTTGGACTAATCACAAGAGAATCTATGGATTGCATAGTGAAAGGGTGAAAACTACTCTCAAAGCCCCCCGTAAGACTGAACCCTCAGCAGTGTGAACACATGTGCCAGATGAGAAGAGAGAGCTTCAGTTCCTCTGTGGTCTTGATGAGTCCCTGATGCCATTCACTGATACTAAATTAGACAAAGTTTAATCTCAGTGATTTCAGTACAATTCTCAGCACAATTCTCACCAGATTCCTTAGTAATTTCTCCATGCAGGCAATGAAAGGCAAAACCTTTTTTTTTTTTTTTCTAGCACTCAGGAACAAATAGCACTGATAATAAAATGTCTCTACTTGTCAAGTAGTTTGGCTAATTAAGGTGACAGGCCACGAAGTTTCAGAGTATTTATGCTTTTGAAAGGTGGAGTATACACCCAGTAATCACTGCTAGATAGCTGACTCTAGTATTCAGGAAGACTTTATTCCCAAGCTGCAAACCCTATTATTTGTCTGGATATTAAGTGTTGATTCTACCAGGTACATGGTGAGAAGGCCTTTGACTTGAATCATTCAAATAACATACACATTGTATGAGTAAAACAAAGATAAAATCTTTGCCTACAGATGAGGAAGGCTCTCTCCTTCTTTATCTGAAAAAGTCTCAAAGGCTACATGTCATTGTCTTTTTAGTCATGAATGTGTAGAGAAGCTGGGGCTCTGCGTATTTTGTTGGTGAAGGTAGGAAACAAGGCACTAGAGAAATTACTTTTTGTAAGATCTGTTCTATTGGCAGCAGTCAAAACCTTTAATTTTCTTCAAAAATATATTTTGATTGAGACAATACTGTAAGAAGACAGTGTATTTAACTTCATTAAACTAAAAATGGTGCAATTTGTTATGAGAGAGACAAAATTAAATGCACTTTTTAGTGGCTTGTAATCATCTTACATCTCCTAAAGTAACAAAGTACAACCTGAATTGTGTTTAAGAAAGTTTCTTGGGATTATGAATATGTCTGTAACAAGTGACTAGTGTTATCAACAGAGCTTTTAAGTGAAGGCTTTACTGTTATAGGCTTGTCTGACTTGGATAACAAACTCTTTTAGTATTTCAGCCCATAAATCCTGAACAGAAAGATACTATTCTCTTGTGTCTCTGACAAACTAAAAGAGAATCTTTGTTTGCAGAGCTCCCCAGAGTTAACGCAGTACTAGTTAATGATTTCACCATGGTAATTACTTTCTAGGGTCTGTCAGTCTGGCAGTTTTAATGTATGCAGAATGGACTGCATCCATTTTGTGCAATACTACTATTTTATCTGGTTTCATGCTCCTTGTCTATCAACCTGTCCATAACAAGTTCTGAATATATGGACCAATTTATCATAGAATCATAGAATCCTAGAATGGTTTGGGTTGTAAGGGGCCTTAAAGATCATCTATTTCCAGCCCACACGCCATGGGCAGGGACACCTTCCACTAGACCAGATTGCTCCAAGCCTCATCCAGCCTGACCTTGAACACTTTCATGGATGGGGCATCCACAGCTGCTCAGGGCAACCTGTTCCAGTGTCTCACCACCCTCACAGTAAAGAATTTTTTCGTAATATCCAATCTAAACCTACTCTCTCTCAGTTTAAAGCCATTCCCCCTTGTAAAAGGTCTCCAGCTTTCTTGTAGGCCTCCTTCAGGTACTGGGAGGGCTGCAAGTAGGTCTCCCCAGAGCCTTCTCCTCTCCAGGCTGAACAATCTCAATTATTTCAGCCTTTCCTTGTAGGAGATGTGCTTCATGCCTCTAATAATCTTGATGTACTCCTCTGGACTCACTCCAATGGGTTTATGTCCTTCCTGTGCTGGGAACCCCAGGGCTGGATGCAGCATTCCAGGTGGGGTCTTGGCATCTCAGAGCAGAGAGGCAGAATCACCTCCCTTGCCCTGCTGGCCACGCTGCTTTGGATGCAGCCTCAGACGTGTTTGGCTTTCTGGGCCGTGAGTACACGTTGCCAGCTCATATCCAGCTTCTCATCCATCAACATCCCCTGGTCCTTCTTGTCAGGGCTGCTCTTGATCCCCTCATCCCCCAGCCTGTTTTGACACCAGGGATTGCCCCAACCCACGTGCAGCACCTTGCACTTGGTCTTGTACACCGTATGAGATTCCCACAGGCCCACTTCTGGAGCTTGTCCAGGTCCCTCTGGATTGCATCCCATCCTTCAGGTGTGTTAACAGCACCATTCATCTTGATGTTGTCAGCAAATTTGCTGAGGGTACACTTGATCCCTTCATCTATGTCATTAATGAAGATATTAAATAGCACTGGTCCCAGTATGGATCCCTGAGGGACAGCACTTGTCACTGATCTCCATCAGGACTCTGAGTCATTGGCCAATATCCTCTGGATGTGGCCATCCAACTCATTCCTAATCCACCCATCAAATCCCTCTCTCTCTCCAATTTAAAGGGAATGATGTTGTGAGGAACCCTGTAAAAGGCTTTACAGAAGTCCAGATAAATGAGCTTCCCTTGTCCACTGACGTAGTCACCCTGTCAGAGAAGGCCTCTAGATTGGTCAGGCAAGACTTGCCCTTGGTCAGTTCATGCTAGGTGTCTCAAATCACCTTCCTATCTTCCATGTGCCTTGGCACAGCTTCTAGGACAATCTGTTCCATGACCTTCCCAGGCACAGAGGTGAGGCTGACAGGTCAGAAGTTCCCAGGGTCCTTCTTTGTACCCTTTCTAAAGACGGGCACAATTGTTTCCCTTTTTTCAGTTACCTGGGACTTCACCTGACTGCCATGACTTTTCAAATATCGTGGAGAGCACCTTGGAAACTGCATCAGCCAGTTCCCTCAGGGCTCTGGGATGTACCTCATTGGGTCCCACAGACTTATGTACATTCTGGTTCCTCAGAGAGTCATGAACTTGATCTTTACAATCAGAGGGACTTTGCTCCCCCAGTCCCCATCCTACTGCCCATCCACTTAGGAGGTGTAGGAAAAGGGATTTCCATTGAAGACTGAGGCAAAAAAAAGTTGTTGAGTAACTCAGCCTTTTTCTCATCTGTTCTTACCAGTTTTATATGCCAAGATTGGGAAGAAAATTGTTTTTAAATATCAAAATGAGTTGGAATCCTGCAAGTTTTGTGAATATGGAAAGGTGGGTAGAGAGAAGCTCACATGAGGGTTCCCATGGTGCAAAGATTTTGGAAAGGGCTCACCTACTGCCATTTTCCTAAGATACACCAGGTGACCAGTTAGTATATGCCTAATTCAGAAATTGCACATCACATGCTCACAGGTAGTGGACATGGTGGACTCAAATGTACATGCAAATGATAGCTGTGTGTTTTTAAAAGTGCTTTTATCCACTGTGAACTTGATTTAGTCCAATCCTGTAGTGAATTAGCAGTTCATGAGCTTTATACCATGGTTACATCACTGGTTCATATGTTCTTTATTCAAACAATGTCATCTAATAATACCTCTTTTATAAAATTAGGAGAAGGAGGTCTAATCTTGCAGTTTTGAGGTGTGATTAGAAAGGGACAGATCTTTGATTAAATTCTTTGGTTCCTATACCTGTTGTTTTGGTATTCTGAATACCATGAGACAATAGAATTGATGCAGATATTGGACTTTTTAAAAACATGAGTTCATTGAGTATGCTTGCCAGTGTTTGTAAAGGACTCTGGCATTCAGCTGGAGTGCTGACATTGGTTTCAATTAGTGTGTGATGACTCTCTTTGTTGCTGAAATCATCACATTTAAAGGTATAAATAGGCAAAGCAACTGGCTAATAAAATTTAAAGTGAAAAAAATCAGTTTTAATATGTTGGTAGGAGCTAGGTCATGACGTTTTTCAGCACAACAGTTGGAGTCACAGCTTGGATAAACTTGAGAACATCTGTTATTTCTGTTGAAAAATACTAGTACATTACGAAACTCACACCTTCAAAATTCATTTGTGGGGGTGGAAGACAAGTCCTCTCCAACACAAAGCTGATTTGCTCAGGATTTGGAGAACATTTGACTAGTTCATCCTTTAGGTCTCTCATAATTCAGACACAAATGTTCTTTGGAGGGAAGCTTTGAAAATGTTTTTCCTGTGAGGTTAGCTGATTCCAGAAGGAAGGGCTAAAATGACTTATATGTTTGCAGTACATAGCAGTTAATTTTGCATATAAGCTTCCTTAGTTTGTAAAATACATGAAGTTGCTGTCTTTAAAAAAAAAAAAAAACCAAAAAAGAAACAGGAGAAATCTAGTTACAATTAAACTGTGATCAATACTTGATTTCTTTTGTGCATCTTAAATTCAACTATGTTGCTGTAATAGATTTTTTGTAATAGATTTTTGGAAATCTGTTTTCTTCTATAGCAAGTCCTAGGGTCAAGCCAAAAACCATCAACACACCTATCAGATATACATACATGTGACACTCCTGGGCATATACATCTCAACACCTACTTGAAAAATGCTGGGGTTTTTTAACCCTATAAAAATGTGTGCTTTGTCCCAGCGTACCCCAAGAACTTAATGTTTACTCATATATTTCTTTGACCCTTTAACTAGCATCAGCTAAGAGGCCTCTTTTGTGGGCTCATGAAAAGGGTCTGAGTGACAACCATTTGAGAATGAAGATTCCTGGACAGGGTGATGTGCCCAAAATGCCGAGGAGAGCATATTACTTTTCATTGCAGACATGCTAGGCTGCCTAGCAGACAGTGTCTAGTAAATAAAGTAGGGAACAGAGAAAAGGTGGCAGAAATGTGGAGAGGTGTAGTAGAGGTAAGAGCACAGAGCCTGGAAAAAATATCCTTGGGTGTGAAAGGAGGTGAGAGTAGGAAATAGAAAACCATACTAAGGCTGTGGACTGGAAGCAAATAATGACTACAAGTGGGAATGGGGACATCTATGAAAGAAACTGTTTTGTGGCCTATTCCCATTTTCATCTCTAGACTAGGTGTCTGTTTAGGTGATGTCTCCTGTGACATACTGGTTTTCCTGCAAGTACTGTATAATGTAACAGTTTTGGCAGATGGAAAGCTGCAGTCCTCCTTGGGAAAGCGAATCCGTTGGGTAGAACGTGGTAGTTGAACAATAACTCCCCAGAAACCCTACCACAATTCACCCAGGGGAAGCTCAGTTATAGATTAACTCCAGATAAGGGGATTGATTGGTTAGGCAAACTAAACATCATTTCAGTTTAAAGCTGCATAACAGATTTTGTTCTACTTTTCCTAGCAGAAAAGAAACATTTCAGGAAAACTGTGATTTGGACACTTTGTTTTTCAGGGAAAAAAACCAGAAGATTTTGTAGAACCTTCCTGACTTCCTCTAAATCAAACAATCTTCTGTGTAATTTAGATTAGGTTTAGTACTAATGAGAAAATGACTGATAACCAAGGGTTTTCTTTTTTTTTTTATGTTTTTTTTTTCCTTTTCTAGCTTCTGTTTCTTTAGTGTGCCTTAGTGAGTTTTCCTGGTGATTCTAATTTCTTCTGTATGTGGAGCATCTGATTATAAGTCTCATGCAATACTCCATGTTTCTCTCTCACATCTTCTTGATGCTTTTTCCTTACTATCTTCCTGTACCTCCTTTTGATGTCTTGTTAGTGTTCCTCATTTCTCTATATTTTTTTCTCTGCATTTCTCTGTCCTCTTTACCAAATCAACCAAAAGCACTATCTCATGTGTTTTTCTAATGTTATTTTAAACTGCAATTCCAGTCTGACATTAACTTCTCATTTTCTCTCTCAGAATCACATAGAGTTTTCTCTCACAGTATTAGAAAGCAAGTCCTTCAGTTTCCTTTCCTCTTCACTCAGCAGAGCCATGATTTCATTTTTCTAGATCGAGGCTTCTGTGGGTTTTTTCCTCAGTTATTCCAGCTTTAACTTTGCCCCTAGGAGGAAGAGATAGTAAGTTTTGCCTCTTGGATGGCATTCCACTCTAAATGAGAAAGGTTATTTCTGTTCTTGGTGGTGTTTAGTCATCAACAGGGACAGTTTGCCTTGCAAATATTTGTCAATAGTTTAGTTAAATAGTAATGAAAAGTAAACTGTTTGATTGCAAATCCAAAATTCCTTCTTCGGCAGTGGTTCAAGTGGTTTAGGCCATACCATAGGGAATTTCAGGTTACAGAGTAACATATTTATAAAAGGGCTTTTTAGCATGCACATGTGTATATGCTGCAAGAACAATGAGACAAATATTCATATTAGAAAGTGCGTGTAAAAACTAGAAGATAAAAGTTACAAGTTATCTTATTAATACTTTAAAATATATTAGAATACACACATTAAACTTTAGACAATACAAAGCTTATTTTTCCCCAGAGAAAGAGAAATCATGGCCAGAGTACAAGAGTAGAGATAATTAGAGATTTGTTTCTTTTCTACCTCCCAAGGTAAGGCTTAATCCTACAGTAATCTCTTTATTGAGAACCAAGTGTTAGTCAAGGAACCTGCTGCACAGGTTTGAAACTGGTATTTAGCCCATATTTTCAGTATCTGGGAAGCAGCTATCCTATGAATTTATAGTCTACGTTGTTTTTTATTTTATCCTGCACTGTAACACACTGGCAGGGATTCATTATAGAGTTGCTAGCTTATATCATGGTATAGACTGAGGCTTCCAGTCATGACCAGTAAACCTCTAGAGCCCTTCTGTCCTTTATCACAGGAAGGGAGTTTGTACTGGGCACACAATGAATGGCACGCTCTGGGAATGAGCATAAACCGATTATCTCAGAACAATTTTGCCTTTGAGCATTTCAGCATCATGTCACCCCATTGTCAAGCATGCTTTAAGGATAAATGCTGAACAAATTCGGAGTTCATTCGAGTGGGATAGATACACTTCTGCGGAGTTCATTCGAGTGGGGCAAATTGCTCTTCTGTCTTTTTTATTTCCAGATTGTGGTTTGCAGTCTTATTGTAAATTGGTTGGTTCTTTTAATTGCCAGGTGAGATGGGAAAGAGAAACAAAAAGCGAAAGAGAAGCAAAAAGAGAAATATACATGCTGAGGTTAAGTTTTGGGGTTTTTGTTAAAGGCCAAAAGATTACATCTACCAATGGATTTAAGTGATATTTATGTATGGGATGTTAAAACTTGCACTCAACTGAAATTTTACACTGAGGGATCAGTAACCCACAAGTGCTGCTTCTCTGATAATAAAGTTCCCACAGACCATGTCCCACGCCCAAAGGTGTCCCAGACTTGGTGGTGCTGGGAAGCTCTCTCATCTATATAGGTCCCAATGAGATTTAACTATGAGGTAACTCCTTCATAATTGGAAATTAATCCTGTCATTCTGGTAGCTCAGGAACAGTGGTACTTTTTAGGAGAGGAAATATGAAGCAAGGGGTATTCTATAGGCCTGGGAGAACAGCTGGAATACTTAATAGACCAATCTGTAGGTGTCTGATTTATACTTAACTGTGTCATTTTGATACCAATCTAGAAAGAGAAGTGGGTGGTGTAAGGACAAGTGTCTCTGAAAGGCATGGATGTTCAGTGGGTGTGAGTATCCAGGTGGCCCTATGTGGCACAGGCCCATTCCTACACAGTGGTCTGAAGAGTCAGGGGCAGAAAGGGTAGAGAAAATGTTTTGCTGCTTGCTGGGTTGACTTGCTTGTGTGTTTTGTTTGTGTTTAAAATGAAGTTGACATAGAAAAGTTTTATTTATTAGACTAGTAAAAAGGCAAGAGTGGCCCGTACCCTCTCCTTGTTTATCCAAGGGCTTAATGATTAGAGCATTAATGCAGGCAGTAGGTGCACAAAGTCCATTTAATTTACTGCCTGCAGGAATTCCAAATGCAATGTCCTAATTGACAGGCTATAAAATGTTCAAGTATTCTGCTTACTGAATTCACTTTACTGAAGTTTTGAAATGACTAAGTATGCTTTGGATCAGGAAGAATGAGTGTGTCACTTGCTGAGAGGACTCCCAAAGGAAAGGGAAGGTGAGGGAGTTTGGTTCTTACGAACAGTTGGCACAGGATAATTGCCAAAAGAAGGACTGAAATCCACGTGTCCTCTCCTGTGCAGATCTACCCACCAGGATGTAGAGTTACTCTCTTTACATGCAAAAATTAAGAATTGGGCCATTCAGTTGCGTACTTCCGTACTCGGTTGAGGAGCAGCTCCTCACTGCTGTTCCTGAACTTGGACATGTGGTGGCAAGAGTTCTTCGTGTTCAGTTTTGCAGCAGTTAAGGCAAAAATCTCCATGTTTTGTTGGGGAGGGAGTGTTTGTTTACAGGAAGGGCTAGTATGGTAACTCAGCAATTTCCACATGAACACACCTGTTCCCTGGAAACTTCTCCAGTGTAAGTGGCATTCCTAGTCAAAAGTGAGTACGTCATGTGTGTAAGCATACCCAAACAACAGGGACACTCCTCTGAAATCTAAGGGACAGAGGTCAAAATCAGTTTGAATAGAGTCTCTTTGATCTCAATTGAACAACCAAAACTCTTCTTCTGGAATGAGCAGGTGTATCTCATTTTATTCCCTTAGGTTTTTAAAGCATAAGGGTCCATCTCAAAACAAATTTTGGTTTTTCTGAAACCATTGCAAATCTTTGTAATGGCAGAAATCAGTCTGTTTCCTGTCTTCTTCCTTAGTAAAATGCAACCCAAAAGCTCCTTAATGTCTTTTGTACACCTCAGGGGTTGAAGTCTGCCGTCTTTTCACCATGGGGATAGGAAGTTGTTGTGGTGTTGGCTCACTGCAGAGGTATAACCCTGAATTAGCAGGAAGGAAGCTTAGTAGAGCCTGAGTACCTAGTTAGCTCTCAGCTGTGCCTGGGGGTGTGAGGAGCCTGTGGAGACAGCTGAGGAAGTGGGCAGAAAAGGCCTATGATAGAAGAAAATTCAAGTAGTGGAGTTAGTGCTTGGCTGCAAGAAAATCATAATCCACATGAACTGAGAGAGGAGACGGGGAGCTGGAGAAACCAAATTGAGAGCAGGAATTTTATGGTTTGTGCTTTGAGTAAGGAAAGACTGGGATCAAATGGGAGCTCTGCAGAGAACTGTGTCATGAGAGGGGCAGACCTACTTGATCTGCAGTGGTGTTTGGCAAGGGGTATGAGAGTTGAGAAGTGTGTGCTCCCCTGTGAGAAATGTTGCAGCAAGGCCTTGGTGGGCACCCAGAAGGAGGCTCACTTTTGTTTGTGATGCTTGCACTTAAATCCTGACTGAGGCCCCGGTTTGCACAGTCCAGCAGGATTTGTATGGCAGCACTGGTGTGGAAAGTTGTTGTTTGCACATAGAGATTAGATTGAACAAAGGAAAAAGTTGAGTGGTTTCTTGGAAAGATGTTGAAACCTTTGATGACTTGCCCCACAAATAGTATTAAGCTTTTTTTTCTTCCTGAAAAAAAAAGTAGCTAGGTCCATGTATGCCTGTGGCAGGGCAGAGGGTGCTGCATGGCTTTGGTATTCATGTTTCTGAGACAGTTCTTTTTTTGGTTGTTTCTTGGCATTCATAAAAAGCATCCTCTCTGCCCCCACCCAGGTATGTGGAATGAGCACTTATGGATTTCTTCCTAATGCCTGAGATGGAGGCTTTTGAAACTCTGCTTTCCAGAAGAGAAACAGGAAGCATAGATGACAGACTGGTCATTACCACTGGGAACTTTTGACTTGTTTGCTTTATAGGCCTAACTGAACCTGGAATTTGCGATTTAAAAGGTCTGTTGGTATATTCCCCATGTACCCCACCAATCAGTGCAAGCTAGGGAGCTTGGGGTTATTTTGTTTGCAAAGTACTAACTAGCTTCAACTCTCAAAAAGAGGCAAAAATGATGCAAGATTTTCTCTTCTAAGTTAATGGATTATATCTATAATGGCAGTTTGAAGAAGTCTGTTGGTTACCTGATGCCTTTTTGTAGCTGTAGAGTTTATTGCTGATGACAGAGATCATGTCTTTCATCAAACTTTTGTGGTGTAAGGGCTGTGAACCTTGTCACAAAACTCTTGTATTGGACAGGTCTAAATTTAGGAAATCTAGGTGACCTCAGGGGCTACTGTTTTGAGCTTGCACATTATCAGGTGGAACTTTGCCAGGTTATTCTGGTTCAACTTAGAAGTAACTTAAAAAGGAAGCATTTAATTTACTTAGAGAAGATCTATCTACTTTTGTCTAGAACAATTGTCTTTTTTGCAAAAACAAAATGATCTCTCTTATAGCTGGGATACATATTTTGTCTTACCATATGAAGTTTCTCAGCTGCTTTTCCCCTACTAATTTATAAATGGGAATTTTCTTCTTTCTTCACTCTCAATGCTTTTAAGTGGTGTATGTTAGAAAAGGTGCTTGGTTTCTCTCACAAAACATGGCTGAACAAAGAATCATTGCTCTTTGTCTTCTAACCATTTGTCTTCTACCATGGCAGTGTATGATACTGAAATATTAGCTTCTGCTAATTTGCAGAACTGAGGTATTCTAATAAGAAATCCTAATAAAACTGGTTCATTACTTCTATTCGTGTTAAACATTAAATTTAAATTACATGCTGGAAACAATTATATTAGAAACACTTTTATGATTAAGAAGTTATTAAGAGTCACTAAAATCCTCCTTATGCATACTTATGTCATCTTATACTTTTATCTGTGTGTCTTAAGGCTCTAATGACACTAGAAATAATATCTCACAATGCATCTCTCCATAATTCCCACTGGTATGCTGAAAGATAGTATTAAGAAGATCATTAAGAGCACAGTCTCTTTATGTTCCCAAAAGCTTTCCATTAATTTGCATTTAGCTGTCTAAACTACTGCAAAGTTAATATTTACGGCAAGTTAATACATTGCTAATAGAAATGTGAAGCACAGTTATTTCTCCTGGTTCTTAATACTCCTGTCCGAGCACAGATGTGTTTTCATAGGATGTGTTTGGTTGCTAGATATGTGCTGATGACAAGTGCACCCAGAATCCTGATGGGCACACTCAATTCCTAAGAGCATTCTATCCTAAAACATGATTGCACACCAAGCTGTGAAGCCCTTCCATGCTTCCAAATGTCTCTGTAGCATGGGGCTGGGAGCAATAGCAAGCAGGCTTTACTGTAGAGAAACACAGTGTGTGGATTGACAAGCAACAGTGTTGGCTGAGCCCATGCAGGGTGTTCAGCTCTGTTTTGGGAGACATGCACGTCCTGTGGGTCTAGCAGTGGGCCTGAGGTTACAACCCAGGCACAGAGAAGAAGAGATGTGTGTTTGCCAAAGCAATTGAGTTAGGCTTTCTGCACATTCTGGCATGCATTGCCATTTGGTGATCAAAAACTGAAAGCATAGTTTTGGATGGAATTGCAGGACTCCATAAGCTGGTACTCCAGGCATAAATCTACTCTGCCTGTACTACCAGGCTGCTGCTTTTATTTGCTGATAAGGAAAGGAACAATGCTATAATCTTTCCAGATGTGATGAAATAAATATTTTGTTAGAATAAAACATATTTGCATATATTTGCTACAGTCTGAAGAGACGTGTTATCTTCCATCAGATGGTGAGGCAGTAAATTTCATTGATTCGACTTGTTTCCCACTGCTAGCAGCCTTCTGTGCCTTACAGATCTGTTTTTGCTGAGACTATTTCTAATGTTCAAAAGTTGGAAGCAGTTTTAATCTGCTTGTTTAAAAGCTGTCAGAGAGCTGACAAGAATGAATGTTTTCTTCAAATAGCCCTAGGCTTCCCATCTGATCATGGGCTGTGCTCCTGGTAGGAATGGGGACCCAGCTTAGGAGCAGAGAAAGTTGAGGCAAGTGTTGTTACTTAGCACAGCATGTAGTTTTATTGTGCACTGGTTGGAGCCCCAGTGAACTTTGACGATAACATTAAATGTGGCTTTTTCATCAGGCCCTCAGGGAAACCATTACAGAAGGTTTTAGTCTTTTCTCTTTGAAAATCCTCAGGATCAGGCACTAACACTTTGTATGCTGTCATAGCATGTCTCAAAGCAGTACTGCATTTGTGCAAAAGATCACTGAGTAGTCATATAATGAAAGGGAAAACAAGTGGTGAATGACTCTCAGTTGCTTTTGGTTGTGCCAACTGCACTAAGGTGTTTGTTTAAATGAAAGCTTTTAGCATAAATAGGTATGTGTACAGAAACCAATTAAAGTTTTGAGAGTTCTACCTAAAATTTCTGTTTGCTTCCACAACAGCTGTAAGGATGAAATAAACAGAATAGTCTGACAGGAACCATATGCCCTTTCTCATGTTAGAGCTATAACCATCAGCTCGTGGCACATTATTGCACTGGCAATAAAATGTTTGTAAGCTGCACAATAAGGGTGTTCAGATGTTGGTCTCTCAGATGCTGAAGAAGTCAAGTTGCATTTAATTGAAAATCTTTGAAAACAATCAGCTCGGGTCATGACATAAGCGAAATTATAATGTAGGAGAGGTAAGTATAATGTTAATTAATATCAGTTGTAATTTTCTCCGAGGTATGTAGCTGTTTGGTTTTGTTTATGGATACACATAAACAATATCTGGAAACAACCCCCTAACTGTCTCTTATTTAAGTGGAGAGGAAACTTATTTGTGGGGAGACTGCCTGGAATGGTTGTTCATCACCTTACTGCTGGTTGATCATGGTTGCGCAAAAACACGCCTTTACACATTTTCTTGTTCAAATATGCAGCAACAGAAAACATTGTGTAGGTAAAGAAAAAGCCCTACTTGAAAAGAAGTAAATCTGGCAAGTCAGGGCTAGTTCGTGGTACAGTAAATTTTTCCAGCCTTCCTGAAAATGAATATCTGGAGACAATAGCAACATGAGCATAAACCCTCAACTCTACAGTTATAATAAGCTCAGAAATGTTACCACAACCCTTTACAACACACCCCTTTTTATTTTTTGACTTCTAACATAATTTAGATAACTGTCAGATGTAACTTTTAGGAATTTAGGTAGTAGCAAGTATAACAAATTCCAACTTCCATTGCCATATATGTAAGCAGAACAGTAGGGTTCTACTACAGCTTTATAGAAGTGAGAAAGAAATAAGAGACTTAGCAGGAGGTGGTTTAATTCTGCTTCACTTGCATTTAGTTCTTCAGGCTTGTGTTTCCCATTTTATCTGGCTTCTGAGTTATCCTTGACATTGTAGCGTAAGGAAGGTTTATACAATTCTCAGAGCTTGTTCCTAAGTAATCTTTTAGAGACACGGATTTTCTTAATTGATTTTTTTTTTCCACAGTCCTGTGGAGGATAATAAAATGGAGGCAGCTATTCTGTACCTGAAGACATATCAAGCGAGTGGCATTTGCCTTCAGATTAGGAATATAAAGTAGTAGGAGATTGATTAAAGCAATATCTTGTTTCCTTGCAAATGTTACTGCTGTCATGTCCTTCTAAGTTCTGGTTTGTGTTGATATTGACCTTGGGTGCTCCAGTGGCACCCAAGTCAGAAAGAAAGATGGCTATTATTACTATTAATCAATACCTACAGAGGAGAATCTGGGACCAATTATGATGTATTCTAAAGGGACAATCAGGACTATCTGGAATAGAATAAATGTTGGCAATATTGTTTTGTGGGAAAAAGGGAAGGAAGGAAGGAAGCACAAATTGCTTAGCCTTCTATATCTAGTTGAGATGCTGCTGCTATAATAGGAGATCCTGAAGTTGTGATTTTTTTTTTAACTTTCCTCTTTTTTTCCTACCTGGATGTCTTGTTTACAGAGAGTGATGTTTGATGACAGGGTTACAGCTGAAGCTGGCACCAAAGATGTATTTTCGTTCGGAATTGCTTATTTTGGCACAAAAATAAAATAAAAATAGCTAATGCTATATTAACAAATAAGCTTTAGGATTCAAAGGTAGGGAACAAGTAACAGTGACTGTGATTATGGGGCTTGAGATTCACAGGTCAGTTGTTATTTACTCTCTAGGATGCTAATGGGATCCCAGAGCTGTGTCTTATTGGAATTTATGGGCAAATGGCAATGTAGCAATATGCTGGGTTGTTGGAAATATCCAAATTTTCAGCATTTTGATGGAAAACTCCGTGGAAATGAATTTCCTAAACTGGTCTGGTTTCCTTGATGCTAGCAGATTCCTTGTGAGGTTATGCAAAATGATTTTGTAGCTCCTGCTAGAAAGTATGGAATGGCAAGGTATGTTGTAATGTAAGAAATTAGTATTTTTGTCTTCTCTATGTGAGACTAAATATAGGCAGTTTGAGGGGAAAATGAGTTGTCCATGAAGGTATGTCCACCAGAGATTCTAGAAATCCAATCCTATTGTGCCACACATTCCTTTTGAGACTTAGGAGCAATAAAGCAAAGTATTTTTCTACAAAGTAGAAGTATATCACCTTTTTGGGATGAATCCTGTTCTTGGAATTTGTGCACAGCATAGTTTTGATTCATTAATAGGCATTGGAGTACCTATCTGACCTGACAGTTCTTGAGAGGTCAGAGATGAGAGGGAAAGACATAAGGAACAAAACACATACCCCTTGCTTTACCTTTTCATATTTGCCTCACCTGGAATCCTGAAAAAAATCTGGCATCAATAGGTGATCAAAAGGCAGACCATTGTATGTCTGTTAATGAAAATATCGGAGCTGCTGTGTACTCTTCATCTATTTACTTTCACAGTTACAGTAGGGTCACTGTTTAGATCCATCGTGGTTTATAGCCCAGATAACTTAATTTGGTAGGGTTAAGTAGTGAATTATATGCTGCCTAAATTACAGATACTTGCTATCCTTGTGTAGGTTTGATTTTTATTCATTACTGGATTGTACTTGTGGCATGTTCTTACTCTGTCCTGGTTTATAATGGATCTCTTTATTGAATTATTGAGCAAAACTTTTAAATAAAACATCAAAGAATTCTCTTCTACTATCAATTTTCCTACAGTCATTAGATGTATCTGCCCTTAGGACCACTTTCCTCATCAGAATACTGACACTGCTAGATGTTTTGCTAAATGTACTGTGCACTAAAATGTTCATCCAATATAGCCTTTTCTTTTGCATCCTTTTTTCTTTTGCATGTGAAATTATTTGCCTTATAAATATGCAGAACTAGTTTGCTTCTCATACAAGTATTTTCCACAGAAACTGTTTTGTTCTTTCTGGCCACCTTAAATGTGCAATAGTTTTATAGGTGAAGAAAAACAAAGTACTTGCAGAAAATGTAGTTAAATTGCTTCTTACAAGTATGTCCATTATCAGAGTTAAAAGACTGGAGTCTGTCTTCCAGCCATTGCTCATCTTCCATGTTCTGTGTATTACATACTGCTTTCCTTGGTCTAGAGAGCCAATGAATCCAGACTGAATTGTGATCACTTCTCAGCAGTCCAGTGTGTGTGGAGGTTGAAACTTAAGCTCAGGTCTTCTCCTTGCCACTTGTGTAAGCTCCACTTGTTCATGCTGCTTTTATTTATTTACTTATTTATGTATTTGTCTATATATATTTATATGTATTATTTCAATGCATTAAGACTGACTTGATTTTATGGTTCCTATTCTGTTATACAGAATATGCTACCTTTGAGCTTCTTGTCACTTCCATAGAAGCAGTAAGTCTGTCTTTTTGCCTGGAGGGGGATTAGTGTTTACTTTGCACATAACAAAACAAAGAGAAGGCACAAAGCACTGTTCAGAACCCTGAGAAATAGTTTGTAGTGTAAGTTATATGCTTCAAGGGTAGTTGAGGCTAGTGAGAACAGCATTCAGTTTCTGAAAGAAAAGCAGATGCCTTGATTCACAAAAAATAAGGAAATCTGGAACAGCTTGACATCTTATTTTTTTTAAATAAATCAAATACCAGAAGGAATATGCATGTTTATATTTAAATGCCTAATTTCTGTGGGCATTATTTAAATAGATATTTCTGTCATCTGGCTGTTTTTGTAAAAGCTACAATAGTCTTGCTAGGGTATCTGACTAGAAAGCCTTCCTATTTTGTCTTGTTGTCTAATATATTTTAGTCCCTCAAAGGGAAATAAGCAGAAAAATTTACTTAGGTGCTGATTTAAAAGAGGGGGAAGGGACCAACTTTCACCATTAGCTAACACTTCTACAGGCAGGAGGTTTTTGTAGTGTTGGCCTAAGATATGGTTTTTTTTAAGTTAAACATAATTTCAGTAAGTGCTTGGACAATTGATGAGCAAACCATTGAATACAAAGACAACCTCTAGATTTAGGAAGCCCCTGAGCTGCATTTATATGAAAGCTGGAAAAGGTTTTGAGGGTGTGATACAGCATTATCTCCTTGCCCCATTGTTCTGTCAGTCCCTGACAGAAATAGGGTGCTGGCCAAGCAGTGCTTTGGTGTATGGCTGTAATGTGGGCTCTTAAAGCACCTTCTTGGATTTGGCCCCAGCTGTGTGTGTCTGGGTAACAGAAGACTTTTCTTGCTGCTTGGGGCTGTCAGTATATTTCCAGTTGAAACTTTTTGAGTTCTTGTAGATAACAGATTCTCCAACCACATACTTGGCCCCCATTTAAAACCGAAGTAAATCAAGGTAGTCAAAGACAGTTGAAGATGTATGTAGATACAAACTGCATTATGAATCCTGTGACAACCTCCTTCCTTGACTGCTTCTCATACCAGATTCTAACACCAATGTTTCTTTGCTTTATGATCTAAGTTATTTTATTTTTTGCCTCCAGGGCCCTAGATATGTCTCTATAAATTAGGTTTTTATCTGTATCAGATGCTCATGGCATAGCAGAGTTTCAGGTTTTTTATATTAATTGTCTAATGCTTCATATACATACCATTTCAAATATGTTTTTTTTGCTTTAATTTGCAGCATTTCTGTGAGGCACATTCCCAAAGACTGCTTCTTGTCCCAGTTTGCCCAGCTGACTGTAAATCTTCCTGTACTGATGAAATGTTAGTAGGCTACTCTCAGCAGCTCTTAGCTTTCTATCAGTTATTGCTTCTTCCCTGAGCTGTTGGGAACTTCCAAATTATGCATTTGTCGCTTCTGTTTCATTTGCAAGAGTCATTCATTTCTGCCTTTAATTCCTGTTCCAACTGGCAGTGGGGATTGTGGCAGTCCCAGTCTGTGCTGCAGTACCTGACATTGTAGATCCATCTGCTGAAACTTGAGTATCTTCAATCACACTCAAAGATCTTTCTGTTACTGGTTGTTTAGGTCACTTACCAGGCTCTATCAGTGTATTTTCAGTGCTGCTGTTCTCTGATAGAAAGGTAAATCATACAAAAAACAAAGGAGACAGGGTTTTTGTTATCTTTTGCCGTGGGAACATGAAAACTTTTCCCTGGCCCACTTCTAGTCTTGCACAAATAATGTAGCTCTGTGGTCAACAGTGTGTCAGAAGATCCTGTTGCACTGGGAGTTCAGGGCTGTGGTGCAGCACTGTTTCTGTATTCTGATAAAAGCTGTTCCCTCCTCTGACTAGTTTCATTGCAGCTGCTCTCCTCAACCCCATGAGGGTTGCTGGCTTTGTAGCTTGGGCTACCCCAGATCAGCTGGAGGTAAAACTGTGCTTTCCTGTACAAGCCTGAGAAGTTTATTTGCTGCATTTGTGGAACATGATGTGACCACAGGAAAGGTAAATGTTCTGTGTGGTAGCTGTGAAATCATTTGAGCCCAATAATGTTTTCTGTGCTCTAGAAAATATTCAAAGACATGTGACTGCTCTGTTATTAAGTGGGAAAAAGTGCCACAGCTGCATACTGACTCATCTTTTCTTCTTATATGCACTGAGCCTCATGTGGGCACAGTATTTAGAATGTCAGCTCCAGATCTTTAATCAGATGTTCCCAGGCCATATCTTTCCCCATCCCTTTCCTCAAGCCACCTCATTTCCAGCTTTTCACAATTTGGACATAGTTTGATTCTGATTCAGAAATCTCAAAAAGGCTGGCATTTGGGGAGATGAAATAGGAGTTCAGCAGGGAGCTCAGTGATCAAACATTTCTAAAAGCAGGACCACTTGCAGAGGTGAGAGACAAAGGCTTTTCTGTCATTAGTACATTGAGGGATACTAGCAAGGAGTAGAGGAAGGGGAATGATTGTCAATCCCCATCTTCCATACATATGCTAGGAGCTGGGAAAGGGCCTTGTCTTATCAACATCATCAGAGCATGCATGTGTGCTGCAAGAAATGTGAATATTACACCAGAATTAAAAATTACAGCAAATCATAAACTGGGTGTGATTTGATGATGACTACAAAAAAAATGCTACTTCCTTTAAGGGATTGCAACAAGAGGAAAGTTGTTTGTAAGAAAGCAGACAGTGCCCATCTCACTGACACATGGTGTGATTCCTGATATTATCCTGTGCAGGGCCAGGACCTGGACTCAATCCTTGTGGATCCTTTTCAACTCAGGATATTCTAGGATATTCACCACTAGGTGCTGTTGCTTAAGAAGGGAGGCCCAAATGTGAGAACATGAACATGGCCTTAGGAAATATGATCCATAATGCAGTGCTTCATTAGAGCAGGTTGCTTAGGAGTCCTGTGTTTATTCTCTCAGCTGAGATTTTTTTTTTTTAAAGGAAATCTAAGTAACTGTCGATTGGTTGTCATTTGCTTCATTTTGTCTTGCAAGATAGAGATGGACAAAAGTGACCTTTATTGATTTTTTGAATTTCTATGGAAGCTAGATGTGATTTGATTCACCTTTGTGGGGAAACTTCCCTGGTTAGAAACATCTTGGCACCCTACAGCAGTGTTCCTGTGGGTTACAGTCTGTGTAACTGGACGTATGGATCAGACAGTGAACTTCACTTGCACTCTTGGATAAAATGCCCCATTTTTCCATTTACCACAATAGCAGAAAATTCTGTGATCATTGTCCTGTGGAGAAGTGATAATTAGATAAAGAGAAGCATAATAATATGCTGTAGTATAAAGGAGTTTTAAATGAGTACAGATGTATTGCTCCTAACCACTGAACCTATACTTTATGAAAATTGTCACACACTTGATGCAAGGAGCACTTTCCTCATCTCATGCCATCTGTGCATCTGGCAGAATATTACAGGAAACTCATTTGTACATCCACTTGGGAGTGTATCCTTCCCATTAAGAAAAAAAACCAAGTGATTTTTAGATCATATCTTACAGTGGAAGATACTAGATTTCAAGCAGACCACTGTTGAGATAATTCACTTTCTTCCATTTTATTTCTAGGGCTAGAGTTCTTGTGGCAAAAATACTGACTCCAAAATGCAGACACCAAAATGCCAATATACCAACATGATGGTGTTGTTCACAATATTTCCACTTCCGGGAAGATTTTAACAAAACTTTTGTCCTAAAGTTAGATTTAAATTCCAGACTTAGAGATTTTGATACTGTAGGATGGAGACAACAGCAATCTATCCTTACCACATTTTTATATTCTTTTCCTGCTGGGCTAGATAAAGTTTTGGCTTGTCCTGGCATAATTCTGCTTTTCTGTTATGAGTGAATGTAGCTTTGCAGGTGTATACCCAGCTCAGTAACATGTGTTTGTCTTTGTACAGTCCTTTAACTCATGCAGCTGCTTCCTTTTTTCTACATGGAATTTTGTACTAAGTAATACAAAGACTTGAGTATATTCCAAAATAGTCACTTTCTCAGTATCTTTTCCTGGGTACTGTGTAAAATTAAAAGTAGACTCTTGTGACAGGCCAAAGGATCAAAAACAATGCTTGCTCAAGTGAGCACTGGTTAACTTCATATTGGGGAATAACAATTTTGATAATCTTCACAATTGTTTTCCTGCAGTCAGAACCTAAGCTTCCTCTCTGTCTTTCATTTAGGATGAAGCATTCTCTGTTTAAATGTTTGAATCCGTGGATGGAAGTAGCCTTCACCTCTATGCAAACATGTTTGGAAAATGTGTCATATTTTGCAGCAGATACTTAATACCTTTCCATGACAGAGTCATCATCAATTAGCAAAAATAGAAACAACTATCACGTAACCATTGCAGAGGCATGGGATTAGAAACCTTCAGGATTTCTCTCTCTCTGGGTTGGTATGAAGC
Organism: Rhipidura dahli; assembly: GCA_013399225.1. Lineage (NCBI taxonomy): Eukaryota > Metazoa > Chordata > Aves > Passeriformes > Rhipiduridae > Rhipidura > Rhipidura dahli. The sequence continues at coordinate 1,070,417 of VXAC01007672.1, forward strand.
GTGGGCAGACATTGTCTTAATCTACTACTGCAGCATTCATTGGAGCTCCTCGCCTGTTTCAGCTGTACCATGTTGTGCAGTACATGGGGCATTCTGTGTGCTGGATTCTGTGCATCACCCCTTTCACCTCTGGGCAGTGTTTGACACCTGAGGGTGCTGCTGGGTGGCCGCAGTTGGTGAAGGGAAGGGAGGAAACTGCTGTCCTGCCTTCCCTCCCATACCCATTCTTTCCACCAGAGTAGCCATGGGCACCTCTGCTTGACTCCATCCTCACTGCCCTGCTGAAGGAACTTGATGAGATAGTGGCCTTTCAGCTTTTTTTGATGTAAAGTAGGGAAGGTGAGAAGGGGTGTGGAAGAATGTGGCAGAGGACAACACTAAAGTGTATATTTAAGCTTTAACCAATACTGAAAATGTTAGTGCTTTAATTTGTTAATGACAGGATGTTATGAACTCTTTAAACTATAGGTTTGCTTGGATTTCATTAGTGAGGGGATATGTAAATTCTGATGAAATCCTGTGAGGGAAGAAAGGGAAGAAGAGCTGGTGGTTTTTTCGGTTGGTTGAGTTTTTTGGTGTTATTTCTTTTTGTTGTATGTTTTTAACCAAAAAGATACTGCAATGTGACAGAGAACAATTACTTCCTGGGAAAGATATTCCCTTTCTGCATTTTCTAGCTTTCTGAACCTTAAAAGGTGAAGAGCAAAACCAATTTAATCCACTAGAATCTAAGGAACAATCATATTTCAACCAACCATAAATTTGTTCAGCTGCTTTCCTCCCTGGCCCCCAAATCTCAATATGGCAGATGAGCAAAATGCCATAGGTGCCCCACACTTCCTTCACTTACAGCTTATTTTACATTCTGGCTAGATTGCTGTTAAAAGGTGTGTGCAGTCTTCTAATTTATGGTTAACAAGTCTCTATCATCTTTGTACTCCCAACTGTTGTGCAATAACAATTGCTATGTAGGTTCAACTGGGAACTACAAATAATTTCTTATAAGTTTACTGAAAATAAGAAACATATCTTAAGGAATGAGACAAAACTTATTATAATAATTGTCTGCAGATGTGAAATAAAAAGCATTATAGAAATATATATCTGTAACACTCTATTAACAGAATCTCCCAATAAGGGATGCATAGTGATAAAGAAGCCCATACATTTCACAGCTCAGAAATTAGTTTCTTAGACTTCCATCATTCAAGTAAATCACATTCCAATCACTGCTCAAGTGACATGAGTTTCCATACTTACAGTAATCTCCTGTATTGACAGTATATCAAAAATAGTCCCCTGAAGAGTAAGGCTAATTTTCTAACCCAGTCAACCCTCACTTTGAAGTCTGGATTGGGATGGTGATGGAAAAGTTCTGCAAAGGTGGAAGTACTGAGCCTTAAAGCATTCTTTATTCTTCCAGTAGAATGATGGCAAATCTACCCTCTCTCATTTCAATCTTTTGAGTAAGTCCCTAAAGCAGAAATCAGCAGTTTCATGTTGCTGTGCTTGACTCTTTCAGCGCCTTTCCCTTCTAGATTTTGTGCAACTGCCATTAGTTCTACATGACATCCTATTTCAAGCTTTTGATTGATCTTACAGAAGTGAAACTGTTAGCAAGGTCTTTCAATCGCAGAAGTACATTTCTTTTGCATGTGGAACAGTTTCTTGCTAAAGCTGCTTAATGAATTACATCCAGTGTTTGAAGAGAGAAACTGTGCAGGTTTGAGCAGTACCTGCAATACTGAAAAGCAGGGAACATACCCTTTTGAAATCAGGACAGTGACGGCTGTGCCCTTTTCCCACTTGAGAGGGTTCTGCAGCACCTTCCTGGTTCTACTGAAGGTGCTGAGTCCTCACCTTCTCCTGCTGTGCTCAGCCCAGCTCTGCCCTGCTGTCTCTGTGCTGGCCCTGGTGCATCAGCAGTGTGGAACCATCTGCAGGGGCTGCCCTGCTGGGGTGTCCTTGCTGCCTACACTATGGGGTGGGACAGGGGGTATACCGATCAGAAGAGGCACTGTGGACTTTGTGATAATTTTCTTTGTCTCTGCTGTCCCATTCTGCTCTTACTTCTCCACAAAATATTCAGTTGTTTGGGTTTGTGACTTTGTTCTAGCAGTGTCCTAGCATTCACTGAGGGACAGTGTCTTCAGATGTAATATAGCAAAAAATAATGCGTTCTTATAAATCATCACCTCTAAATATTGAGTTAGTTTTTTTGTGAAAGCCTAATGACACCGTGAGCTAGCTGTGTGTGTTTAAAGTTACTCTCTTGTCTCTTTTCAAGATGAAAATTGTCATTATCTTCATAACTGACATACCCCTGTGCGTATTGCTGCTTACTTGCTTCCACAATGGCTTCTAAGTGCCCATAATTGAAGGTTGCTGTTATGGATTGCACTAGGGTTCAAGCAGAAGTCTAACAAGTGCCACTCATACATTGGAGTGGGGAATACTAGTGGACATTGTGTTACTTTGATTCACTGAATTTTTTACATGAGCACTTCATTTACCCTTCCAGCTCTGTGTGAGGCTGTGTCTAACTTGGTACTGTAATTTCAGCGAGGGAAACAAAGATGAACACAAACAGAAGAACCACCATAGTAACTTTATGAATTAATAAATAAAATGTAGATTAGTCCACTTTATTAGGAGGTCAAAAGGTACCTGCTGTCACTCTCCTGCAAAGTTTATGACTCTCAGGAGTTGGAGACACACTCAGGGAGAAGTTGACTTCTGTACTGTGATGCTCTCTGAAGCGCCCTGAAACCTTAAGCTCTACCAATATACACAATCTCAAATCTCACTTAAATGCACACTAGAGTAAGTCAATATGGATAGCATTATAGCTTGTGTTCTTTGCTTGGTGTTCCTGTGGTTTCACTGAAGAGCACATTGGCTATGCAAACCCAAAAGATGCCCCAGCATCACAAAGAAATGGGTTCTTAGAAATGAGTAAGAAAATGTTAACTCTCATAACTTTCAGTTCAAGGAATAAGGTGGAAAGCAAAAGACTGCCAAGGTGAATGAATCAAGTCATTTGTAGTAGGATGCTGAAGACATTGCCTTGCCAACTTCTGACAGCAGCTGTTATACTGGCTGTAACTAAGGTTCAGCCATAGAAAATCTATACACTAGCTCTTATTTTCATCTTTTGCATATATGTCTATAAGATGGGAATCTAAAATTGAGAGGCCTGTGAATGATTCATGAAAATACTTGATATTTCAATGAGCAACAACAACAAAAAAATTTAGGGAACTCCAGGACTATCTTCAAATTAGCAAAAACTACAGCAGTGTCTGGGCAATGCTACTGGGGACAATTGTACTTCACAGATGAACACATTTTTTGGACCACTGGAGGAGAATAAACAAGCCCACAACATGAACATGCTTTACAAGGGAACTGAAAGTGTAGGAAAGAGCCAGTCTCATAATTCTGCTTTTGTGGGATTAAATTGCCTAATCAGATCCCAAAGTGCTGAACCTGGTATTTCTTTCCACTTGCTGACCATTAAACATTGGGATAATTGTGTGGGTTGCAGAGTTGTGTACAGACAACAATTCTCTAGTACTCTTTGCAGGGGGTAAAGTATTAGTGAATCTATCTCTGCCCGTGGAGGTTCCCAGAAGAGTTAGTGTGGCTTTTAAAGAGAATATGTACCACTTGCAGTGAGATTCAGAATCCTTGTGTTCAGCCTGAAATGGTTTTATGGGGAGTAAAAATTTAATGCACTTAACTGCATAAAATGTTATGCACACTGACCACCCTGAGTCTGCTTTAGTCTAGTCAAAATCAATTTGAGAAATGATGCTTGGAGCTAGTTTGAATGAATGATGTAATCTCCAGTGCTTGAAAAATATTACTGAATCTGTATGAACTTGATCGTGACCTGTGCTATATTCTTCACAGGCATTATTTTACCTGCATTGGCCTCTCTTGGCTGGTATTCCTGTATGTTACATACCTTGGACTTTAAAGTCTATAGGGAAAAATGAATAGGGAAAAAAATGCTCTAAACCCAGTCAAAACTCCCTCTAAATCCATCCTCACCTTCTTTACCTGAGAGCACACCAGTCAGTGATAGCTGTATCTGCTCTTCCTTTTCTTTTTGACAAGTGTGTGTTGCACAAGCACTGTCCTTGCTGCAGAGGCTGACAAGGGGAGCAGCAGTGAAGAGAAGGGCCAGAGTTGCCCTGGAGCAGCTCTCTTGTGCATGGGCCCCCTGCCACTGTCTGCAGAGGTCCCTGGCAGGCACCTTCCCTGCCCCACTGGCCTTGGAGCCATCTTGCAGTGGCCACCTCCACTGAAACACCTTAGGATGATCTGTTGTTTCAGACTGTGCAGATGCTGGCAGATGTTTTTTGTTATGGCAGTATAACAATAAACCCCAGCCTTATGTTTCAGATTGCCCTGAGCAGTAGGAGAGAAACAGATGGGAGACCAGTTCTAGCCCTTTAGGCTTTTCAGTTACTCTGACATGTCACCTTTTGTGTAGGCACAAGTCGACCAAATACAATTATTCTGAGAATGAGACATTTTTAGATGTGAGAGAAGAGCAGTAACAGTGGGGAGGAAAAGGGTGAAAGAAAGACAAGGAAGACAGGACTAAGGCAGTGCCTGACCTGAGAGTGTACATAGTTCCACTGTAAGGTTTCATAAGAGCAGTAAGTTCCAAGTAAAGGCATTTCAGACCTTGTTAATATCCTAATGCCAAGGCAAGGGTTACCTTCCCCTCCCCTCCAGAAGAATAAGGATTGCACATAATCTTATCCAGAACAGTGTAAAGAAGCTTTTCTTGCTCTAAGTTAGTGCATTGTTAATAGTGTTGCAGAATTTAATTGGCAGACCTTACTAATGCAGTGGTCCCAGTGCTTCTGATGGCTAAAATTTAAAGGCTGGTATACTGTGCCAGTTGTAGTCAACATTTGCAAAATGGATGGATTTCACAGGCTTGATGCTGTGCTCTCAGACTATATTGACTGTTGGAATTAAGAGTAGAGAAGAAAATATTGAATGTTCACAGTCAAGAGAAGCGCAACAGGCTTCCGTAATAGTCTTTCAGTAACTGTGATTTTAAAGTCAGATAAGCATGTAGCCCCTGAAGGGGCAAAATCACTTCTAAATAGTGGTTGTTTATCTTAAAAATTATTCAAATGGCATTATGGAGATTCTCATTGAAAGTCACAAGGATTTCCAGAACTAGCATTCCTGCTCTGAACAGAGTAAGGTGAGAGAAACAATACTGCCAAATATGAAAATACAGTCTGGAGAATGAATGAATGAATGCAGGGTTGATCTGTCTTAGTTTTCTTTTGCTTAGTGGATGGCCAAAGTTACAGGCTTGCTCGCAACAATTTGTTCCCAGTGTTGTCAGTTATATCCTTGGTGATTTCTGGTCTTGTGCGTGGTAATTTTTTGATCAGGTATAAGATGTCAAACTAATGGGTTGGTACACAAGAAAAACGGAGATAGATCATATTTCTGAGGTTTTTGTATTGGTTCTTCATAGCTTGTGACAGGAAAAAACCCAAGGGTTTGAAATTAAGGCTCTGTATAAAAATGAGGAAGAAGAGATCATCTCACAGTGGCAGTTCTTAATGATATCCTTCAGGATATTGGAAACCTTCAAAAACAGCGTTATGTTTTCCCATCACATAATCCATTTTGAACTGAGAATTAAAATATACAGATAAATAGATTATCACATCTAGGAAATGACTGGAAAACATCTCTGGGTCATACTCCTGTGGATGTGTTCATGCTGCTCAGCTCCTTCTCAGACAGGCTGTTCTGTTACATGTGGGAAGGGAAACAGCAAACAGATGTTCTCCTTCTGACCCCGTGGACAAGCACAAGGTTAGCTGACATGAGAGCAGGAAAAAGCAGGCTTTCCTAATGGGGTAATGGCATAATGGTATCTTGCTTTGATCAGAAAGGTATACTAGGCATTCCTGGCCCCAGGAGCACTGAGTGCCAAATGTTGTTAGATACTAAGTGAATACACTGTGTGCCATCTGGGACACGGGCTTTAGGAAAGGGGACACTGAGCTGCTGTAAGCTGCTACCGTGGTGTTACTGAAGTCCTGGGGCAGGTAAAGTTTACGCTGGCTGATGATCTGCCTAGGTTCATTATGGTGGAGGGGATGTCTAGGATTTCATTTTCTATGGTACTTTCACCATACCCGTCTCCTTTTCCTCTTAAGAGTCAGTCAAAACAAAGCCTATTTTAAAAGAAATGAATGTAGAAAATGTGAGGCATAAGGGTCTTTTACAAAGCGTCTTTTACAGTGCTGGGGACATAAAACAGGGCAGTGGAAGATAAGCCATTATGTATGTTGAGGAAGTCTAAGAATAAAGATTATAGGCAAACAGTCTACCTTTCTTTACAAGGCCTTGATTTACATCCCTGAAATCTCAAATTTAGCTATTACAATGAAGTCCTGTTGCACACAGAGCTGCCTTTTTATCACCACTTAAAATCTAATTAATCCGTATTGAAGCACAAAGATTTCTGTTGTGTTTTAGGGTGAGGGGTCATAGAGCCCTCTTTGTTCATCCTCAGGCTTGTAATCATCAGGCATTGGGATATAATTTTACCAAGCAAATTGGAAGGTAACAGATCAAATCCTTATCGGAAAGCCTAACTCATGGTTTAGTGAAGTCCTTCGTCCTTTATGTGAAACTTTATATTCATGAAGAACAAAAAAGTGTTTCAGAGCTTGCAAAGGGTTAATAGCAAGGGCTTATATTTGGGGCAGCAGAGACATAAAATCATCACAGCTTCCACCATCACTCAAGGTAGCAGTTGGTACAGAACTGCTGGGGAGACCTTTCTCCTGAAGCTTTCAGAACCCTGCTCTTACAATGGCCTTAGTCTATCAACCAGTGATGCAATTAAGTGGCATATTGGTCTCTCTGTTGGGATGGGTCCTGTCCTGTCTCACCACCTATCTACCCCAGTGGAAAAATCTTAACTTGGAACTTAATGAACTGGAGATATGGACTATGGGACTATGGCAAGCTTGTGTTGTCCAGGAAGAAGGAGGAATGCAATGCAAGGACTTCGATTCTTTCCTAGCTTTGCCTCCAGAGCTCAGGATTTCTAGGATTTTGATGTTTTTTTCCAATGGATCAGGCCTTTTGGGCCTCTTGCTCTCTGGATTTGGGTTGGACTGTTTGAAAATTGGAGAAAGACAACAGGAACAAAAGAAACGGTTGTTGCTGTTTGGAGGAATGCTCTTCTGGATATCGGGGATTACAGCCATTGTCCCAGTTTCCTGGGTTGCCCATTCCACAGTCCAGGAATTTTGGGATGAGAATATACCAGATATTGTTCCCAGGTGGGATTTTGGGGAAGCACTGTTTGTTGGCTGGCTTGCTGGATTTTGTCTTATATTAGGAGGATCCCTACTTAATTGCACAATCTGTTCTACTGAAGTCCATCCGTCTTCAGTCCATTATGCAGTAGCAGAACAGCAGGATCAGTGTCAACACTTGGAAACTGAAACTAGGCCTTAAAACGGAAGGTTTTAAGCAGCACAGAAATACTGCCCTATTTTTTCCAAACCCTAGTGCAAGCCAGAAGCTTGTTTCGGTAGTAATTCAAAGGACTCTTTGTTACCTAGCTGATTTCCTAAATTTAAGTATTTTTTCTCCATAAAATGGTACTGCGAGGTGGTGTGTTTTCTCACCTGTGGAACTGCTTAAAACTGTAGCACAGCAAAATGCTGAAGTTTTCAGAGACTGCACAGAAAAGGTGCTTTTGCTTTCTTAACTGCACTGTAAAATCCTGAAAATGAATATGCATGTTCTCTTACAGCTTGGATTTTAACCAAAATGTGCTTCCTTTTTTATGTAACCAATGAAATAAGCCCCAAAGTTTGACTCCCTGTTGCAATTTTCCACTTGACTGATGCAGTGACGTACGAACTTAAAGGAGATTTCCTGTCCTAAATAGTCTGAGTACCTGCAATGCATTAAATGGTTTTTCTGTGTATCTGGAAATACTAGGTTTCTGAAATTGTAGCAAGCTTTGCAACTGTCTTTCTGTGCATGGGGTGTGATGGTGTGAGTGCTCAGACCCAGCAAGCTGTGTTTTCCCAGTCTGCCACATTAGACTGCCCGGACAAGTTATTCTAAGTGCTTCTGGCACCTGCATACTTTATGCACCAAAAATAGGCTGAGAAATGCTGCTTTAAAAGCCAGTGTAGCTATCTTCCTCTGGCACAGGTCTTGAGTCATTATGCATCCTATCCAAGGTCCCTTAAGTTCTATTCACTCATGTTTGGAAGATGTTGCTGTATATTTGACTTTAAACATAACATTTAACTGGTCACAAAGCACAGTGTAATTTGCTCTAAGTGAAAGTGCATCAGTGTGATATTAAAACTTAAAAACAAACTGTGAGATGCCAAAATTAGCAAAACTGCTGTAATGCTTTAGCTGATTGATGAAAAACCAAGTATATGCTTTTTTTACAAAAACAAACCAAAAACTAATGAAAAGTGAGCCCAGCTGTGGCCACACCCTTCTACTACTGGCTCTTAGCGTGCCACCTCCCAGTCCCACAAACACTGCACATGGAAGCAGGCAACACAAAGCAGGAGGGAGGGGAGAAGTATTTCATGCTTCATAGAGCATTGTTTTAACTTGTGCTTAAGTATGACAGAGCATGACAAAGAACTGAGCATAACAGTGCCTGCAGAAGCCAATGGTTTGGTGCTTCTGGGACTGCAAAAAATGAACTTGGCAAACAGACACAGACTGCTGTTAGCTGGATTCCTGCTGTCTGGGCTAGGATGGATTTTAACTGCTACCTTTAACTACTTAACAGGCTGGAAAAATCTCAACTTAAACATAAATGCACCAGAGTTTTGGGGCATGGGACTCTGGCAAAGGATGTAGGAATACAGTCTAAAGATTTTTATTCTTTGCTGGAATTCAAGATTTCCATGATTTTAGTAGCTACACCAAATGGACTATGGCTTCTGAGCCTTGTGATCTCCGGTCCTGGTTTGGACTGCCTAAAGATGGAGAATACAGAGCAGAAGATAAAAAAGCTGTTACTACTTGGAGGAATACTCCAGGTGATGGCTGGAGACCCTGTCACTTGCTGACACTATAATGATCCAGGAGATTTGGAATGATGACATCGCAGAGATTCTGCCCAGATGGGAAATAAGGGATGCACTGTTTCGTGATTGGGTTGGTAGATTTTTTCTAATTCTAGGGGGATCTCTACTCCTCTCCACAATCCGCTTGTCATCTGACCGTCACTTACGAGAGCAGCACCAATGGCAGGTATACAAGATGCTCATCAGTATCTGGCAATTGGAAATGGAAGACTTAAAAAAGGGCAGAGACCAGGTTTTCTGACTTCTTGCTTGTGTTGCAGTAAGAGAGACAGACCTGCTGAACAGACAGGTTACAGTTTACAAGATCAGGGGTGGGATCCTTTCTTACTGAGTAGTCCCTTTAATAAGTACTTCCACTTTTAATTACATAAATAGATGAGCTACAGCAATCTAAGCCACCACTGTATTTCTCCCAAGTCTGATAAATGGCAGATTTTGTTTTTGTTGTATTACTTGGGGGAGTGAGTAAAAAATATTTAATCTCTAGGCCTGCAAGGAGACTTGACCATATTTTAAATGGCAGAACTCCTACTGGGGCTGCTTTAAACTATGTATTTTTTATAAATAATAATATTACTTGAAGTCTGAAAGAGTTTGTAGCACCAGTTCAATGTGCATGACAAAAACCTAATGCAGTACAACCTTGAATGAAGTTTGCTGTATCATTTACAGTAAACCAAATGTTCTCAGACATAACATCACATAATGCAAGATTCTCAACTGTGAGAGAGAGAGAGAGAGAGAGAGAGAATATGACCACCTCTATCCCTGCCCAATCTCTCTCTAAGGAAACCCAGCATTTCTGGGCAATAATGAGATGTTGTCTGGAGGAGACTCAACCGTGTTCACTGCTGGTGCAGTTTTTCCTTCATGAATGTAAAGAACTAACTTCAAGTATATGAATTAGTTTCCATATAACTTATCCTTAGAGCTGTCAGTGATTTATGTGAACTTTCTATAAATTGCCATGATTTTACATTGACAAAGCTGTAGCAGCCATCTGTTTCTGCAAAGCCCATATAAAGAGACAGAAGAGTAATAAAAGAATTAAATAAAACACTGGTCTGCAAAAGAGCTTTGTTAAAAAAAAAATGTATTTTCCAATCACTGAAACACATGAAAAGTGCAGAGACAAGTTAATCTATGTAATGTACTTGCATACTCTTACAGACAAAATTAGAACAGAAACACATTCAGAATATAACCTGATTAAATATTTAGTTCAGTCCTGAGCATTTGATATTTAAGACAGTATAAACATAGCAATAATAAAAAGAAAATAATCTTAAAATTATTTGATTTGTATTCTATTACAATTCCTGCTAAACTTTGATCATTTGGCTAAATATTCTTGTACCAGTAATATTTACATTTTGATATATGCAACTGCAGTGACATTGGTACCTGGCAATAAAATTAATTACATTCGTTACACCTGCTGTGCAGGGTAAATTTCACTTCAAGAGTAATATATATCACTTTAAACTGATGGGAGTTTATTTGTATGTATTATTTTAGCTTATTCTGTTGAGTGTTTCAAGTGTGACACGTTGAATTAGTCAAAAACCCCAAACTCCAAACCCAGAATTGTTAAAAGCTGCCTATAAATATGTTTAACTTTATCAATCTGGAAAATGAAGAGCATGAATATGTCTAAGTCTCTCAATTTTAAACGAGTTTTGTAAGCTGAAGCCAGCAATACTTAAGTTTTGACTTTACCTTATGCTTACAAATCAGACAATAATACTTTTTTTGGAAAATTATTCAGCATTTGAGAAAAAACAGCTAACTGGGCTAAATTTTAGACACCTCTAAGTATTTTTCAGAATAGTATCCTTAATAACAAATATTTTTATGGCCAGAACTGAACTATATTAAACAGAACATAAATAAGACTGTAAATAAATAAAAGAAAAATCATAAAGTAGACCTCTAAACATCACTCTACAAACACCTTATATAATCAAATTGAGAAGTTGAAACTGTCAACCTTCATTTCACCTTTACATTAAATAATTCCAGATTTTTTTTAATTGACCTTTCAAACATGAATGTTATCTCAAACCCAAGACACAAAAAACAAATGGGGCATTCATAAAGGATGCTCAATCAGTCATCTTGCTCAAAATAGCATGTTTGGCTTTGTATTTCAGTGAACTGATGTATTTGTGCATAAGAAAACCCTTGGGTGTTACACAGACCTGTCATCACAGAATTGTCACTTTGAATCTCAGACAGCTGCTACCATATTGGGGTTATATTGTTTCCATTTGCTCACCAAGTAATTATAGCACTTCTGAAAGGTGAATTCCATGCAATGTGGCTCATTGCTTGGGGAAGAAGACTAGCCAGTGAATGAAATACATCTGAGTGCAACACGCTACCTAGAAAATGAAATATTTCTGTTCTCTGCAATATCCACCTCCTTACTCAGTACCCATGGAAGATGACCCCAACTGCTTTACCAAGACAGGACTGCTTTAATACCTACAGCCAATGTACAGAGGGCATCCAAGTTGCCTTCTGATGAAGCAGCCTGCTAGGAGGAAGCATGTAAGACATATTTGAAACAAGCTGTTCACATCTGTTTATTAAACCTGTGCACCCCCAACTGCATACAGGGTCAATTGTATATTTTAAGAACTGTTATTTATTGTACCAAAATTTGTGCAGACTTCTAGTCAGGAGCTTTTCTTTTTCAGAAGGGGTTTACCTCACCAACAGGACTTCTGATATTTGAGTTAGCATGTGAGAGATTTTCTTCTGGTACAAATCCCTTAATGAAGCATCTTCAGATCTGTAAACCTAGCACACTCCTTCATGTATTCCTAGCTGGCAATCAGACAGCCCCCTAGGACAAAAAATTAACAGAGAGAAACTCTCATTTTTAAGTGCACAGTGGGTATAACTATTTTGATTTCAATGTTGGTATTATGAATTTGATTCATCCTGTTCAGAAAGCAGCTGCCCCTTTTGGTAGTCTCAAAGTAAGTTTTTAGGGTTACTTGTCTGCCTTGCCTTTCTCACTCTCCTGCAGATACAAGAAACCTTTTAGTGCAGGTTAAAGTACTGTACATTCACAAAACTAAACTCTGAACTTTCTGTCTTCCTACAAAGTATTAAAAAACAAAGCCAGAATAAATTTGTTTTCAGAAACAAAATTACAGCGTGGGTGATGAATCTAATCAGCAGCTGTTGTGAGGCAGCCTGGCTGTTTTAGAAAGGCGCTTCCGCTTGTGGTTAACTCTGAACCATAAAAGTTACACTCTTGTACAAAAGTATTGCATGGCAGAACAGCCATCTTCACAGTCTGCTCACATGAAAATAGTGAAAAGATAAACAACTGTCTGTTGAACATAATTTTTCTCAACACAGTGCAGTTCAACAGGATACATGCTTAGTACTGCCTTTGTTCCATCTTTACAAAATAAAAACACAGATGCGATACACACGAACTGTACAAAATCAGTATCAGGATACCAAAACTCATCTACTTTGGTTTTCTGTTTGTTGGAGTTTTTTGCCATGTTTTAAGCTTACAACAATTCAGTTCACTATATTTTACAAATAAACATATCAATAGTGAATGTAAAATAGAAGATCTTTGAAAGCACATCATTGGAACTAATAAGCTCATCTGAAAAGAGATGAACAAATGGAAAAACACTTCAGTGAAAATGCATAATTATACATCATCAGCTGGAAGGGCTGGAATACTGATCTTTGCTCTTGTGAAGTATGCTATCTTCTCCCTGAAATTTGAAAAGAAAACAAGGGATTTTTTTACCATTTGTTGTATGACTGCAATGTCATCTGCTGTAGAGTTGCTAAGGTTAGAGCATAGTTCTTTAAAACACACATTTGGAAAATATACAGAAAATTTATTTACAACAAATGTGGCATTCTGACACAATTACCTTTGTAGGCAGATTTATGTAAAAAGCAGTTCCAGTTTTGAAAGAGAAAAAATACCAGTATTTCATTAATAACTGCAATGATAAGACTGAAATATTGTTCCAGTCACTGAAATTCCTATGATGATATTTTCAGTGGGGGGATGAGAAGGTAAAAGAAATCATTTTATCCTGACATGGGAAAAGGGCAAGGGGGGAATAGTTGTGTCTAGGCAAGACTCAGAGAAGAAGAATTGTCAACCCATTCTCCAGTTGCTTCCCCTGTGCTGTTACCATTTCTGTCACCTATGAACTGAGACATTACTGAAGCATAACAAGTAACACAGACTTGCCTACGAGCAGGCTACAAAGTAGAAGAGAAGTATTGGGGGCTTAAAAATGCAATCTCAGAAGAGTCATTCTTCTTGAGAGCTTTAAAAATGTCTCTCTGTGATTAGTCTGAGGCCACAGCACTGTAACAAGTCCAACTAGCAGGGCATGTACAATTCAGCCTCGGGAGGTAAGTATTTATCCAGAAGACTAAACCATGTTTTCCACTGGTAAAGCTTGAGTTCCCATGAAAAACAGTAGCTCAGAGCAAAATCTAAACTGGCTTCTCTTTCTAGTTGTGTGACTAAAAGATAAAGGACAATGGAGCCTTTTGATACCCTTCTTGCAGAGGAATGATGTTTTGAGCAGTCCTACATGTTCTTGTAGATTTTGTCAGCAGTCTGTTTGTGATGACTGTTAAATGACCAGCACCAACCAAAAGCCTTTCTCAAGACATGCACAGAAAGTGAAATCTTCAAGATGCTCTGAATTTCAAACTGAAGATAACTAACTCATCTGTAACACATCTTTGCTGAGGAACCCCTTCTCTCTTCACTTACAGGTGTGGTTTGCAATACATGCTGCCTCATAGGCCCCTGCTTGCTTATGGATTTCTCCAACTGGTCACGAAAGATGATTTTAAAGAAAGGGGAAAAAAAAGTCTTACATTTATTAGCAGCTGATTTTAATTTCCTATAAAGGAATCTGTAGCAATGGGGAACAAAGATGACAGACCCCCTTTTACATCCCAAGAAGATGTGTTTATTGCCAGAAATCGCCCCCTCTTTATACCCTTAATGCCAACAAAAACCAAACTGAAACCCACCAGAACTGAACAGAACGAGGGCTCCCATTGGCTGGCACAGCCGCAGTGCTGCTGTCCACGTGTCCTATCAGCCAATCAGCTCCCTGCTCACATGCTGTCCACTCGCTCCTTCAGCCAATCAGCTCCCTGCTTACATGCTGTCCTCGTGTCCTATCAGCCAATCAGCTCCCTGCTCACATGCTGTCCACTCGCTTCTTCAGCCAATCACAGTCTCACTGCCAGCTGTCACTCAACCGCCTCCCTCCTCACTCCAAGTGCCTCTCACCCCTCAGCCGCCTGCCAACCCCGGCCTGCAGCTGGGCCTTGCCTGCAGGGCCTGCTGGTGAGCAAAAGCCTCAACCATTTAACAACTATAACCCCATATTCCACAGGAATCTAAAATTCAAACTTTAAAAATGAGTATTAACTGGCAAAACAAACCAAATAACTTGCAATGCTGTTTCTATGTGCAAGAGCAAGCACTGTACTTTTAATCAACAGATTTATATTTATTTTTATATAGAAGTGTGGCCTCCAGGCTGCAAGCCCTGCTACTTACTGGCCAGCCTCTTAGGAATTTAGACCAGTAAGGTTTAGGATAACAGGTGTTCATTCTGGCTTATGCTAAGCAAGAACACTTCATTCATTGCTTCAAGTAACAGCTTGATTCACAATCAAAAGGAGAAGGGAAACAAAAGAGACAAGGGACTCAAGATCTTTCTTTAATACTAAGTCTTGAACAAGGCACAAGTAGTGGTTAATGAATTTCCTGATGAGCTGTATCCTGTCCTACTTCTCCGTGAGGCGATTTGCTTCATGCCCCTGCCATCACTGGGAGAGCTCCCATGACTTAAAGCCACTGTCAGCCTGCTGTGGGTGAGGTGAGCCACAGCAAGAGTCACACATGCTGCCTACAGCACATGCCACACAGGGGTCTGACACTCTGCTTGGCTTCCTCACCACGCTCTGAGCTGCCACAGGAGCAGGTCACTGAGGCCTGGCGCTCTGAAACTCCAGCTCAGAGCCATGTTAGAAATGTGTGATGTTTCTGGCAAGTCAAAGCCATGTAGGCATTTTATTAATACTACAAGGCATGTCTGATTATACCCAGAAATAGTTCATGTTGCTTCACTACATTAAAAAGAGCACGAAAAGCAGAACAGGCCATACCTGAATGACTGCACCTGCAGTGGCACTTTCTGGCTCTGCTCCCGTAGCCGGCACACATCCTTAGAAGCTTTCCTCATCAGTTTCTCAGCACTCAAACCTTGTTTCTGCTCTTCTTTTGACTGCTCAGCCTGTATTGAGAAAAACAACTGTGTTGTGCTGATAATGAACAATTGCTCGTTTCAAAGAAGTGAGAGATGCTTCTGCGTCAAGCAAAACACTTGGCAATGCCAGGTTTACTCTTGGGCTCCATGATACCAAAGGTCTTTTCCTGCCTAAATGAATCTATGATGATCTCTGTATAAAAGGTCAGCAAGATGAAAGACTGAATTCACAAACCTAAGCCATGGCCACGAAATAAGGTAATGGGGCTTTTCCTAAAAGAATAAATAGAGCAGATTCCATGCCATCACAGGTGGCTACTAGGTTTTATAAATTCTGATACTTATTAGGGCTGTAGTTAGACAATACTTAAATTTTTATGAACACATGTTGTCTATCCAAGTATCTTTTTAGAACTGGGAGCCAATGAACTTAAAAAAATAAAATACCTTTGTTTCCTGATGAAAGCTCTTAGGTCACTCTAAAGTAACCGACAAAAAAATAGGGAAGGTGTGCTCTCAAAATACACTTTCAAGTTTTGTTGACCATGTTAGCAAGGAGCATGAACTTTTGTGCCTTTATTCATGACACCTATTTTGCATGTGAGACTCACTTCTTTCATTTGCATAGTAGAGGTGTAAAAGCCAAGGCAAGTGAACTGAACACCAATGGTAACAAGAGACCAAAGGTCTTTTGTGAACAGTTGTGCAGCTACCCCACAGTAAGTTACTGAATTTCTGCACCACAGTATTGCTGGCTCTATTACTTATGCCTTTACTAAGCATCAACAGAACAGCTGCAGCTATGCCATCCACCATTTCAGCAACAAGACTGCTGCTGAAACATAGCTGTGCTTTGGTTTTAAAAAACTTTATCATGGGTTTCTGAATATCCAGTAATTTGAACAGCAGCTCTTTTTACATGGGCAGTCAGCTGGAATTCTTAGACAAATGACCCCCGTTCATACACAGGTAAGTTCTGTAACAAATGCATTGTCACCCCCATCACATGTGGGGTGCATGGTGTGGGCAGTGCTTTTATTTCGAGACTGCAGGGGCTGTCAGACAAATGTTATTTATTGTATTTTGAATTTTGTCAGCCATCAAAATTCAATAGAAGCAGTTCACATTCTTGAACAACTATAAAGTTGTACAGAGTTTAATTTTTGACTCTTTAGAGACTTGAAAATGCTGTTCATTACTCAAATTAAAAAAAATTTGCAAGCCTGAAACAGTGATCTTCAAAGCTAATTTGTAACTTAGGAGTTCACATCCCAGTTCTGAATTCAACCCAGTGGATTCCTAAACAACAAAACCAACTAATTCAAAAGACCTAGTTCATACTATCAGTTTCATACTGGGTAGTTATAAGAAAGCTGCTCACAGCAGGATAGTGGTACCCTCTGTCTGTTGAAAAGCACTCTGGTTTCTACATGAAAGTATTTTACATGAAAGAGCACCACCCTTTCAAAAACTGACTCAAAATCCAGTCAGCTTGTACTGCTGTTAACTTCTTCAGTCCCCAACTCCAAAATAGCTAAGATTTTAAAATGATATTAACCTATAAATATAATTTCCTTTATTAGTTAGTGAACATAAATTTGCAAGATACAACTGGTAATGTCTTAATTAATTTTGCGTATGTCACCGGCCATATGTTTTACCAGCTCCCCTAATTAATATTTATCATCAAAGCACTAAACACACAATATTTCAAAATTTTCTAATTTTATCCTTTCCCTAATCCCTTTCCTTCTATACATGAGATTCTTGTGATTACTGCATTTCAGATTTAAGAGCATAGAGGACTTCTTTGTTTTCATACTCTCTATTACAATGTATCCCTTTTTCATTTTTGAATACATTTATTTTTTCAGGATGCCCTAAGAGAAACCTGGATTTCAGCCCAATATCTCTAGGAATATGCATATGAGAAGGTATGTAGATGACCAGGTTTATATTTACATCATGTTTCTTGAGTGCTTTTTAAAAAATACAGAAAAACACACTAACACAATGGCCAGACATTCGATAAGTCCCAAAAATCTGGCACATTTTGTGGTTATGCACTGCCCCCCCCAGCAACACTATGATCTCAGATTCTTTAAGCACATTTCTTTATTCTTTAAAACACTAATTCACAACACTTATCTACTAAATACAAGTGTCAGATAGGAATGTCTCTATCTGGGCTTAGCTTTAGCTTGTTTAAGATGACAATGAAGAAACTCTCTCAAAATTAGAGCTAAAACGCTATTTCCTGTCTTGTTCTTCTGTGGTTTTTGTATAGAAGAAACTGAATCTAGAGAAAAACTAACTGTGCTAAACACCAAATCACTGGGCCAAGGACATGATTATTGGTATTGATCGCATAATTACATATTACCTCTGCATAGAAGATGTACTAAAAAGAAATAAAGAAGATACTTAAAGGAATCTTTTTTGGATATAAACAGAAGTAGTACTTCAGAGGACACTAGGTGTCTGAAAACTTGCTTGTATGAGAATTTAAGACTCAAACTTTGAAATACTGCATGATTTCTCATCAACATCCAATCTAAACAAGAGAAAATGCTTCTGGTGCACAGAATTACCTGTGTTTTCTGATCTGCAGGTATTAGTGGGCATTACATACTTGCTGCACTTAGGAAGATGTGGAAGGAATGGGAGGGAAGGTGTGGAGGATTTGGCTTCAAGCAGAGTAACTGCATGCTAGCAAGCAGCCACTGATTTTCAACATTCCCCACATCTGCGGTTTCATTTTTCACTCGAGACTCTCAATTTCTCTGGCGTTTCCAGCTGCTGCATTAGTCTGTGCCATTATAATGCCTGCAGGATCTAAGAAATAATCT
Source organism: Rhipidura dahli (assembly GCA_013399225.1). Lineage (NCBI taxonomy): Eukaryota > Metazoa > Chordata > Aves > Passeriformes > Rhipiduridae > Rhipidura > Rhipidura dahli. Next base: position 1,088,705 of record VXAC01007672.1, read on the forward strand.
ATGACAATGTTCTCTAGGCTGCTGTGTTTTGCTAACCCAAGGGGAAACACTGACAACACAGTACAGCGCTCTCAGGGTTGTTTGCTCTGCAGGGGAAGACTGCAATGATTTTAAGGGTAGAAGTATTTCTAGAAACTTTCTAAGACTCTTCAAAGAGGTGGAGCGACTATGATCATTGTTCTGACTTTTACCTTGGAAAGGAGGACTTAAATGCTGTGATAGTGCCTGCATATATTTTAGGAATGTGTATTATTACCCTTATTCCTCACCACAGTGTGTGTAATGGTATTGATCACTGACACCAGCCATACAAAATGTGACAAGCCTACCTCCTGCCTTGAAAGAGCCAGCTGAAATAAAGCACAAATCTAAAGGATTCATAGTATGAAATGTTGCATAGGCATACTTTGTTCTAGAGGGAATAGCTTTTGAATGGGAGTAATTTAAATGAAACGCTTAGAAATTGTAATTTCTGAGTCCTGCATCCAGCATTAGACATAAACTGTGAACTTCTACATAAATTTAGCTACACTTTTTTTCTATATGCTACTATTTTTATGGGTTAAAACTTAGATCAAATTCATATAATGAATTCATGTGGTAAAAACCAACACAGTTACACTAAGTTTGAACACTGCACTATCTTCCCCCATGTTGCCCAAGGGTTTTTCAGAACACTCCTCAATGTTCACCCGAAACTCTGCGAGTGTTTTATAGTCATTTTAGTACTCCACTACCTACAGTCAACAGCTGGTGCCAAAAGAGGAACCAGAAGACCAAACAGGTTATAAATGTAGAACTGGGAGAACACACTGGGGAAAAGTTTTGTTTCCTAAGGTATCAGTCAAGGACTTACTGAAATATGTGGTATCATTACATGCATTTTTCTACCCTAATTTTAGCAAATTAATACATTCGTAATTTTTTGAACCTGTGCAAGCTTGCAGCACTCAATGTTTTGCTGCAAACATTTTTACAGTTTCTGAATGTCACACTATTTTTGCTTGCGTTTAACCTGCCATCTGTTCAGTTCTCCACTTCATGGAGAATAAAAGACCATGATTAATTACTCTCTTCCACCTCACTCATGGCTGTATGGACTTCAGTTGTAGCTACTTAGCCAATCCTAACACAGAAGTTGTTTCTTCCCTTGACCATCCTTGTTGACCCTCTGTAGTTTTATCATTTGCTTTGAAAAGGGAAACTAAAAATGAACTATGTTTATGTTACAGGCATAATAGTACTTAGATGCTAAAGCAATGATTTGTTTTGTTCCAAGTATTTTCCTTAGCAATTCCTGTCTTATTTGCTTTTTGACATCTGCTGATCCTGTGATGTTTTTGTTTATGTTTTTGTCTCTTATATTTGGAATATCTCATTCCTAACATCTAATTCAGAGCTCAGCTTTGTATATGTAAATATTAGGATAACCCTTTCCTCTTCTACACAAGGCTATTTACTGACATTTAGCTTTAAAAAAACCCAAAACAACAAAACCAACAACTATTGCTTACATATGAGGAGGGTCTCTGCACCTTGTTAAAACTTTCCATTTTTACTACTCTGAATAACCCGGTGTACCAAAACACTAGTCTCTATCAACCATAAAGAGCTAAGGAGCACAGATCCCTCCTGACAGCCTCCCCTCATTGAAAACTAATGTAGATTGACTGAATTGGATGGGAGGTGGCTCCAGAAGGCGTCTACTCCAACCTCTTGCTCACAGCAGGTGATGCCAGAGCTGAGTAGTCGGGATCTGGACCACTTAGGTTCAGAATACCTCCAGCTCTGCAGGTTGGGTGGGTTTTGGGTTTTTTTCTTGCTTGGGCTTTTAACTCCTCCAACTACCTCTCCAGGGCCCTGTTCCTGTTGATAATGTCCTTAACGATTTAAAAATGCAAACAACCTCCCAAAAACATAACAAAACCCCTACAACATCTAACAGCTTTTTAATGTATGTTGTTGGAATTTTCCATATTCCAGCTTCTCACTGTTGTATCTTGTTCTTCTATCCTGTTTCTTGTCTTTTAATCACCTGGGGGCATCCCACTACCTGATGGCAGTGCACATAAACTGGTACTGTTCTAGAGACCATCACGGAGAGAATATAATTTGGCTTTCCTTTGCCAAAACTAGAACAAGTATGTCCTGCCTAAAGAAATAAGCTACTGCCTTTTCCCCATGCCCCTACCGCTCTAAATAGTGGTAATTGCTCCTTCCACCTGCTACAAGCATCTTTTGGCTACAAGTTCTGTGCAAGTTCTATGCAAAGCAACTGATGCTGAGGGACAGTAGAAAGCACATGCAAGTCTGTAAAAGCATGGCTGGGATGTGAGAATTCTAAATTAACTTTTAAGTAAATTTTACTACACCAACCACAACTATTACTCCAAATAATAGAGTTTCTAAGGTGACTTTCTGAAGTATTTAGAGGGCTCAAATTCTATGTTTCAATGTTGTAATATTGATCAATAGAGAAACAGGTTACACTGTATAATTCAGAGATGTAATTAGTCAAATGTGAGCTTCTGTAAAGATCTTTTAACGTGATTGACCAAATTCTTTAACAAATTTATAGCAAAGGTAGGGGCATTTTTACTCACACATATCTCAATGCTGCTCATACCTGTTTTTCAGCTTGTTTCAAGAGTTTCTGGAATCGTTCATCCTCTAGCACACACAGAGGAAGGTCTGCCTCTCCTCTACCTTTCATTTCCTCAAGCTTTTGTTTAAGGTCCCGCAAGGCCTGGAGCTCATCGTTCAGACGATTCTGTCTTGTGCGCGACGCCTGGAGGTCCAGCTCCAAGTCCAGAGAGGTGCGCACGGGGCACTCCTGCGCAGCTCTTCGCATGATCGGCTGGCAAACAGGCTGGGCCATTTGGGAGGCACAACAGTAAAAGTTAAAACCTAGAGGGGCTGCTGGAGGGCTTGACATACTACAGTCAGAAAAGCTCAAATTTTTTGGGTTTTTTTTTACCAGTCCTTTATTCTGAAGTCAAAAAATTCAGCTATCCTGGATTTTTTCTTTAGTTGCTAGCTAAAAATAAATGTTCCAACCAAGTGCACAATGATATATTCACAGGTTAAAAACAAAAAACCCCATTCTGATCCCTGGGATGACACTGCCAGGAGACACGACACTACACAGAATTCCCCACGGATTTCAACTACGTTATTTATTTTTGTAAATATTTGCTTTTTCAAGGCCTAACCAAACACATAATGTTACAAACTCTGTAAACATGTATTTCTTCAGCATATTTCACATTATTTACTGTCCTTTCACAGTGACTTTTTGCATGAGTAAGTCAGGCAGGAGGAGCCATCTCAGACTACTCAGTATCCCAGCCTATTCTTTCTTATGCAAAATGTAATCCTGCTACCTGGTAACAAGGCTTCCAAAGGACTATTTTTCTAGTTACAGTTAAGACTAAAATATAACTCTCTAAATTTATGTAAGAATGAATTTCATGCAAGAGAAATAGAATCTTACTCTCTCGTCCTTCAATACTTTTGCTACTTGAATACTTTTGGTGAAGAGTAAATTCCCTTTAAAAGGACATCTAAATACTTGAAATCTTCACCAAAATTTGCTCAAGATGTATATTGCTGGTGTTGATTTTTGTGCAGCATAGACCATCTTGTGTCACTCTGTAATACGCAGGTTCTTTAACCCAGACCCCCTTGACAGTAACTCAAGTTCAGCGATAAGCTCAAGGTCAACAACAAATGCCATGATGCTGAGCACCAGTGTCATGCTGCTGGCTTCAGCCACAACTGAAACAACACAGGCTTCATTGGAGGGGGGATAACATTGGAGTGAGACCACTATGCTGAGGTTTCAACATGAAACTACATGACTTAATTGTGGTACTTGTGTCGCTTTTGCTGAAATACTTGAAATAAAGTGCATCCTTTGTGTTATTTGGCATTCCTACTCTCCCCATACTTCGTTTTAAACCATGTCTAGGTAACACAGCACGTACCCGTTTAACTCTCAGGCTCCGTCGTTCCGTGGCGTTTCTCACAAAGAGAGACTTCTTGGCTAGAGTGGAGCTGTCACTGTCACTGCGGTTCAGCTGTTAAAATGTACACAACAAACGGGTGTAAACCACCTTCCCATGCAAATACGCCTGCATTGGTAGAACCATGCGGGGAACCTCAGTGTTTATATACATGTAGGTCATATTCTTAGTACAAAGTTAACTAGTTTGCAACTAGAGTAAGCATCTACTCTAAAATTCTAACCCTACACCAAAACAACCATTGATCTTACTGAATGAATAGTAAGACTCTTTAGGAATGCAACTATGGAAGGTAACTATGGTTATTAAGTACTGACAAATCATTGTCTGGCTGCAGGTACAAACTATGGATTTCACCTACGTGGGGCAGGCTTTTAACAAATTTAATACAGGAAAGGTAAATTACTATGGACACACACCTGTCCAACAAGCAGTACTTTTGTATTGTTATTAATTGTAACAAGCAAAGGTGTGCCTACAGCTTCATTTGGAAGCACTTCCTGCTACTTAAAATTATGCACCACAGCTTGGCAATAGCTTCTTTGTAACTTCAGCATTATTTCATACACATCAGTGCAGAATGATTGTTAGGTGCATCAGCATCTAACAGGTGGTGACCTCCAGGGAAAACAGAAGTATCTCTCTGCAGAATATGTATTTCACCTCTTCAGGAAAGTACAAAAAAAAGAATCATTCTGCTTTTCATTTCAGTGAGCAAACATTTCAGTAAGCAAAGCCAGGGCCCTAAAGTGTGCTTACACGGGACTGACTGGGAGCTGGGGGTGGGAAATACAACCACTTGCAATGCAAGTACACCTCTTGAGAGACAAATCTGTCTTTTCACCATGAGTGTATTGGAAGCTCACCCTGGATACAGAGAGGTGGCCATAGTCACTAATGTTCTTTAGGCATTTTTCAAGGGACATTTTCCAAAGACTTTGGTTCTGTCCATTAGGCCTCAAAGATCTCTGTGTTTTCTGTAACATCATATGAGAGTAGGTGCTCTTTTAAAGCCAGGCCATCTCCTCTGATTAGAGAGGAGTTGGCACTTCACCAGAGGGTATCCAGCAGGTGCTTTCCTCTCATACAGCACCATAAAGGAGGGAAGGCTGGATATGCATGTGGTGCAAGCTGGGGACTGGGAAGACCCCAGCTCTTCAGCCCTCTCTGTGAACTTGGATGCAGCTACAGTGCCCACTCTAGAACCCTCAGCAGGGGGCAACAAGTGTTTCTGGCACTGCAAAAGGTTCATCTGCAAACACATTCTTTTCACAGGGTACTTTGCTTCCAGGCAATACCATACACAATGAGAAACAGAATTTTTGATTCTGGCTCTTGGCAGCAGATAGGTAGCAATGTTCAAAGCTACAAAAGCCCAATACTTTTCCAGATGTGGAAACCTTAGAAGTTTACGCTAACTAAGCTACCAAAGCAACTAATGTTACTTCCTGTTGAAGGCCTGTATAGGCAGCAAACAAAGGTGATTTTTTTTTGCCAATACAGCTGATTTCCATTTAGGAATTAAGTTCCAGCACAGGAATTAAGATGAAGGGTAGCTTCTGTATTCAGACAATAATGTATCTGAATTATGTAAAGATTGTTAGAAAAAAGCCTGCTGCGTTTCATTCTGGAGGGTGTATGGAATAGTTGTTTAAGTAGGTAGGTATTGAGTATAGATTTATTTTTTTTAGGCTAATGAGAATCACAGACAAGTGATGAACTTTAATGTTCCCAAATGATTAAGGCAACTGTCTCTAACTGAACTGGGGAATTAAAGCATAAGTTGTTGGTTTATTTTAAAAATATGTACTTGTATGAGTAACCTGTAGAAACTAAAGATCAAAATAAACTGCCTTTTCTAGGGTATCTGTGATTAAAATCTATGGAGCTGGTAATCTATGCTTAAATCTTTAAACACATGATTTTCATGGTTAGTTTAGCAGCAATAAGACTCAAAATTTAAATCTTCAGCTCTTTTTCCATGCTACCATAGGTCTAGAGAGGCTGGAGAACTTAGCTGCCAAAGCCATGTTTAAAACCCAGCCCCGAGGCAGCACTCACACATCTTTCAAAGATGCAATTACAGCAGGATTTGGGCTGCCTAGGTTTAAAACCAGTTGAGATACAAAGCAAGATTTAAAATTGATGACTGAGCTCTTTCCACACTGTTACCCTTAAATGGTTGCATTATTAAAATATGGTAATGCAATGGCATTTTACAGCAAAATCTATTTCATGTTGTAACAAATTGTTTTGCTGTGAGAGTGCTGGAGTTGCTGACGTACAGGGAAACACACTTTTTGCAGACAGCCAGCACAGGCATCTGTGTTATTTCTCTCCAACAGGATGTATTTTTGCCCTAGTTGAGGTGTTTTGCAAGAGTATGCAACTCTGCTGAAAGTCAATTCTACTATGCATCAGCTCAGATAGGGAGAGACTCTAGAGAAAGCACAGGCTCTGCCTCTCGCAGGGAAAATTGGTACATGACTCACTGTCATTAATGCTTCATTCCCGAGAAGTTAAATGACTCTTTAGTTAATAGCTCTTCATTCCAAGTGTTTTTCCCCTTACCCTACAGATGTATTGGTTCCGCTCGCCTGGAGAGAAGGTTTGGGAGCGCACTATCATGCTGTTCCTGACAAAGGGACGCTGTCTGGAGCTCCAGCTGGCTCTGTCCTTGGGTCGGACTGGTGTGTTCTCATTAAGCGATTCCTCAGTGTTAGTCTCTTTATCAACCTGTGAAAAGGAATTTAAAGCGTAAGACTTACTGTAACCAGATACACGCCACCACAGAGTTTTTGTGCCTTCGGATTTTACAGGCACTCTTGTCACCTTGTAGTGGATGGAAAAAGACCATGCAAAAAGCACCATGCATTTAGAGAGAAGCTATTCTAAGTAAAGAAATACAAAATTCCCAAGAGGCTTAAGAGTGTGTGGAGAGGCTTTGAAGGTACTCTGTAGCCAGTAAAGCTGAAGCTTTTGCAGAAAGGCCTTTGCTTCTTGGCAGACGGTTTGATGCAAACACAGTGCAAGAAATGTTTTGCTTTGCCATTTGCAGACATTATGATTATTGCACATTTGCATTTACTTTGTTTGGTATTTGCAGAAGAGCACGGTTCTGCCATGCCAGACCTGGTGCCTGTGCACACTGAAAGGGGGCAGCTGGGAAAGTTACCCTGCCCAGGTCCTTCCAGACATACTGCCATACTGCCAAGCCTCAACAGCAGGGCTGCTTTATGGCAATCTCCAGAGCTTCACCAGCCTTGTGAACCCAGGGAAAAGACACTGCTGGCAGCTGTCCCTCAGCACAGCCTGCTGCCTACTGGAGTTGCCCCACGTGTGCCAGAGGGAGCCTCAAGTGCCCCCATCCCCATGCGTGGTACAGCCTGTGCTTAGTTCCATGCTGCATTCATCCTGGCTGCTGGGCTAGGCCAAGCTCTGCAGCAGCTGGAACATCCAGTGTTACTGATGTGCACTGGGGCTTTTTCTTCAGCTTGGGTAATTTAATGAGGTTCATGGTTTTCAAAGTGCAGGTGATAAATACAGTGACCTAAATAGCACAACAGGAACCTCAAGAAGATCTGGCATACAGAGATCTATGCTGTGGCTGGCTCTGCAGTGGAGTCTGCTGTCTTTCACTCATCGTCCAGGTCCACCCAGCCCAGACCTAGCAAAGCACTCGTGTGTGTGTCTGACCTTCATGAGTATCCTTGCTGTCTCCCCTTGCTGAGTTAGGGCTTTGATCTATATTCACTTGCTACCCAGCAGACTGTCAGTCCTTTTAATACCACAGCCTTAGCTCATTTGGCATCTTGCCACATTAATTGGAAGTTAATTACTGTTTCCAGTAAGTCCACTGAGATGTTAAACTTTTGTATTGTCACAAAGTTGAGGGAACAAGATGTCACTCTTTGTCTTTTTACGTCTGCTATTTTATAGAACTTGTGGGTTTAAAACATGCAACAGTGTTTTATTAAGATGCAGAAAGCTTCTAAAAATTTGATTTCTGAGAGTGTGCTACCACATCAGGCATATGTTTACTAAACATCTACTAAAAGTGCTTTTAAGAAAGTGGAATATAATTTAAAGACAATGGTTATCAAGAACATGGAATTAGAATTTGCTTTATGCAGTGTGTGGGTACAACAGTACCCTCAATAGTTCAAAAGTATACGCAGTTTTAATGCACATTTTGGAATTTTGTGTTCATTAATCTTTTGTCCTTTTTTCTGCTAAGACAACTTTTGTATTTCACACCCTAAAATAAAGGGAAAAATAAGGAAATCCCTGCATTGGTTTAAAGATCTTGACGTATGTCGTGTTTAGCAGATGAATCTGAAGGGAAAAAAAAGGAAACAATGAAACAGATGTGCAGAAATATTTTAAATATGCACAAGCTGAAGCTACTGAACTGCTTTGTATTTTGAATATTCTCCATATGCAACAAAAAAAGTGAAGAGAGAGAGTCTTGGTTAATTGTCCTGGGCTTAGACGTTTTGCCTAGCATGTCTGTCCAATGTCCTCTTCATAGTTCAGAAGTGACCACACCAATTTTGTTACATACTGACAAGTGCTACAGCAAAGGCCACATCAAATTGTAAATGCATAGATGCACCAGACTTCTATATTATTTGATCAGAATCAGGTTTTTAGACACAGTAAGATACTGCAGGAATGTGAATTTTAAGATATTCACCAGTGTTAGAATTACAGCAGCTTGCTGGCTTTCATAGGCCTCATCGCTGTTCTCTCTGTTCTTGTCTTCATCCTTTGCTGGTGCATCCATGAGTAACCCCATGTCATCATTACAGTTGCCTCCTATTGCCAGCTTAATGCCATCTTCCTCTTCATCCACAATTTCATCAGAGGCCTCTGCAAGTATCTCTAGCCTGTATGAACAGAAGTAGCCCAGGCTTATTCTGAAACTGAAAAAGCTCACCAGAGAAAGATACCAGAAAGCGCAGACTTGCACCCAAGTATGGGATATGCATTTTCCTGACAGGGAAAACAACTATCATCCAAATGCTTCCACTAAATTTATGTGAAGGCCCATTTCATTGCTGTCTCCAGCAAAACCCAGCAAGTGCTACTACAGTTCACCTTCGAGATCATTATGACAACGCTGCACTGTATTTAATAGCTGTAATGGTGATAAGTTCATAAAACAAAAATGCAACTCTCTCCTTCCCCCACAATAAAGCATGTATTTACTTCTACACTGAAGCAAAGAAATTGCACAATAACAGAACTCGAATAGCAATTTAGCAAGAAATCTGTTTCTTGGGAAAGCTCACAATTTCTTCAAAAACAAGACCATCAATGGAAGCACACCCACACTGACTTTGTCAGACAGCAGCTCTTTTTTCAAATCCTGTTACTTGCTGGTTACACTTAAATGCAACTAAAATATTTGATCTTTTCCTACACTTCCAGTGGCTTCACAGCCCAGGTGGTTTCACAGGAAGACATACATGGAATGGAGGAGCATTGGCAGTAGGAGTTCATAGAGGAGCCAAGACAATGTAAACCTAAAAGAACGTAAATTAATTGACCACACAAGAGAACAAGACTTTACTCTAATTTACTCTAATTCCAGTGGTGGTGAGGCACTGAAACAGGTTGTTCAGAGAAGCTATGGATGTCCAGTCTTTGGAAATGTTAAATGCCAGGTTGGATGGGGTGTTGAGCAACCTGGCCTAGTGGAAGGTGTCCCTGCCCTTCCATGGCAGTGGCATTAGACTGGATGATCTTTAAAGATCCCTTCCAACCCATACCATTCTATTTGGAGTCTGATCTCCAAACGTACAGTCCTTTTGTTTTTCTACGAAAAGGAAGAATTAGCTGAATCATTCAGGCATGAACAGTGAGGGGGGGAAAGGGGCTTTACCAGTCTTCCTCAGAGGCCCTTTGCTCCTGTTCCTTCTCCTCATCTTCAGCGAGCTCTTGTTCTACTGCTTCCAGCTCAGCAGATGTCCTCTCTAGCAGAGCTGACACAGCATCCTGCTCACAAGGAAAAAGAAGGTGAAACTGGAATTGAATGATACATAACAGATAAAAAAATGACAATTCTTGCAAGAGCTGAATTACCCTACTGATCCCTGATGTCAGCAGAAACAGATCACAAGGATAAGGGGTTTGAATTGTCAGTGTATACCACATTGAATGATTATTTTAAAACAGAGAAAATCTCAATGAAAACCAATTGGTTTTAAAATGATAATGCAATCAAATATGCTCCTGTCATACTTCAATGTATTTTCTTGTCTTCCCACTCATACTTGTAATGTTCTTAGGTGAAAAAAGGGTGCTCTTCAAAGTTACATTTTCTATGCAGTTCTCTTAAGAAGGGATTAAGGCAGAAAAGCTTATTTAACCAGAAGAGTTAATATATTTTGCCTAAATAACATGTTCAATGCAATGGCTTTAAGTATGCAGATTCAAATAGTTAATAAATAGCAATTTTTAAGGTGTTCATGTGAAAATAAATTATACACTTAAGGAAGCTCTTCAATAACATTCTTTTGAAAGACAAACACAGCTGAAGGGTTTCAAATTGGGAGTGCAGTTTTGTATCCAGTAAAAAGCTTCTTCCCATCCTCACTTCTGTCTGACACCCCATATAGGCCCTACTCACACAAAGTCACTTAAGACAAAAGTGCCTGCAAAACAGGCCTTGGACCTTCAGGGGAGGGCAGTTCACACATTCAAATAACTACAATGCAAAAGCACAATTCGAGTCTCTGGCTTTTTTCTTCCTATCACAGCAATAGCCAACACATTGCTCACCAAGTCCAGTGAGTCCAACGACTGTGATTGCTTGCTTAACAGAAACATGTATTCATCATTTTGTTCCTTGGATTTTTTGCCAGGACTCTGCTTACAAGGCAACAGGTTGTACCACAGAGTACAGGTCTCATCAGAAAGTGATAAATCTGCCAGGCTGATCTGAGTCCCAGCCTGCACAAAATAAGAAAAGGAAAGAAAATTATTTAAATTTGTTCTGTTTCCTACAAAACAGCTGAAATTCTACTGTATTTATCATGCAAAACAGGCAGCACAAATTTGACATGAACCTGAATCCCCTTTTTAACTGGTACAGTTTGTATTTCCCTCCACTTCCAGTTAAAATAGACAAACAGAAGTACATGGAAAAGTCCTTCATATTGTCCATTCTGCCATCTCTTATTTCAGTGTTCAGAATATCTCCCCATCCCTCCATACCACGGCATTGCCCACACTTGTTCTAGTGCATTCAGTAATGAAAACCTGTGCAGCACCAGCTTGTGATGCAGCAAGTGTCACATGATTTTTCAGCTGTCCCACCACAAAAACCATCCATATGGCAAATAATGGATGACCTTGCTTGCTCAAACCAGGGAAGGAGGAGATGAAGAGCCAGTAAAAGAGATTTCATTTGGACAAGTGCTGACATCCATGGAGTTGGTACTCTGGGAAAACTTCTGAACCAACTTTGTGTTTGGGCTGTGCCTTGGAGATTAAAATCCTCTGTTCTTTGGTAAAGTGTGTTATCTCCACAGCTACTGGGCTGCACACAGAGCTCTTGCCAAGACTCTGGTCATGTTGTCCAGGGCTTTCTGCTGGGGGTGGTACTTCCACCTCTTTCATCTGACCTTAGGAATAACCCTTGTCTTCGCTGGGATTTTTTGTATTTGTTGAGTCCTTTCTTCACCTTTGTGTCCTGCCTGATGTTGCATTTTTGTTCTGTTACCCTTCCCTTTCCTCAGGGGAAAACTCTCACATACTGAAAGAGGCCAATGCATTCCCCAGGAATTAAGTTAACTTCTACATTCTGAAAGTGAGGCTATTTCACAGTAGTTGGAGCTGATGAACCCCAGCAGATTCCAGCATCATTTCAGTGTGTTGTAACTGAAAAAAATCTCACTGTGCTACTAAAATCCCTCCCATGATGAAAAACTAGAGTTGTACCAGACCATGCAAAAGCAATTAGGAAGTAAATGAAGCATCACTGATTCAGTGATGACTACGATTAACAACAAAATTTAAAGTGACAGCTTCCAATAGGCTGATCTATAAATGTCATGCCTTTTTATTATTTCAACAGATCATAAAGACCAAAAAGGTGTCCATCATATAATCTAAAGTAACATCCAAAATGTAATTTAGTTTGTTCTTTGTGAAAAGTTTTGATAACGAGGGTTGTTTTTTTTTAACTGTGGCTCTTCTTCAGCTTTTACTTTAAAACTTAGTGTTAAAGTAATGTTGTGTTGAAGTTTACGGGAGTTTTATGTATAAAACGGCAAAGAGGGAATATCAATCTGTAATTAAAGGGTTAAGGTAGTGTTAGAATTATCAAAACATCTTCCATCCAGGATTCGATTCTGTATCAGGGGTTTCGGAGAAAGGCAGTATTCTAGGTACTATAGCAACAACTAAGTTATGCTTCAGACTTTGTCTCCAAGGGCTGTGGAATTTTAGCAGCCTTGACCATCAAAACAAGAGGGGACACTACAAACAAATGCATACCAAAGAAGCACCAGAAACAAAACCGCATACCAAGCATTCTTCCCGATGACTTCTACTGACAGCACAAACATCTACTTTCAGTGTCTTCTGTAGCAGTGTTACTTGAGAAATGGCTACTCTGAATATCTCGTTGAATAAAACGGTTTCCATGGCAGGATGAACTTTAGTGCGGAACAGACAGCTGATATCAGTGGAGGATGGAAGGACTGCTACTCTAATATACCTGCCAGAAACAAAACCAAATCTTTACCTCTTGAAACTGGCACTTGCTGGTGATGCATGAGAGAAGTTCACCCCATCAATTTAAGGACTGCATAGCAACAAAATGGAACAGTAACTTGTCAGTGGAATGGAAAACAGGTGACAAAAATGAGTCAGAAACTCTTCTTGTCCCTTGCAAAAACATTTCCCAAAAGGGAATTTTTGTGCCTGGTAGGGTAGTAGCAAGAGAGGTAGCAGTTTCTGACTCGGATTGACTACTGTAAACAATGAAGATCATCTCACAGATGGGAGGAAACGTGTCCTTAATGTTAATTTAAAAAAAGAGAAATTTACTCTTCTATAGCTTTTTTGTATTCTTGTGCTAAATGCTAGTGGACTTGGAAGGTCAGCAGAGGAAAGACTAGAAGGAAGGATAGTAGTAGAACAACCATTTGTTATTAACAAAAACAAACAGAAAAATCCAGCAAGCGCCTGCCCAGGCCTCTATCCTTAATGCATCCTTCCTATATGTAGTGGCTTCCTATTTATCTGCCAGTCAAATGTAAGGCAATGGGATACAAAGGGAAAGGAACCAGCAAGGAAACCAGATTTTCCAAGGATTGATTATGTCCTACTCCAATCTTAATAAGCTTTTCAACAGTTTAAGGTAGCCTTACAGTCTGTCAAAAAGCTCACTCAAGTACAAGTGTCCCCAAGGCAAGCGGTACTTATTTATACAGATGAGAATTTTGGTTTAGAAATTCAGTGGTAACATAATCAGGCATTTCTGTTTATTTTCTACATATGATTTGCACTGTAATTTAATTTTTGACTTTGCATGCTGGTGCAATTTGACTCAAGAACTAATTCTTAACAGACCTCCAAGCTCCAGTTGTTAGGGATGGTGTATCTCAATGTGACTGTGCTTGTCCTCTTTCAATTCATTAAATTACCCCTTTCCTTTGAAAGCTCACTTAAAATACAAATACTGCTTTAAATACCATTTTGCATCAGTAAGACACATAAATGTAAAAAGACAACATTCTGAGCTGAAAGGATGCCACAGTATCAAAATAATGTTTTTAGTAACTACAGCATAGTTGTTTTGCACTCACAAAACTACAGAATGTTTAGAAGCACTAGATAAAACACCATTTAAAAATCCTTTTTATTCCACTTTAGTGGAATGTGCAAAACTCCTGATAACTTATTTTTCTTGTTGGAATATGCAAAAGCTAAATACTACAGCAGTTTGAAAGGTTTTGTACATATTTCAGTGCTCTTAAATTGTAAATCAACCGATTCCTTTAGAGAATGTTTTACAATTTATTATTATATTCTTGTATTTCAACACTACTTCTCAGTGATTGTTTGACTTACACCTTAGAGCCAAGGGGGACAGAAAACGCTGGAAGGTTTCTAAGCCGTACTATGATTATCACGAAACTTGAATTGCTGTGGTCATATCTGTTAAAGAAAGGACAACATGAGGGAAGTTTACTATTCACATTTATCTATAAACAGAAATATTCCCTTTGCTGGTCACTTACCTGAGTCCTATTTGTACCTGAGCAGCCTCTAGAGTTGTTGAATCATCTTCACTATATACAATGTCCTCATTTTCATTTGGTCTAGGAAAACCAGGCAAATACTCAAATTTAGGAAAATTATAGTTAGCTTTCAGCAGTTATTAAGGGATGCATACACAGAACCTATATCCATTCTCCTAAACATGCTGATTTAATTACAGCATGCACTCCAAGTAAGAATTTCAGAGCCCATACAACAGCAGTGCTTGTTTTAGGGACAGTCACTGCTGGAAAGGTTTGACAACTGCAGCAATGATTCAGAAAGGCCTTAGGCTGATTACTGAAGATTACAGGCAATACTACATAAACTAGTATGAAGAATCCTACAGAAGTTGTCTGGTCAAAAAATAACAGCAAATATGTTTTTTATATCCTGATCACCACAGTGAACCCTATACCTCAACCTGGATTATTTTAATACCATCATTACAATAGCTTTTTCTTCTCTTTTCTATAACCTCATTTTAAAAATAAAAACATTCCAAAAAATGCTATGCAATCATAAAAATCCTAAACAAAACAAGAAGTAAAAACAGTAACTCTGAGTAGTGTCAATAGAGTCATGTGTCAGAACCTGCATAGTTCACATCGAGCTTTTCTCTGGGGAACACTTCTAGCAAGAGAAAACCCCCCAGGATTATAAGGAAGTATATATTAATACTATTCACCAAATTACACAAGCACAAAAAATAACCCAAATCAAACTTCATTGTTTGGCAAATATGCCTTCCTTTCCATCTGAAAGTACAGATTATTTCCAAAAAAGGCAGGGCAGATGAACAACTTCTGCTGGTACTGTGTAAATGATCATAGATAAATTTAAATTTTTGGTGGTAAGACTTGCATGGTTTCTCAAACCTACTGTTTCACAGAAGCTTCATATACACCACTATCTCCAGCTACAGACTCATCAGACACAGCAGCAGATACACAAGCTGTTTTCTCCTCAAGCAGATGAGCAGCTGTTCTCCTTGGTAAATCACCACCTACAAAAAGGAAAAAGAATGAAAATAAGTCCAAGAGATTATTAGTCAGAAAGAGAGAGGAGCATAGCTTAGAAAGTTGTCAAGTTGAAAGCGGTGACCCTTAACTGAGTACCACAGAGTAGTTTTGTTCCATATCATTAAACATTCTGAGACTGTACTGCTGTTACCACATATTCTGGCTACAGATACAACTACACTGATGAACTTGAAAATGTGCTATTATTCCTTCTCAGAGACACAGCCTCCTATGATCACCCTTATGTGTTCAGCTAGTTATTGTCCTTCATTATCAACCCTCATTATCCTGAACTTTAAACCAGTATTTGCCATGTTCACAGTCAGCACTGTGGCAACACTTCAGCTACATGCCAAGTGCTTGCCTACTGTTTATTAAATATTTAAAAGTCAGACAGACAACCTCTCCCCAGTGAAATAACTGCTAGAAATCCTCTCTGGTTTACTATCATCAAAAACCTTCTACGCTACAGCCTCTCAATGACTACTTAGCTTTAATCTTCAACTTGCATTCATATGCGAGTGTCATGCTGTGAAGCCACATTCTGCAGCACAGTGAGCTGAGGGCCTATGCAGCCCTTTTATCTGCCAACGGGTGAGGATATTGGTATGCATTATCATCCCCATCTGAATCATGACTTTACATCCTGTTAAGATGTTAAAATGTAAGGCTCTAGATTAGATGATTGATTGCTGCATTTGTGCTTTTATTTATGGCAGTAGGAATGCTTTTTCCTTGATGATGAAGTGCTCTTTCCCTTCCCCCCCACCATGCGAGGGGTGAAGGTGATGACATGATTTATTGATTACCCACAGGAATTATCGCAGCAGCCTGAATTGACTTTGACAATGACACAGACTGACTGCGGAAGAACTACATGATACTCCAACTTGGTTTCTGACAGCAGGGACATGTGCAGAAGAGCAAATATCTCTATGGTTCACCTGCACAGAAAAGTCAGAGACAGCCAGAGAAGCAGGTGAACACTGCATCTAGAGAGCCAGTGCAGTTTACATGACAACAGCAGCTGTACTATCCTCAAGTCTTTGTCTATGCCCAAGTTGAGATTCAGCAGTATTCAGCTCTGCAGCCTTGTAAAAACCTAAGCATGTAGGCTGAAATTTTCTGTGCCTCCGGCTGAGTTTGTTCACACCTTCCCATTCAGCATCACAGCAGTTTCAAGAATGAAACTGGAGTAGAAACACTTAAGCAAGCCCAGGTCTGTGTCTCACTGTTAATGTATTGAAGTCTCACCATGAGGCCCACTTTACTGTGGAAACCAGAGGTATTAAAGTGTAATTAGTTAATACCTGGCTATTCAAAATTCAAATACTTGTTTTGGCAGCCTTAATACAAGTTTGTATTATGTATATGATGCTGCAAGAGGAAGTATCAATATGAAGAATTAAAGGATGAATTTACATTTTAAAACCGTAACTACTTACATAGACTTAAAAGGCAACCTGACAATATCCAGAATAAGAGGTCCTCAAAAAGTTAAAAAATGTTAGACAACCACACGATACCCTTGAAAATAATGATCTATAAAAATAAATTTAAAAAAAAAGGTTCTGATTCCACATAGCCCATAGTGTTCCCAAATTCCAAACCATTTAGAGTTCAGTTCTTGGACTAGGTAAGTTGCAGCCAGATTGCAAAGACAGACTGAAAATTGTTGTTAATTTGGAAAGGATATGCTGCTGAAATATAGGCAGGAAAAATAATTAGTGTTTCAATCTTTTATGATATGGCTCTAAAGTAAAGTAACAACTGTGCTACACTATCCTGAAAAGACAAAGGACAAAAAGACCCCCTCCCCCCAAATTCCCCTTCCATGTTTTCTCACTTTGCATTTCACAGGTTCAGACCATTAGGACATAAGTCAATTTCTTGTTTTCTTTCTGCACAGTGAAACAGAATGGGAACTCCCAGCTTGTGCTAAGCACACCATACCTTTCTCTTCTAGTGTCACATTGCTCTGGCCAACATTGAAATTACTACAGTACTGCAGTAAGCTAATTTAATTAAACAACAGATGTTACAACAATTCCTTGAGAGAATTACAAAAATAAAAGCAAATTTCTCATTAAAATATATAACTATATGAATGTGTCCACGTACTCATATTAAAAACTGGAAGACTCCAAGCATAAGTGTTCAAACTTGGCAACAAATCTGGACAATGCTCATGAGCTAGGCTGTATTTATTTTAAAACACCAAACTCATTAGTTAGCTACTTCCCTACCAGCTCAGAAATACAGTTGGAAATGCCAGGTACTGACCAGGTATTCAAATAGGGCTGCCAGTGCTCAGCACTACGGGAAATCTGTCTCACTCAGTTCTTCCTTGAGAAAACAGAGCCACTGTGTAACATAAACATGAATGGTTTGCAACATACTTGAAGACAATGACACAGAATGACACTAGAAAAAAATAAATGTGCAGAAAGAGCACAACATACTGTCAGCCCCAACAAAAGGCAGCAAAATGAGCACTCTATGACTGAGCACAAGCCATCAATTCTTGACAGCTGGGATTTTTGAAATTCTGGCTCTGCCAAAGATTTTGACAATATCAGACGATTAAATATATTCCATGGCTTTTGCTGCAGACCAGAAGTGGAATTCATCACACCTAATTCAGCCACCTCGAAGTTAACTAGTAACTAAGGACACCTTGATAACTCACAGTCATTCCTCCCTTCTTCCTTAAAGGGAATTATGCTTTAGGACGAGATGTCCTAACTTTTGCAAGTTACCCATAGACTGCAGGGGGAGACTAGACTAGCTTAGGAGCTCTGTTCTAACTTGGATAAAAAGCTGAAAGCTGTGAAATCCATGTTAAAAATGGGGAAACTCTCACTGTAACTTACATGGCATGTAGTCCCCTGTCTCAACTCAAAATGAACTGCAGATCTTTCACTGATAGCAGGCTAAAATAATTAGATACACATAACACACAGTTCTCAGTCCAGAATTCTCTTTTACTGAAGATGTCAGTTTGTAACTTATTCTTCAATAAGAAACAAAGGATCTGATTTCAAGTTATCAAAAAACCAGCAGAGGGTATTTGCTCTATATCCATACATCCTGATGGATACAGGAAACCTAGGAACACCATGCGTCCTCCATGCTTTCAAAATCCAGCTTCAGGTTTTTGTGTTATTGTTTTCACAACAGACTGCAATACATGAACTTCCTTTCTAAAACAGCTATTGAAAAGTGTAGACAGAATCAGGGTGATTGCAGCTCTCTGCAGTCAAAACTAGAAGTTAGGTAACATCCCTCAGAACAACTGACTGCCCACCATGCAAGTGCATGCTGATCAAGATACTCTTCAGTTACACAAGCTACCTCCTCATTTCCGGAGCCAGCTGTTAATTTTCATCTTACATATACATTTGACATTATATATATAATTTTTTTTTAATTACCTGAACTTCCTTCATGAAGAGAAGGCAAAGGCCGCCTAACATTTAGATCTTTATCATCTGTAGGAATCTGAGATCCTGCTCTGGCTTCAGAGTCCAATAGTATTTGGTTCTCACAGAAGCTAATGCCTGCAAAGTCACCTGAAAGGTCAGAGTCTTCAAAGTCCGTAGTGAGGTGATGCAGAGGGGAATTTTGAGCTGACACTGAAAATGCAGCTTCTAAAACTAAAGGGGAGCCTGGGGGGGACAAGGAGGAGAGTGAGGATCTGGAAGACAGTGATGTCACAGATTTGGGAGGTTCAGTCAATTTGGGATGGTCTGCAGCTGAAGGAGAGTCACTGTAACCCAGTCTCCCATGGGAACTGACAACTTCATTTTCATGAATAGTAGTGATAGGCCCCGAAGGAATGTAACCAGTTTTTTCTTGCAATATGAAATCAAGTTTGTACTGATAGTCCAAATCCGCAATTTGATCTCCTTGGTTGTAGTAGAGATCTGTGGAGCTGAGCGAGTTCAGTGATCCTCTGCTTGATGTGTTCAGAGATCCCCGGCTGGATGCCAGGGATCCCAGACTGCTCCCTGAAGACACAGATAATGTACTAGCTGAGAGGCTGCAAAGAAAGCACAAACACACAGTGATGTGACTAAACTAAACCAGCACAAAACAGAACAAAGAGAGGGAAGCTTGACTGAAACAGCCCTGTAACAGATTACAACCAAAAGCTGCTCGGGCATTATGTTTTTGAAGCACACATACCTTGGCACCAGTGTGCCCAACCTGCACACTACCAGGGCAATTTATTATCTAGCTTATGCCTAAACCCCTTTCCTTCTGGAGAAGGCTGCAGATTTGACAAACTGGTCCGGCAGTAACAGCAGCCTTCTCTGCTGTTATATCCCAACGGAAACCTGATCTACTCTGACATGGGTGCTCATGAGGTCAATGTGACAGCACAGGGATCCCCCAAGATGGAGCTTATGGCAGCACAGGAATGTTGCCACCTCTAGAGCAATTCATGCAGCCTACCCTGCCCAAGCACCTGGGAAGTAAGCCAGATAGAAGACAACTTATAGCAGAACTGCTTCCCATCAGTATGACAACAGGCAATCCATGTGCACAATAAATCCAGCTATATAAATTATGGCAAAGGCTGTAACATGCACTCTTGTCCTGTTAATAATAGGAGATAAGGAGTCCTGCCAGGCCAGAGAATGAGTGCCACTGCCTTGGTTCTGGAGGACTGCTGGGAAAAAATGTCAGAAAAAATAATTCAAGCAGGCTCTTCTAAACCCTTAAAAGTTGTTTACAGAACAGTAACAGAACTATCAACTTAGAAAATTTACTGAAATTATAAAAGTACACCAGGTTTGCATGGTGACAAAATGCTTTAAGCTATTACACTTGCATTTTCTTAGTTAAATATTAAATAAATTTTGCTGAGCCTCCAGCTAAGAGAAAATCACAAGAATGAATCCAGTTCCACTACAAAACAGGTTTTACATTTTGCAGTACAATCTCACCTCCTAAGTTGTGAATGCAAATAGGTAGTTAACTTTGTAGTTTCTTCAAGTTTCTGTATCAACTCTTTTCTCCTCTCCTCCAATTTTAATCTGCAAAAAGATGTACATATTAGCTCAGGAAAGCATTACAGAATAGGCTAGAACATTTTATAGATAAAAAAGATACAAAGTGAAGATCCCATTTTTTTTACCAGGTTGCCAGTGACTAAAATCCAAAATACTGTGTTGGCTCTTGGCCTGATCATAAAACCCCCAAGTGCTTCAGCAGAGTGACTTTACCTGCAGAATACCAAGTACTGTAACAAACCTGCTGAGTGTACAAGCAAGCACAGGGTTGGGACATTCTCACTGTACCAAGGGGAACATGCACCCAATAAAAGAGTAACAGATGAGCACTGGGAAAATCACTGCAACTTCAGGATAATAAGATCTGCACTCATACAGTTTTTAAAATTAGCCATGCTGCAGACTGCCTCCTCACTTAATATAGTTCCAGGAAAAAAAAAACAACAAACAAAACCAGGGAAAAAACCACCAAAACAAACAAACAAACAAACCAAAAGAGCACTAATACCAGTAATGCCACTATTAGTTTTGATATTTTGAAGTTTAAAATCAAAGCACTCCCTTTAATTTCAGAATCTTTATATAGAGATAAAGCACAGTGAATCAAAGCAGCATTCAATGAAAGGTTCTGAGACTACAGACCATATTTAGGAGTCCTTGGTAAAGATTTCTACATTCCCAGCAGCTTTGTCAGCACCTCAGAGCCACAGAGCATTGTAATGCTCATCATCAAGTTCACCTTTATGAGAAAGCAGGATTTATTGCCTTCTGCTTTGTTATCTAGCGCAGCTCTAATGCCACAAAAGGGGGAACTCTCCTATTCCTCTTGGCTAGTAGAAATGATTCACTAACCTTTAGAGTGATTTTTTTTCCCTCTTATAAATCCCTTTTATCACTCCATTTACACTAAATAAATTGCTTTCTCTCAGTGGATTCAGCTAAAATCCTCCTGTAGTTGTGGATTACTATATTCTCCTCTAGGCCTTGCTCAGTCAACTGATACATGTCACAAGTTCTCAAGCAACTAATCTGAGAAACAAGAAACATCAACCATTGCTTCCTTACGCAAAGTGAATTAACTGAATGAGATACTCAAGAGTGCCCAGAATTCACTCTCTTTGAATGTCAGATACCAGTAAAAAGACATAAAGTCCCTGATTCAGCAAGGCATGAAAAGCACTTGCTTACACCCATGGTTATTCAGTGAGCAAATCTGGGTTATGCTAAGGTGAATAAGTTACCCCGAGGTCAGCCAGGGTGTGACTTCCACTCCACTGCCCACGCCACATGTGCTCTCACACTGCAGTGATGTGTTCATCTGCCAATACCTGCTAAGGCTGTTAAAAGCATACACAGTCTTTCATTCTTTGCTCAGGAACACACACATACAAGAATTCTTGGTTTCTACACCAAGAATTATGTTCATCTACAGTATCAGACACTCTTTCCTATCATTCTACTATCTATTGATGCCTTCTATCTTAATTTAAAGTCTAATCTGTCCTGCTTGTCCCAAGCAAAAATGCTCTTCAGTAGCTCTTTTGTGGCTTTTCAGTAGTGAACTATCACTTTTTTCTCAAGGAAGAGGCACAGAAATTGCTCTGTGTTCAACTAATAATGGTAGAAGACAAGAAAGGAAATAAAAGCTTAGGAATTTCTCTGACTGAAGTCCTTAAAAGACACACGTACAGCCACCTCAAGAGGGACACTATAGCAACTGAATTTGTACTATTGAACGAAAAGGTTTTATTGGGGTTTTGCCTCAAAAGCACAGTCAACAGTTTGTTTTCTTTTACTGTCTTAAGGAGGTTGATAAATATCATTTATCCCTAATAATTTAGCATGTGAAAAAAATTTCTTTCCTGGAAGTAATTTGATCTACTACTAATTAAATACATGTGTTAATACCTGCAGGCTAATGTCACTAAGATGTTAGTCACAAATCATAAACACAAGCTGGGTGATGAAATCACTTGTGGAAATTCGAAGAAATGCAGGAAGTAATTTCATTATCTCACAACAAATTGAGATTCAGGGAAAGTTTTTTCATTCTACATCAGGCCAAATTGAAAAAAAGACCAACAACTCCACCTTGAAAACTTTCAGACAATGAACCTTCCCTCTCTATAGCATAACCAGGAACTTTAATATCCAAAAAACACCGTGTAAACACCTAAACAGCCACTGAGTTATCTATTCTGACACAGGCCTCTCTGTCTCTCTTGTTTGCACCCCTTCTATTTAAATTAACCTATTACTCACTTCAGGTTAGTGAGACATCTTTCTCTCTTGATTTTAAATTGTAACCTTGCTGAGAGGGGCAGACAATCTTTAAAGAAAATACATTAAAAAGTTAAAGTGCACATACATCACCATTCAATGCAAATTTAGGTGAACATACTCATTTGTGACAGGCACAAGAGCAGGTGCCAGTTTTACAAGCAACAGCACAATCAAGTACTTAAATCACAGACTTGTTCAAATGGCTGTGTTTACTTGGGAGATGCTGCCAAGGATTAAAGCAATAATACAATCTCCCTGACAGGAACTCAGAGGCAAGAAAGTACCAAGTAGTTCTCAACAGTTACACAATCCAGTTATCTCTGCACAGTTGCTTTAAGGCTTCTTAAAGCAGTCAGAGTATGCCCTGTCTCTGCCTTTTTGAAGTTGATATGTTATGATCTACACCCTCCTTCTGTAAATTGAATCCACGTACATCTATGAGTGGCAATTTCAGCATCCTGCTCCTAAATAACCCAGGGCTATGCTGTAATGTTTTTGTTTTAAGTCAGAGCACATCTCCTGTTTCTTTTCCCTTTAGAAATAAACCAAATGAAAGAACCCTCATCGTGTTAAGTTCTGGCACAATCCACAGCTTCTTATGCTGCTGCTTCTTTATCAGTACCGATGAAAACACTGCAAACTGAAGGCATTCAAGAAACCTCATAGAAGAAAATAGAAATGCAACAATAGCACAATATTTTGAAGATGGCATGGCTCTTCCACTGATAATGGAGAGGAGAATCTCCCTCATCTCCAAGAAACAAAATGCTGCTGATTGATCTGATACAATTAAATGTATTTTTTTTAATTAACATTTCAGAAAAGGTTTCATCATCTGAATCCTTCTGAAAATAAAGATTTACTTTTTGTTTGTAATAGACAAACCAGAAGTAATCCTCAAAATAGCCTGTTGTGAAAGAATTTATGTGCTCTATAGTCACCAAAGGAGACAGTTTTAATATAAACAGTTGAAGCTAGAAATTCACTGGAATAACTAAAAAGCAAACCAGAAGCCACCATAAGTGCTACCTCAACCAGCAGTGCACAACATATCTTACATTAACCTCATGGAAAAAAAAGCCCAAACACTCTGCATTTTCAGCATTAAAAATCAAAGGAAAAAAGTTTGAGGAAAAGAGAGGGAAAAAATGTCACTATTCATGGAAAATCCACTTCTTCTTGACAATGGGGGACAATTTTACTTGCCCTTGGTACTCCAAGTTTGGCATCTGACATGTATGGGAAAACAATCAGGAGCAGAACTTTTTCTGGCACTAAAGCAAATCCAAACCACAAGATTCAGACATGAGCTACCTATTTATAGCTTGAGTCAAGATTTAGCTATACAACAGAATATTACCAAAATCTTAGATTCGAATTACTTATTTGTGAATGTGATTTTATTGTTGACCCCTTATTCTCCATATATTAATGGAAGTCAGAGAGCAACAGATCCACGGTACTTTAGGTACTACTAGCACAGATAGGTAGCTTCTCCTGTAAAAAATATAGTTCCCTTTTCTAAAATATATTTGGATTATTAATATAATGTAGTTTAAACTATTATAAAGTGTAGAAATGTTAAGAAAAATCTTGCTTAATACACTTTTATACTTTGTAAACAGAAAAAACTTCCTTGTTACTCAGCTACAATTTAGGACTCAGCTACTAATGCTATAACAGGAATTTTGCCATACAGCACCCTGGAGGAAAGCAGGTGTTTCCCAGTAGAGGGAAGTAACAAAGCCACACAATGCCAATTGTATTACTTCGGTAAGGTACACCATTATGATACACAAAAGGACATTCTGTGTTTATTGCATTTTATGTGGGCTAGAGGTGCCCTTAAATTTATTTCCACTTAGGGCTGATGAAAAGTCCATTTGTGACAGTCAGCTTTGATTTTCTCAAACTCTGAATATGGCTAAAAACAATTTATTGTGAGACTAGCTTCACTTACTAGTTAGGTAGCAGCAAGTTAGAAAAGTTTTGCAGCAATTAGGCTTGTCATCTGAACTTTTTTGGGTTTTTTCCCCCTTTTGGTTGCATTTTTGCTTGTAATAAAACTCACAATGAAAGGCTTCAGATGTTGCAATGATTGAGATAATCTTTGTAACCTGAGCTCAAACAGTTTACAGCTATTATCAGAAACGAGTGAATGATGTATTGCCTTCCTGCTGGTATGTTGACATTCCTCAGTTATTTAACATCTGTCACAGGCATTTTCACGCTGGTAACAAGCGCCAAGCAACTGATACTGCAGAACACATACAGGGTGTTCACATTCTCTCAGAGTACTGAAGACTTCTTTGTTTTTCTGCCCAATGGGCTAATAACAAATTTAATT
The DNA here is from genome assembly GCA_013399225.1 of Rhipidura dahli. Classification (NCBI taxonomy): domain Eukaryota; kingdom Metazoa; phylum Chordata; class Aves; order Passeriformes; family Rhipiduridae; genus Rhipidura; species Rhipidura dahli. The sequence goes on from VXAC01007672.1 coordinate 1,113,675, forward strand.
AAGATCTACACAGAACAGTAACTGAAGGAAGGCAGCCCATCATGGCATAGTTCAGGGTCTGCAATGAGTACAAAGGTTAGATTGCAGAAGGCAGCATTTAATATCAGCAAAAGGCAACCCCTTACCTTTCAGCAAGTGCTTGACTGGGTGTGTTTTTCACAGACACCAGTTCTTCCTCAAGCTTCTTCCTTTCTGCTTCTAGCTGCTCTAGCTCGTCTTGAGTACGTTTGCGTGGCGTAATAAACTGGAGCTCCTTTAAAAGCTCTTCTTTCTCATTGATTAACATCAGTTTTTCCTTTTCCACATCCAGTGCTCCAGGCCAGGCTTCACTATCCAGCTTAGAGAGCTCAATCTTCAAATTAGCCATGCTAAAATAAAACAAAGCAGATTTGCCTGAGTCCAGCACAGCACTCAAAGCTCAGGAAAGAGAGAAGCGATACAGTATTTTGAGAGATATCAGGATATAACAACATTTTATACTCAAGGCCCTACTTTTAGTTTTGCTTCCCAAGAATGCAAACTATGCCAGAGAATCAGGCCATGTATCAAGGCCAGCATCAATATGCATTTGCGTTAAAGATTAGTTACTCCTATTCCAGTTCAAGTAGAAGTCACAATGTTTATTAAAAGCTTTCTTGAAAGCAATCTGTCTGGTAACATAGCAGTGGCACCATGCTTTACTCATTCACGAGTATGATGGATTTCTCCTGTGCTGTGGGAGGCCAATGGCTCCTCAGAAACAGACACGACCGTGGTGAAAGAATGTGCACCATAGCAAGGTGCTCGCTTCAGCAAATCTTAAGACAAAAGCATTGCTCTTCTGTGCAATTTTAAAAAAGGCAATGCAACAGCAGCTACCTAAAGAAAAGGGAGATGAACTCAACAGTTTGAGTTTGTGCAACTGCTGTTAGGGGATCAAGACCACCAAAGGCCTTGAAGCCCTCAACCCATTTCCAGGAAGGTCTGGCAGAGCAGACTGTTCATGATAACTAATTTGCATAGAATGTGAGAAACATAACTCTAGGGCAAGGAAAGCTTGGCTATAAACAGGTACCCCCACAGGTTCCCCAGGACCTTGGACACCCCATCAGATGAATTGATGCTTGAGCCAGAACTGGTGATATTTGTTTCTTTGTTTGTTTCCTTCCTTTCTCTCTCTTTCTCCAATTTCATTCTACCTCCTATTCAAAATCCATCACCACTTGTTTATACGTGGAGGTCAGGGACTAATATCCCAATTTCCATGCTGTATGGATAATTTACTAATAGAAGTTGGTAAGGTTTTGCAGACTCTTTGACTTTTGTCATTCCTTTTTGACCACAGGCACCTATGAATCTTGTGTGCTCCCTTCCCCTTAAGGGTGGGATGCCACAACAGGCCGAAAAGATTAGCCAGATCTTCACCACGTCAGGATAGGATTGTCAGCATGCTGTATCAGATCCTTTTGAATAACAATTGCCACTGAATTCAGCATAGTTATGAACACTCTACCTCTTCAAGATATTCTTCTGGCTAAGCAATGCCAAATCTGCAATGTACAAAATTATCTGATAATTTTCAAGTAGAGAAGTTCACTTACAAGATTCCCTTTATCTCAGCTATTTTACCACAAAACAATTGAGAATTTGCACATTTAATATTTCAAAAAAGAAGGTCAATGCTTACTAAATTACAGTGATGGTTACAGTGACCACAACACTTGGGGGACGGGTGCAATTAGGTACAGAGCTTTATGTGCAAACTGGCATGTATTTCATTATTCCAAATTACATACACTGAAATTTCAGCTCATGTTCTTGGCTAAGTAATTTGTGAGAAAGAAAGATCCTGTGCTGCAGGACTCTATACTCTGAGCACTGCACTGTTTCTCCTTTTTTCTTTCCTCCCCCTTCCCCAAGAGAGAAGTGGCAAATTGACTTACTTCAAGGAGGCTTTTTGTTCCTACAAAAGAAAGATAAAATGCAATGCTGGGACTTCTTGATATCAAGACAGTCAAAAGAGAGGGTGGTGAGGTTTTGGAGCAATTATACCCAAGAAACAATGCCACCTACCTGCATCTAAATGACCACCTGACAATTAATGTTATATACATGATGATTGTGAGCCAAAATCATACATGTTCAATATTGAACAAGCACAACAGCCTTGGTGTTCTTTGATGAATGCATTGATTATACTATAAGGTTTTATGATCCATGATGAGGATATAAATTATTACCGTTGTTACTGGTAAGGATGGTAGCTACTATGAGGAAGCATACCTTTGAAATTAAGCAAAAACATAGTTGTGCAGGCTCCTGCCTTTAAAATCTAAAAACAGCTATGCTGTTACTTGGTACTTATAAGTTGCAAATTTATTTTTGTAGTTTTCTAAATGGTCATGCCACAGTTTTCCAACTGAAATAATATTTATATCCCAGATTAAATGGCATTTTAGGCACAGTTTTCATCTGGGGAAAACCACTATTTTTTTATTTTGTTGCCTTGTTCAGTTCTTCATAGTAAAGAAACCCCAAACTTCGGGTGTGGAATAGTGCTTAGATTTCTATTTCCCTTAAGTTACAAAGAACCTCCACAACAAAACCAATCATGCTTCTGAATAGCTGACAATTAGTTTGGCGACAAGTGTCAGAAAATAATACCTCACAAGAGAATTACCCCAATAGTAAATCTTGTCCCAGTATTACTCAGCACTTCTGGGGCACCAGAAGATGCCAACTGAGCCCTGAATTTTCTGCTTTCTGATGGCCATTTTTCAGTGCTGTGGCAATTCATCAAGATGGCACCACTTTCACGGGCAAGCACCACAGAACTTTATTTGAAAGGCACTCCACATTCATCAGCAGAGCAGTTCCTGACTTCTTTACTCCTCACATTAAACTAACAAAAAGAAGCCAATCCATAGTGATAGCAAGTTTTTAAATTATCTAAAGTCCCGGGCGAAAAAAGAAATAATTAAGCCTACTAAATCTGCACTGGAAGTCTGAAGCAACTCTAAAACTGACGAGCCTTCAGTGGTACAGTAAAGTGAAATGATGATCCCCAAGAAGGATATAATGGACATAAAGAACCTGGCGACTGCTCTCATCAGAAAGCCAGCTCGCTCTATTCCCTTAATCCTGGAACTGCCAGTAATGTGTCACTGTTTTAATTCTGTTTCTTAACACATCCAGCTTAGCACTGAGGAACAGCCGCAGCGTTCCCGAGCGCGGCGGTGCCGCCCGCTGGATGTCGCTGCGAGCACGGCGTTGGAGCCGCGGGCAGCGGGAGCTTCCCGGCCCTGCGCTGCAGCCGCACGCTCCCACACCGACCTCGTTCCCACCGACCCCGTTACCTTCGCTTGGCCTCTTCGTACTGCAGACTGAGTCTGACCTTCTCTGCTAAATTCGATCTACTTCTTGCTCCAATCTGCTGAGGGAGAAAAACAACCAAAAAATGTAGCCTCGTTACTGTGCAAAGCTTTTAAACGAACCAACAAAACCTAGGCAGAGGTTAGAAAAATTACAATTTAAAGAAAAATAAAACTATCCTCCCACCCCTGCAGCCAGCTCCACACTTGATGTTAAATGCCTAGTTAAGATCTCATCTACTCAGATGTACAAAACGGTGCTGTTTTCTTCTGAGCCACTTCATATTTTTTTAACCACTCTAGTACCAACTGCCCATATTCCATCACAGCAAAGCCAGAGCATTTTCAAAGAATTCTTGCAGTGACTGCACCAAAAACTCTGAACTCCTACAATGAATTCTGTTGAACTCAGAATTCAGGACTATGTCAGCGCATTTCTAAGTTAGACTTTATTAAATTTGTTACAAAACATAGACAAGCTCTTTGTCTGGAAAACCTTGTACACTGTCTTTCTCACAAACTTAGCTTGCAGAACTTCAAAGAAGGTATCAAAATTAAACAGCCTCCTGTGTATGTAAAATATATCATTAGTGAAACAAGGTTTTACTAAATCATTGATAAAGTAGTTCCAAGAATAGTTTTTCACCTGTGTGAAATGAAATTGTGCATTTAAATTTTGAGATATTTTTTCCTGAAAATGAAAAAAAACCATCTTCATATTTAATTAGGTCTGTAAGGTGAAACATCTCCTATAGACAGATCTAAAAAAAAAATACTATCCACTTCTGATCTTCACTGTACTGGAACCATTTGACTAAATCAGATTGTCGTAAATGCTTCATGACAAATATATAAAGTTCATCAGAATCTGGATTTAAAATTCAAGGGCAAAAAATCAGAAAAGTGATTCTAGTGTGAGTGACTAAGTAATTCTGTGGAACAAGTATACATATATATGCTATCTGCAACAGTGAACAGCCATTTGATTCCAATTCCAATAACTGCAGCATTCTGCTTCAATTTTTCTTTACACTGGACAAAATGGAAAAAAGCTCACCTCACCAGAAATGTCCGTCTGAGACCCTGTATCCAGAGTTTGTCTAGGAAAACACAGCTGAGAGTTTACAGAGCTGGAACTCAAGTCTGGTTCAGATGTTTCGGTGGTTTGGTCAATATTGAATTTTTCCCTCAGTTTTGCAAGACTCTGTCCAGGAATTAAAGAAGGAAGTGGCATTAAAGTTCCTTAGCACTTGACCATATTTATATCAGTTTATCCCCAAAAGATATTTACATAAAAGACTCCACTATAAAAATTCTGGGTTTATTTTATATTAAGCAACCCATCCTTTTAATCAAACCATTGGTAGGTGACCAATGGCTTGATTAAAGGGTGACCAACACCTGTAAGAATGTAAAAGCTGCTCATTTGGGTTTGTGCCTGTTTTGGGACTTTGTTTATGTTTTTTAATTTGCCTACCAGTTATGTATTTTGCTGATTATAAAAAAGGAAATCTGCTTTCAGAAATTGGAAATAGGACAATTTAGACTTGGAAAACTTTCACTGATTTACAAAATGGTCAGGTATTTCAAAATATATCAATTTTGTCCACTTAATATTCTAAACTGTGCTTTAGAGGTAATAAATGCATTGTACTTTATATGCAAGTTCCAAAAAAATCTATATTCTCTGACATAAAGCAGCTCTTTGAATTAGGAATGTCACAGGCTTCAGTTTCTGCATCTGAAAATTTATGTTAATACTGCTTTGGTTCAAAGAATTTTGAGAGTTCCTCAAAAGTAAAAAATGTAAAGTATTTATCATCAGGGAAGAGAGACATGTTAAAACAAATCCACACAAAACTTGCATTAACCAATCAAAATACCTTCATCAAATCTTGTTTTTCTCTCTCGCCTGAACTGATCGCCTTTCTGATGGACTTCAGTTCCTTCAGGATGGCTTTGGCCTCACACAGTTCATACCCGCTCTGGCCTCCAGACATTTTTTGGTCAATTCTGTGGAAAGAGAGAATATTAATAGCAGAGAGATAAAATCATACTAGTATCTCTGCCGTTCTACTTCAGGCAGAAGCAGAGCTAGAGAAGAGAAGGGAAGGAGATGAGGTACTGTTTGCAGCAACAGACGTGGAAAGGAAAAATGACACTGAAATCTCTATTCAAATACAACTTAATCCTTGGCAAAAATGTCAAGGAGCACAAAGTTATTGCTGACAATACTGTCAAAATTCCCATTCCCACCATAACTCTCTGCAGCATAGAAGCTGCTTTTGGGTACACTTTTCATACTAACAAGTCTTTGTGCTCCTTACAGAAGCAGAATTTATGACAAGTAGTATCCTTCCACCCAAACCCATGCTGGGACACGGGCAGACAGGCAGGTTTCTTGGTACTAATCAGCCTTTCTGAGCAGAAACATAACCAGCACCATTCTTGTCTCAGCTTCCCTCTAGTTCACCCTAATCCTGGGCATTAACTGTCTGGAACAGCTGTTCTGCTCAGCCAGTCACCAGGCTCTCTTTATTCACAAAATCTCTGGATAATTAACACCATATGTCATAGATTGGACAATTCATTAAATTCCTGAACTACCAGTGATTTTAGAAACTGCAACTTATAAATAATAAAACAATGTTCCCCTAAACTTAGAGATAAAAAGATGATTCATTTTAGTATTTCCGTATTTCCTTCAAGAATCACAGTTTGTAAACACCTTTCTCTGGTCTCTAGTTTAACTGAATATTTCATAGCATCATGGAAATGACTGCAGTTGTGCTTCAAAAATCAAAACCAACCAACAGCCATCTTGACATAAATCAAGCATTTTGTAGAGAATAAATTATTTTATAATACAATTGATTTTCTCTTTTTTATCATCATCCATCATCTTTGCTGGAAGTTAACAACCTTGTGAGTGAGGAATGAACAAATCAGAAGTAATCAGAAGTGATCACAAGCATCCCCTGCAAGAACAGCAACTTGCACAAAACACCTGTAACTGTATTCTATTGTTCTCCAAGTCTTGGCCACCAAAACATCAAAGTTCTAAAGTAGACTGTAAAACTGTGAGCATGTCTGTTCTCCTTTCTCTACATTCCAGTTTTTCTACAAACTAAATTGCACTCGTGTAAGGAAATTACCTTTGTGACTTCGCAATCGTTCCTATTCAAGGATATATTTGTTTCAGCTTGAAAGTTCCTCAAACTCTTTCATAGGCAGGCACTTACTTTCTGACAACTCTCAATTTTTGGTAACTTACCATGTTGCTAAGGTCAAATAGATACAGGGTACACCAACAACTGGGATCATGAATGAACATTTGGGTAATACACCACATGCTGTCTAGTAATATGACATGCCACATTCAAATTGCCACTGCTTTATTCTGTATGCAATTAAGATAGACAAGAAGGATCTCTGATATATAAGATATTCCATCATCCTGTTTTAAATTAATGGGATTAGTACTGTTTGAAAGTGGCTGACTGAATTTTAAAAACAAACGTCCATTGTGTTTCTGTGGAATGCTGTTGACAGTTTCTGAAACATGCTTTGGATTCCTATCAAAATGGCTTGTGAGCAAGCTGCTTTAAAACAATACTTCATTGTTGAATTAATATAATAAAACTAGCATGATTGGCTAACCTTTAATCCTGGGACAACAGCATGAGTTTTTATTACCTTAAGCTTTAGAATCAATATGTCTTTCTTCTTCTGAATTTTACAACAAATGAGATCTGATTCATGGTTAAATTCATTCTGAATTTTACAACAAATGAGATCTGATTCATGGTTAAATTCAATCAACTATCCTTGCTGGTCTTTATATATTTAAATAACAGACAAATCTTACATTTCTGTTTTAGTCAAAATGAAGGAGTATAGAGACTTAACTGGCATCTTCCTAACGTGCTGAGAATTTTCAGTTCTCAGTTGACTTCAAGCTCTTCATTGAAAACCCCCACATTTTTAATCTATTTTTATATGTCTGTAATGATGATTGCTCACCTTCTGGACCAGATTTTCTCTCTCACAGTTAAAAAAATGCCTATTTTATAGAACTGATCTATCAAAATACACAGGCAGTGGCCTGCAAGGTATCTTGGTTATAACTGGGAACTGAACTCCTGACTCTCAGCTCCAAACATAGATGCTCTGTCATCCTTTGCAAACAACTACTCTGCATTTAGTCCTCTACCTGGTCTTTTCCCACCTGTTGTCCATTCCCTGTATATGTTCTGCAAGCTCTCCAGGACAGAGATGATTGCTTATCTGACAGCATCCTGCCAAACACAGGAGGTCCTGAGGAAAAGGGTTAATGTATCCAGACAACATTACACAGATGCTGCAACATTGCTTCTGCTACTGGAAGGAGTGTGCTAAGAGCAAACAGCTCAGCATTTTACTGTGGAAATGCATCTTTAATGTATGGCTACATATTACAATGTGGGAAACAGCTAGCATTAATACATTTCTCTTCACATTAGTCAAGAAAACACACTTGTTAGCAACGTTTCCTGTGCAGCATGTTCTTTATGGTGACAGTTCCAGTAATGTTTAATATTTTAGGGCCTAATTTTGTATGGCTGGAGCAGCGGGGAGTTCTCAGACTGAAAAAAAATCATTCACTAGTAATCTAACTGGTTAAATACCCAGAAACCTCACCCGGTTCAGCATCAGCCCTTTGGACACCAGGCATCCCAGCAACTGGAACAAAGAAAGTCAGGCCTCTAATCCTTGAATTGTGACTGATTTCCAACCCTGCAGAGTTGTGTATCATTCATGCCTCCAAGAACAGCACCTTTCTCTCTCTCTCTCTCTTTTGAGCTCATAGGTGGGGAAGAAGGAAAGAAAGACCTAAGTACCTTTTCAAAATTAAAAAAAAAAATTAAATTGGACACAAAAAGCAGCTAATTTTGTCATTGGGACTCCTGACCACTGCCCTCCTTTCTGCCTCTTTGCAACACAAGCTACGCCATGGAAAAAAAAAATAAGAGGGGAGACAAATTTCTCATGTTAACACTTGCACAAAAGAGTTGCCATTTCTACAGATTTCCCGTTTCCTAACTACAACAGGGTTACTAGATTCTCCTTCTCTGCCACAATAATTATTTTGGATACAACAGATTCAATTCCATGCTAAAGAAAAGAAATCTGGTGACTGTATTAAGTCAGTTTCTACTATTTTCATGTACTTACTGTTGCAGTGTTTCAAAGCCCTGCTCCTTGTACAGCAGCTCTTGCTTCATCTGAGAGAGTTCCCTCTTCAGCTTCTTAACCTTGTGTGTTAAATCAAAGCAAGAGTTAGAAAGATCCTCTTGTTAAATGATACTGTAACACATGGCTTTGAACAATTAATGTATGCTCTACATCAGATGAGAGAAAAAGAGTAAATTGCTCTACTGGCACACATTAAAAAAAAAAAAGGATCTGTTCACTTCCTGATGTCTTTGGGCAACATGCTTTAGTATTAAAGGGACACAAGCAGATTAAATCACATTCCTTATTTGTATTGATACCACACTGTGTTATTAAACCTGAGAGAACTTTAACAAGTAATTTACTTCTCACTTGTTAAGCATGCATTCCAACTGTCCTACAGGGACATGCCTGTTTACTTTTAGTCTTATTATATTTTCACTTTTTAATTCCTGGAAGCTCTTCAGTCATTTGCACTGTAAAAGACAAAATGGACTCTTTTTTTCCCCAGGAACCATCCTTTCTTAGAAAGCTTTACAGACACTGGGTCCCTAAATATGTAATTCACAATCATTTAGACATCAACAACAATCACTAAAGACAACAATCACTAAAGACATTCAAATCATAAATATATGTGTCTATTTAATAAAAATGTTTTCAGAAAATATTCTCTACTTTCACTAAAATTGAATGGTCAATTGCTTCCTAACCTTAATACTGCTATTTCATATGTCAGCAGATATCAGTAAACTACAAAATATTTATGAATCAAGATAAAATTTAAAAATCCTCCATTTAATTTTTAATGTCATATTTCCCAAATGTATGAAACAAATTTTAGGAACCACCTAAAAATGAATATACTTGAACACAAATTAATCATCAGCATACCCATAGAGACAAATGCCCCCTTGAAGTGTGGAGTCCAAGATTTTGGTATTTATACATCTACAGCTAACTCATTTGCACTCTACATAGCCAGATATTGTTAGGCTTTCTAATTTTCTAGTCATTGAGGTGAAAAAATGAAAAGCTAAAAGTCCACTGCTATCACTTAACTTTGTAAAATTCTTGCTTGTTTTTATAAACTCCTCAGATATTCAACTCTTGAAAAATGTATTATATTAATATCAAGAATTTAGACCACTTTAACTGAAATTAATTTCAAAATATATCTCCAAGCTATTTTGTATATAAATCCTCCTGGACTTCCTACTGGCTGATATTCTTCAAACAAAAATATTTTTTTAAAAGAATTAAAAAAAAAAAGGTATGATTCCCAGCATGCCAGGTGACTAAAAGCACTCAGCATCAGCAGCTGCTGCAGCTTTCCAAGAGACTTAAAATGCTTTAAATTACTAAAATAACTAGTGAGTTACACAGTCTTTGTAGAGGTTTGTGAACGATACCTAGACATTCCAGCTTGCAGTTTCTGGCTAATGTATCATCTGTGATAGAAATAAAATGCTTTTAATCTCCATTTTCTTCAAAGCAAAATTTGTTCTCTGGATGAGGGGTTAGGTTCAGGCTTTTGGAAGCTATCATACTATCATAACTAGTTGCTTTACTTGACAGAAAACTGTTTTTATTTTGACCATACTGAATAGTTAGTGTGACAAATAGATAATTTCTCTAATTATAAATTCAGTGCTCCTTAGCTATTTTCTCCTTGACTAGTATGAAAACACCAAGAATAATTTCTCAAGTGTTCTCATCAGGATTAAGGAAAATGAAAGATATCACCTCTCTGTTCCAGCTAAAGTGATGTGTAAAGTATGAAACAAGTCTGAATTTTTCTGTAGAATACAGAATGGCTAAACCTTTTCCTTTCAAAAACAGAAACATGTATTCATATTAATAGCAGAAGGCACACTTGATTTCTACTTAGAGGATTGGATCTCTCAGAAACTCTTACATTTTTCCTCAAGGTCATGTTCTGAGTGTCCTCTGCTGTACTTCATCATCATTTCATTATCAACAAATGTGAGTTGGGCGCATTATCCTAGAAGGATGTGACCTACATCATAATATAGCCTCTGTGTTTACTACATCATCCATGCATTAAACTATTCTTAGGCTCCTTGTCTTCTCCTTCAAAACTTTCATACAATTCCTGCTTTTTCACAACTCTTCACTTGTTTTAACATTCACCCCCTCCCTACTGCTTCTGCACATCATCTTCAGTCACTTGGCAGATGTCTCTTTCCTACACCTAACTGCATCTTCAGGCAGGCTCCTGTGCTAAGCCCTTTCTATTCCCAGCACTAGAGTACTAATGGAACAACATGGCCACCTGCCCCAGCCCCTCCACCCCATGTTATTTTATAAAGGTGCATTCCCTACTCACTTGCTGCATATGTGTAAAACTGACTGTAATCACATACGCTTTTGTGCTGCTGGAATTACCTTACTGATTACTAATTAAGACCCCAAATGGCCCCACTCAAAGTCTACTGCAGGATCTGATCCCTCAGTTTTGGTCTGGTGAGAAAAATATTTCTTTCCTGCTTATTTTATTTAACAGCTGTCTGATTTCTGTTATATTTTCTCAACGACCTATTGCACAATAAGAAGTTCATATACCCAGAAGGCTCCACATTCATATGTTACACACAGCTAACAAGGAAAAGGCCAAAGGCCAATTCCGAACTTTCTCGAATGCTGAGTTTCCCCCCTCCAGCCACCATTAACCTGATGATACCAGTAAGCCTCAGATACTGTGAGACAGAAAAACAGGTTTAGTACGACTGATCTAACAATGTGCAAAATTTAAGTAGCTGGCTAGCAGCTTACTAATGACTAACTTTGTTTCTTATTAAGTCCATGCATGCAAATACTACAAAATGCCCAAAGTTGGCATATTAGCAAGCATCTTCAAACATTCAGATAAGGGTGAACTATGGTAACAGCCATACCTCTCTTGCCATCTTCCATGACAATCACTTTCCAGCCCTAGCATCACAGGGGCTCCACTTTTTCTTATCTCAATTTTCATATCCAGTGGCTTTGGATGACCACACACTTAATGCTGATACAGATACTCTCGGACTGCACCCTTCTAAACTCTGCAGACAAGATTCAGGTCACCTATTTTAGGCTCATATGTAGGACTTTGCAATGCCAATAAATCAGGTGTTTGGAACCAGCAGGATATTAGACTCCTTGACTCCAAGACACAATAAGGAGAGGAAAGCACTTCCAAAAAGTGAATTATTGTGATTAACATATAAGTTTGTAGATCTGCAGTCAATGGTAATAGGAAAAAGTGAGCACAGGACCATGCCTGAATTTTCCCCTCTTTGACAAGTAGATGACTATATTTAAATTTCATCATGTGTTTTGTTCTTCAACAACACTGTTAATTTCCTAAATATACTGGTGATTGCCTTGCCAAAGGAAACATCTGTTACTCCTTTGCTCATTTTAGAAAGAAGCTATTGCCTTGTTTTTTCTTTCTTTTCCTGATAAGATACTTACTGCCTTTGATTCTCCCTACTAAGCTTACAAAATTTCTCTTCCCACCTCCAGCATTCAAGTAAGTCCTCTCACTAACCACTATCCCTCAGCCTTAATGGATAAGGCACTACCAACTGAGATTGGTAAGGATGAACATGTGCGCAAGTAGTCAGGAGGGCAACATCCAGACAGGAGTTTTAGAGTGCAGTCCACTCCTGATTTATACTGAGTTTTAAAAGTTTAATGAGCTATTCCACAGTTCCTTTTAGACATTAATTGTTTAGATTCCTAATCACAACTCTTATTCCAGGTGAAGGAGGATGTTACTCTCTAAGGCTTCTATGAGTGCTGCTCTGTGCAGAAACCAGGAGAGGGCAATGGAAGAGCTGAGTAAATGCTGTCACTTGTGTTGCTTCTGCTCCCCCAGAGTCTGTATTCCAGCCCGCAGGAAGAACTATGCTGTGAGGAGCTGTCTTTTTAACCTGCAGGCTTTGATGCAATTTTTTTCATTGCTAACTACAGAAAGTCTAGGCTAATCTATAAAGCATTATATGCCACTGAAATAAATGAAATCCCTCCAGATATTTTAAATGTTTTCCATTCCATTTCTTTCTTATTCAAGACAAATTCACTAGGGACTACCCTGTGAATGGAAGTTCTTCCTAAGGAGTTTGTTACTGACTATACTGAACACAGCTGACCAAATTATGGATTTGTATTCATTAGCAATTTCAAAATGCAAACACAAACTTTCATCCTTGATCTGAAATGTTCCATTTTGACAAACAGAGGGGTTTCACACCATTATTGAAAAGTATTTTTCAAACCAATAGAAACTTCTGAGGCAGTTCAAGTAGCTAACAATGCATTTCTCACAGAAGAAATGTGTAAAAACATTCATCTAGCTGCAGCTCACCTTAGTCTAATTCTCTATTTTTACTCTTCCTTTAAAAAACAAAAGCATACCACTGAAAATAATGATCAGATTTATTTAAACCTACATCTAATTAGAGTATCTGTCAAAGTTTCTCAGAAATGTGTTATCTGAAAGTACCAGAGACAGCTTTAAAAATTAATTTTAAACATCTGAATGGTATCTAATTAGAATATCAGGAGGTTTCAGTACCAGGATACAAGATACATCTGCTAGTTCAAGCTATGCTTATTCTGTAATCATAAACTTGGCAGACAGAATCCAAATGAATATGAGTTAGGGACTCTCACCCTTAATCTTGTAGTGGAGATATCAGCCTTCAGAATGTCAGGGTCATACTTTGTACTTGATGAAGAGCCTGAAAACACTTTTTAAAAAAAGATAAAAAAGACAAATATTTAAGTACTTTTAATCACTAATTAGTCCCTTCCTTGATGAATTCATTGATCAAAAGAATGTGCACAAAAACATATAATACTTTAAAAGCTAGCCTTCTATAGAGCAGTCATCATTGCAGCATGGCAATAATTACTGAATAGCCAAAATTTCCCCTTTTTTTCCCTACCACTATATGGTATCTCTCCTCATTTACTTATCCCAGGATCCTGAAGTATCCTCATTCTCTCTGACTTTCTGTTCCTTGTTTTCTGTTCCTATTCTTCTAGCTGAGCCACCTTGCAATCACTTTCTTCCTGAAAGTTGTAATTTCTAAGGAGATAGCAGGAAAGCAGATTTATTCAGGAGTCTCAGAGATCTTGCACTCAGTTCTTCCACAGATGTACATGCTCCTTTCATATGCACTACCTACTTCTAAGAGAGGTGCTTGGCCAGTAACAGGCCTCTGACTGTGCTTTACTAGATGCAGATTCCCTGCCTGAGACAACAACCTGTATCTCTACTGTGCCCCTAGTCACAGCACACAGGCTACAAAATTACTGTCTGCTCTTCCATACATCAGCAACACATTCCCTTCTTGGTCTATTGCAGACCCCTGTCAGCACAGAAGAGTCACTTCAGCAGGCAGCCAGGAAGGCAAGAGATCGTATTCACTTTGAACCCAGATTTCGCAGAACTTTGTCTTGACAGACTGCATGACAAAATAGATTTCAGAGCCAACTGCTCTAAATCATGGCTCAAAGGAGGTCAACTGTATCAGAGAGAAGAGGATTCTCTCCACCAGAATATCTTTATCTAAATAAATAAATAATGTAGGGATGCTAACTCCAAAAAAAGCCACAGTACAAGGTGTTCCTAGCAAACCTTGAAAACTTCTCCTAAAGAGAAACAGGATCACCTTCAAGGCAGAGATCAAAGAAGTTTCATTGTATTCTCTATTGTACTTACAGCTTGTACGAGAGCTTGATTTTTCTTTGTAGGCACCATTCAACCGTACATACTCATCCAGTGCAAGTGCTAGTCTCTGCTCTTTCACCTGGTACAGCTCCTTCTGCATACTGAGAGCATCCTGGGCTATGGTAAGATAATCTTTTAACATTCTCTCTTGTTCTTGCCGCCATTGTTTCCTGGGATCTTCTATTTGTGTTGTTTCTTTATAGGAGAAAAAATAAATGGTTTAAAGAGACTTCTGCTGAAACCCATTGACAACTGAAATTGCTTCTTTCCCTGTAATCCACAGTTAGAGTAGTCTAAACCATAGTTTGCCTTTGGTTACTAAGCAAATGCTTCGCTTCCTCTGCCACAACAGTGCATGTAAGAAACAGAATTCAAGGGATCGGTTGCAAAACTAGAAATTAGAGTAAAATAGGCAAATGCTTATGCAGATCATTCCCATGTTGTCAACCTTAAATTAGCAACATCCTAAAACTCAAAAAGAAAATATTTTTTGCATCAGAGTATTTGGAAACAATAGGATCAACGAAGTCTTTCAATGAAATCTTAAAACAATGTATTTCTGAACAAAAACGAAAAGAAACCTTAGCTAGTACATTTTTTCAACTCCCTTCCTCCCCACTTCATTTTTTTTTACAGCCATATGTTATTCATGGTTTTAGTGGTTATCTCTCTCCTTTCACTCTACAAAAAAAATTTTATCTTTCCCCCTGTAACTGAACTAATAGATCATTAACTCTCCAGCTCACCTCACCTAACTCCATCCCTATGCCTGCAAGACATCTGATTCACACACAACTGTCTTTTATGGCAAACAAAAAGAAAGGGCTGCCCTCAGAGGGTACTTCCGCCTGTCAAAGACAGGTGTCCAAGATATTTGGGACCAAACTGCTTTTTTGAGGTGTCTCCTTTGTTTCACCAACTACTCAGGTAATAAAAATGAGTAGGCTGGAACAGGCCTTTAATTTACAAATGGCTTCAGGTAACATTTTAACTTCAGCAGCCACACAGAACACAAACGTGCATAGGATACATAGACAAGAGGATCAGACATGACAGAGTGGTATATAAGATCAATCTAACTAAAGATTTTAAGATTTTATTTTTAATGCAAACATAAAAAGAGGATTGTATATGGTTGAATGTTCACATTTATCAATATTTCCTGACTCAGTTCAGCACTTTTTGAAGCTGTACAATGAATATTCTTCCTTTAAAGCTGTATTAAAGCTGTACTAAAAATATTCTCATAAGGCATAGCATGAAAAGTCTGAAATCTAAATGCAAATGTGCACCACTCTTCCTAAGTTACACACCGTAAATCTGCATAGATCTACAGAGATAAAAAGTAACATTCAGTACCAAAAATATTTAAGTGCAAAGTGTTCACTTCAGAATTTTTCTGCAAAAGTAGGAGGCAGGTTTATTCTCTGGGTTGGATTTCTGCCACTTTAGTCCTCTGAATTGCTTTACTGTGGGAACCAATGCAGAGGGGAAAAAATGGGAACAAGTGGTTGTAGATGTGGTGAGAAAAAAGAACTGCAGTCAAACCAATGTGATTGCTCTAAACTGTAGCTGAAGTGCACTCTTGGGAGAAGGCACTCTTTCAACTCCATGTAAGAAAACAGATTTTGTAACAGCAAAACCTGATAGGGACAGGTTCTAGTTAATAATGATTTCTAGTAGTGACTAACTACCATTTTTTCAGAAGCCTTTTCTTTTGTTAATATCACATAAACAAGAAGACATGCAAAGAAAAAGCAGAATCCCATAAAACAAACCCCATAAATCCTAAACTGACAATCCGTATGGATACTTTTAAAAACAATTAAACACATAAACACCCTCCCTCCACCATTTACAAATGTGACATTTCCACTTGGGAAAGGCATTTCTTAGATGTGCACAATGAATGCATGGAGAGTATAACCTACATAAACCCTAGTGTGGTGCACAGAAGATTAAAGCAGAAAAGCTTTATACACAGTTGGTTTTCCAATAACCCCAACAGGAACACTCTCTCAAAAAAACTAACTATAGCTACAGACACACATACACATATACCCGTGTTTATAGCCACCTGCTCTTTTACACAAAGATATTGGGCACACAAAGAAGCAAATCAATACCTTTTCTCTCCTAAATGGTCAACACATGTTCCTATCTGTGCCCCCTTATTGTTGCTGTGCTTTAACACACTCCACATTCACAGTTATTTACACAAGATAAGAAGTGCTGGTTTCCAGATTTGTCCTTTTTTGTGAAGCAGGATGAAGAGCATGAAGCAGGATTCTCATGGGTCAATGATCAAATACGATAAATGCAGTTATGGTGGTTTTTTAGATGAATGTAATGATGTGATTGTGTTTTAAGAGTGAAACCAGCAGACACCAAATAATCTTACAAGATTGGAAGGTCTCATCTTCGAGCATGTTGTAGGTAATTGCTTTGTAGGTTTTAAGTGAGGATTGCTCAACATGCAGCCCAAAGACCAAATGCAGCCCGCAGAGTTCTAAAACGTGGCCTACAGATGCCCTGTCCTTGTGACTGCAAGAGAAGGACAAAGCTGATCAACAGCAGATTATTTTCTATTGCTGACAAATACAATCAAACATTTCCTTTTTGCCTCTCCAAGCTGCAAGTATAAAACAATACTAGGATTATATGAGCTAGCATCTTTTACACTGATAGTCATAAATGAGTTAAAGGTGACCCTGCATTTCAAAAAACTGCACACTAACTTCAGCATACCAACACTTCAGTATTTGCCTGTGTAGGTACATTGACTGGTCAAATTACTCTCAGTCAATTCTATCTGCACATATTTATTCTGGAACAAATACTTAGTTGTGAAAATACATCACCATGGAAAAAGCAAAGCGGTATGGAATGGCTATCCTAGAATAGTTACTCAACTTTTACCAAACACAGAAAACTCTAAAGAATTTTAAGAATTTTAATCTGCACTCCTCTTAAATATTATGAATTAAAAAACCCAAAAAAGCATATCACTTGTCTGGCAAGTTGTTTATTTATATATATATATATATATACACACACACACATATTTAGAGAAACATGTGCTTGTATAGCAGCACCATATGTTTGTTCATCTATACTTTTCAGTTATCTCAATTTTCACCAGCAGGTTCACCCCAAAGAGGAAAAAAACCCCAAAGACAGAAACTATGAATGATATTTCTGATTGTATAACACTACATTTTGAAATTAAGTGCTTGAAAGTATGTTCATTTGAGCACATATACCTTGCAAGAGCCAATGATTTTTTTTAAAGCAGTGTTCTTTCAAAAACAAATATTTATACTTCTCAGAATAAAGTCTCAAAACGATAAGGATTTTTTCCTTGGATAAGAATGTTTCAAGCACCTGCTGTTAAGGTCAAAGAAGAAGAACACACAAGAATATTATTGGGACAGTTACACACAAGTAATTGAGGGAAAAGTTCCCTGAACATTTGAAAATGAGCTGTGAAGCCTTTCATGCTTAAACCAGAATGAGATTTAAAGAACACCCAACACCACAAAGAACACCCAAACTTTTTCCTCCCATTATTATTCACCAGCTAATGTAAAATCAAGTAGGGAGATCTCATTTCTTTTTTAAGGCAGATAAATATTCCCACTGGTGACTGCAACAGGATGCCTTATAACCTTGTCTGCAGCAGATACAAATCATGCAGCAGATTGCCAGCTAGACAGATGGGGAGATGTTATTTCTGCTCCTCAGGTGAGGAGTAAGCACTGGTAGTGAACACTAGACAAGGCTATAGAGTTGCATCTGTTCTAGAAGTCCAAAAGTGGACTTCAATCATCACAGCAGAAAATGAACAAACCGTCTTCCCTTGGCAGGGTCTCTCCAACATTTTCTCCATAAACTTATGAACTAAAGGAATCTGCTTCAAATGGATCTTTAAACAAGTAGGAGTTGTACATCAGGCTCCATGAAGACCACTTAGATTAAAAACAAAAAAATTATATATATCAATTTCCTCTGTTCAGTCACAAAGCAAAAATAATGAGCCATAATAACAGAATGAAGAGGGTCGCAGTGCACGTAATACTCAGGTTACTTACTGCTAATTTGACTTGGGTTTAGCATCATGTAAGCAAAAGTACTTGCAAAGCAAAATTACTCAATTCTATTAAGAGAATTTAAAACCAATTATTTAACTTGAAACGAATTACTGCAAGTGCATAGTTAATATATTTATTAAAAAAACCCAATAAAAAAGCAATTCATTTCCTCCTATTTTTAAAGAACTGAGTGACTACCCACACTGGGGGGAAATTCTGTGGTCTCGCCCAGCGGAACTGCACAAATGGCAGGACGGCACTCTCCACCCAAGGACATTCCTGTCACTGAAATGATCACAGCCCAGTAACATAGCAGAGGAAGCTGTGCTGGCTTTAATCATACTGCTATTCATGAAATGCACTATTCCTGGATCACTGCCAGCCAAGTTTGATGCACTTAAACTCAGCAGAGGAAAAATCTGGCCAGAACAATAATTCAAAATCAAAATGTCAGGACTGAGTTTATGCCTTGGAAGTTTTGTTTGTTCTTTTGGCAAGAACAGGTTTCAAGGGCAGCAATGTTATGCACTCTCTGTGTAATTATACCTAGGATATATATTATATGTGAATACAGGTGATAGTCAGGCGTGCCAGTTTTTAAAAAATTAGATATTTTCATATGTTACGTTCCTGTCTACTATCAAGAAGTTCTGTCAAATTGTTACAGTCTACTTAAACAGAAGGAAACCATTACTTTATCAGCAGTAGATCTTATTTCCCTAAAATACATGGAATTACGATCCCACTAGAAAATCCCACTGGGAAGGGAATGGCTCCCCAACGCCCCACTGCTAGACATAAGAGAACTGGACATTTTACTCCAGATTAACAATATGTGGAAGCAATAGTTTTCCAACATCTCCCCTTGCCAAACAAAATAATAGCATCGACCGGCTCTAGAGCAACCCACATGTAAATTGTGTTCAGTCAGACACAGTTGCATTCAGGCAACACAGAGAACAAATACTCTCATGAGGTCCCACTAAAAAAACAAGCCAGATATGCTAGATTGCTACTTGAGGAGGACACATACACAGCAGGAGGAGACAAAATCATGACATACTTTTCATTCTGAAGAGAGAACTCTCATCTGTTTAAACACATGCCCATATTATTTCAGTTTGTAACTGCTGCAGGATCACTATCTCAGAAGAGAGGCTATCCCAAGGGAAATTAGCTGACCTGGCAAGAAATGAGGACCAAAGACCTAAGATCTGTAGAAAGGAGAACACCTGGAGCTGTGCAATAGCTCTTTTTTGCTAGTGATGGTTTCTACCATGTCACCTCAAACCCACAGTCCCCTACATCAGACATCCATACGTTCTCTTTACACAGTCTGGTACTTTGTCAATCCAGCACAGTCCAACTGATGTACTAAGCCCACCTAAACACTAAATGGCTGCAGAAGAAAACATGAGGGCAGATACATCATGCTCTAGCAGGTTAGGTGAGTTGTGACATGCTGTCAAAGGTCCAATGAGGCAGTACAAAGTAGCAAGAACACAGCTGGGGAAAGACCTTTTCTCCTGGCAACAGCAAGCCTACTTACAGATCCAGTCATCCACTGGATTCTTAAATATGGATCTACTCATCAATACTGTGTACCTTCTCCCTCATATAGTAACTTACAGGAATATTCCCAAACCTGGAAACCTGGACTAACAGATAAGAGGCAATAGAACTGCAGTGGCTGAGCCCTGAAAACAGGGTATTTCTGACTGGTGCACAACTACTGCTCCATGTTGTGGTTAAGCTTCATACTCTGTGTCAAGATGGCAATTTCTCTACCTGAAACAAAAAATGATGAAAAGATAATTCCACTAAACCTGACATCTCTGGTTATCTCACACAATAATTGCAGGACTACCCCTTCCAGCCAAACAAACCCCACCATCAAGAGTTATACAGATCTCAAACCCCTAAACCCAACAGCTGACTACATTCTGGATCCCTCATCACTGGAACTTCTCACGAACCTAGCTGCTGAAGAAAGCGTGCAAGCTAAATCCAGACTGGTTTTTCAACAGCCCTCAATATCTTTGCTTTAGCAGGATTACCTCCTATTCAATGGAGGTGGTTTGAGAATGAGGAGATACCTTGAAAGCACCCTACTGTATGCTGAGGGCAATCTCCTGGTAAAGGGCTGCAGGCAAGCCAAACTAGGGCCAGGCACAGCAAAGAAGAACCAAGATTTCAATGGTAACCTGCACAAAAACATCTCAAGACAGCACAAAAAAAATTCAGAACAACCCTTTGACATATAATATCAGAAGAGGAAAATCCTTGGATACCAACTACCACAGTATAGTACGGTTTAGCTAAGTGGTGGGTGATGAAAGCAATTTTATCAACAACATTATGGTCACTATGGATATGTTTATTCTACAAGTATATCCCACATTACTTGATATACAAACTGGCTTTCAATTCTCCAGTACTTTTGCCTGCAATCAAACAAAACTACACTTAGGAAAAAATGTGCAAATATTACTTCATTATACTTCAACGGGCAGAACAAATCTTGCAGGCAACTGGGATGCAAGTCTAAATGTTTAGCAAAGGAGCAAATGCACTAGCACTAGTTTCAGGGAGAATAACCAAGTGTTACTAGACCATCTTAAGGAATGTACTTTAATGTTTACATAGCAAACATTTCCTGAAATATTTTTTCTTCCTTATCCCTTTTCCCCCCCTGCTTTTTGAAATACTTGCAATTCAAACTCAAACAACAATAAAAGCAATTTGTACTCAGAAATTTGTGGAAGGTTTCACAAGTAAATATTGCATCATTTCACACTGACATTTTTGTTCAATGGGTACGTAAAAATAAAGAATTGCACATTACAGAGACAGCAGTTTCAGTAAGACCATGCAAGCCAAAAAGATGACATATTAAAAATGATCTAACACATTGCTGGATACTCAAAGAAAATCACATTCCATCACATAATTAAATGGAATATGGGTTCCAAAGAGAGACATGGATGAAAACTACGTTATTGAGAGTATGTTCAAAACTGACCTGTCTATAGTTTGTTTCCTGCCATCAAACTTTCACACAACAAGTGACCCCTCTCTTCCAGACACCTTCTTCACTTTTCCATAAAATAATTCTGTGCTTGAATTTGAGCAATGAGAGAAGATGAGAACTTTTTCCAGCTATACTGTCCAAGTATGAGCAGATTTCAAAAAAAAGATTCATTCAAAGATTTTTACTATTAGTTTCCTCTAGATATGGGGCAGCATATCATATATTTCAGAGTCAAATGCAGTAGAAACTCTGAGGATTTTCTTCTACATTATCAAGCAAGTAGGTGATGTTCTACTGCTAAGGCTAGCAGAACAAAGACATAAGAAAAAGATGCAAGTATGATCTGTACATAAATGACAGCAGGTAAAATAATCTTTAATCCAGAGCCTTCACTACTTGAGCCCTCCTTCTGTAGCCAGCATGCACCAGATTACTCTAATCCCTTCCTACAGCCAGAATGCAGACAAAATACCTACAAAAAAGATTCAAAAGTAAGACATATTGCACTTGGGTTTCTCCCATGTGCATTTGTTGACAAGTAAAGAGTCTTCACAAATGATTGCATGCCACCACTTGCTTAGAAGATGGTGGTAGGTCATGGGAACAAACAGAGCACCTTTGTGACACCATTTGTCTCCCTCAAGCTATCAGTACCTGCAGACTTGTGGTAGGATTTTCAGATTCTTCCTCTTCTGAAAATCAATCTGGCCTACTTTCATAGATGCAGATATACTAGACTCCCAGGCTGGAGCAGTCTACTCACAAAAGTCTTTGTGTTAGATAAACCAGTTGCACAAGCATAAACTAGCATGAATGCCTTTAAGATTACAACAAGAAATAGAACTCTTGTAGTTAAAATATGGTGCTGTAAGTGTGAAACAGTGTATGTAAATAGTTAGCCTTTTCCCTTCGCCTTTGTTTTTTTTTTTTTTTAGCATCACTGACTCAATTTTCCTTTTCTTTGTGGATGAAACAGTGATAGAAGGATGTTTCTGGGAAAGATACTTTCATGCTTCCAAAAGAGACAATTAAAACTAAGTAGGGAGGAGCTGCAGAAGCAGAGAAGGTAGTTGTCCAACTCCATTTTGAAGAAAAGTGCTGGGTGGAGCGCAGGGAGAAGAATCATCATATTGAATACCAAGTACAGAATGGTAAAAAAAGAAAGTGATGTGATGATCTGAAATTGTACTGGGCTAGGAAAAACTATTCCTTCCTACCGTTATCTTTTAAACACTGTAATTCGTTCCCATTCTACCTTTGCCACTAAACATTACTAACAGCAGAGTACTTGTTTTATGAGTTAACTAGATCAATGCAATGAAGAAAACAACCATTTTCCTTGTTATTCCTGAGACTTATCTGAGAAGATAAGAATTGAAAGTAAAAGGGGTAACTTATTTAGGAACAGATAGGGTGCTCAGGGCAAGGCAGAACTTGTCCCTGTCTGGGATTCCCTTAGACTATGCATGCCAAACTAGAAGCAGAAATTTCCCTTTCTTTCTGCCATTACCTCCACAGCTGTACATCTAAATGCATACTGTAGATTGATCCAGATCAGAAACCTGAGCAGCTGGGGGAAGGGAGAGGAGGTGGAACTCACACCTCAGGAACCAGAGTGCTTCCCTGTTGTCCATGTTTATTGCATATCCTCATGTGGACACAACATGGGGACAGGAACCAGAGCAAGCACCGAATACTACTTCAGCTGCCACCACCCCTCAAGAAGTGCACCTGAAAATCACAGCCTCAGAGTCAAACTGTTTCCTGGCAAGCCTGCACAGGGCACAGAATAGATGAAAATTCAAGGGTGTAATTTCAAAATGCTTTTAACCACTGCTACTATGAAAAGTAGCTGCCCTCCATCTCTTCCACCTGACTGTTCATTCATATCCCCAAGTCACCTTCCCTTTCTTGCTTGCATAAATAGAGGTGTGGAAAGGAGAACAAATAGCAACTTTTTTTTTCCCATACCAGATTAGTTTCAGCTTGAATCAGCTCCATGATCTGATTCACTGTCTGGCCATGCAAATGTTCATGACAATATAAGCAAAAACATTGCAGGGAACAAACGGCCATTGGTAGAAATAGAGCAGGACCAATTCTTTCAAAGATTTTATCAGCTTAAAGGTGTTTGGAAATCCAAGCTCTAAGAACATAAATATTTGCATCTCAGACATTTAATGCTTGATGTGGAAAGCCCTACAGAAGAACTGGAAAAAATTTGAAAGTGATGACTTTGCCTGCAGATACATGAAATAAAGTGGAGTAATAGTTATGTGTTATTTTTAGTATTGCTTTGAGTTCCTAACCATGTTGTTTAGCACAATTAGTAAACATTAGTAAATTTGCTGAAGTAGATGAGCACATGAGAACAGGTATGCAATAATGATTGTAAGACTCAACAACATAAGTTATAAAATCTTTGGACTCTCCCAAACCACAGTAATAAGGATTCTGCACAACACAAACTCCTCAGGCCTTGCCACCAAATAATATCCCTTCAGTCATCCTCTAACAAAGGGCACTACTGAAGCACAGGGTAAGCATTTAAGTTCTTACAGTATTAGCTACCCACATCATATGCGTGCTCTGCCTTGCCAGATGGCCTGTAATCTGGTCTCCCTTGAAGCTGAAAGCATCACATTGAAGCTCCTAATTGGGGTAATATATTCATAAAATAATGACCTCAGTCAGTGCTTCTCAAAGTGCGTTACATCATCCAAAAGGATCATGAGAAAGCTCTACAGCTGTTGAAAAATCCAAATGGTATTTGGGGTCGAAAAAAAAATTAAATAGAGAAAATTTGATACTATAATAAAACTAAATTATCTTTAAACATATTGGCACCAAAAGAATCTGAGGAATTGTTCTATATTTGCAGACTGCTCACAGACAAGTCTTAACCCTCTGCTGAAGAGAAGAGTAGGCTTTTCTCAGGTTTGTGTGAGAGAACAGAAGTTAAAAGACCAAGACAAATAATTACACAGATGATGAAAATATTTTGAAAAAAATAATATGCATATTGATTGACATAATTTTTGAAAGAAAATTACTTTATAGAAACTTAATAGTTTTTTGCAAGGTGCAGCCTAATATTGTTTTCTCTAAATTATTGGGAGTTTTGCCAATATCCACTGCAGTAAGTACCTATCTGACAATTAATGGAAACTCCATGCTTAACATTTGCAACCTCAAATTTTTACAGAAAAGGAGGGAACAAACATAAGTAAGACCTTCTGAATTTACAGCCTATTGTACTAAGGTCTAGCCTGCTCCTCATAGCTCATTGGGCTGGTTTGAGAAACATAGTAAGTTTGGAGCCATCATAGTAGAATTGGTCCAAGTCCTGTGGACGACCTGAAACTTCACAGTTGGATCACATGTAGTTTAGTAGAGAGGCACACAGTAGGAACAACACTAGAAAAACAAATGAGAAAAAGGACAGATAAAAGAGGAGCTGTTCAGAATAATTAATCATGGGATGCAAAAGGAGAGAATCTATGGGCCTTCCCTCAAACATTTTGCTGAAATAAATCCAGCCAGAAGGCAGTGAACATGAAGCATCGTTAGTCACCTCTCCCTACCCAACACACGGGAGCAGATTTCTTCCCAAGGTGCTATCCCTCAAGCTGCTGTTTATGAGTCCTGAAATTCTACTTTCTCCAACCTGTTTCTCAGGCATCTATCTATTTGTTCTTCCTCCTAACAGTAGGTACAGTTTTTCTTCTTCATTTGGCTTCTTTGTCCAGTAGCAGAGAGAATTAACAAAACTACTTTCAAAAGAGTAAAAGAGTCTTCCTTGTTCTAACGTAGCCACTGTCCTGACAGGGAATTTTAACAGTTCAAATCCAAAAAGCATACTCAACACATCTGACTTATTACAAAACTAATAAAGCACTAAGCAGACATAAAACCTGTTTTCTAGAAAGGCTTTTCTGTGCTAATTTCAAGTGACCTCCATACCAGAGATTTCCATAGCATCAAAACATCGCATGCACCCTAGTCAGATGAAGTAGAAGTTATAATCTCCATATCTGGCACATCAGACAAATTACCTACTTGTAAGATTCTTTGGCATTTTACCACCCAACAACTGGAGAGTACTCACACCAAAACACTGGGCAAAATACAGTGTACAAAACTGAAATATGCCACTTTACAAAATAAGTTTCACTGAAATTGTTACAAAGGAATACATATATTAATATAAGAGGAATCAAGTATACTACTGAACAAACAAGGGATAGAAACTACCTTTAAGTACACCAAAGTCCAAGGCACATTATTTTGTCATCCATCATAATGCATTAACATAACACAGAGAAACCCAGCTAATAACATTTTTCCCGGCCACAGAAGATGTGTACAGATGGATATATACAGCTCTTCTCAGTTAAATGCAAGCATTAGTGTTTGCAGTATATTTACGATTTTCAAAAGACTCCCATGACAGTGTTGTCAAAGCCTCAACATCTTACATGCATGTGAAGCAAAATTTCAACACATGAAAAGCCCCTAATATTCAGGAATTCACTTTCAATGCACAGGAATAGCATTTAAGAGTAAAGAAAGGATTTAAATTCTTTCTAAAAAAAAAAAAAACAGACAACAAAGCTACAAGAGGTTTTTAGAACTGATTAAATATTTTGGACTTGCATGAAATAAAAAGAGCACAATTATCAGAGCACTGATCTGAAAGCACTTTCAAAGCACCCAGAAATGCAACTGGCCTCCCAAAATTTCACATGTTTATGTTCTATAATTCTGGCCAAAGCAGCAGTTAGAAACAAGTTTAAGCTGATAATAGCATTTAGATTCAGAAGAAAACCCTTTATGTCCTTCACCATTGAATTCAGTCAAGGATGCTTGCGTTTTTAAAAGTTCATGAGTGTCTAACACTACGTAAGATCAGAGGGCTCTCATTGCAAAGCAAGGCTGTAAGAGCACAAATGAGGTTATTGGGTGGGATTTAGTTCATTATTAGGTGTCTATCTGCAAGTGCTCACAGCTGATATCTAATGTCCCATTCTAGTTCTCGGAGCTCTAGTCCAACCCAACCAAAGGAGGTTAAAGCATCTCATCTGCAAAGCAGTCACCCAACCAGTCAGCTACCTCACATTTTACATTATACCGACTGTACTGACTGGAGAGCTATTGACTGCAAAAGTGGCTTAGACAAGGCAGGGTGGATTCACTTGCCCATACATTTGAGATGGCATTCAGAAGGCCACTGGTCTTTTACTGTTCATGCCATATTTCCAGACCTTGTGCAGTTGCCTCTGCTAACTTTAAGCATCTGAAATGGCTGTAGATACCTTCTAATTTTTAGGTAAGTATATAGCACTGCTAGCACAGATGTAGGTACCTAGATTCAGGTGTTGATCTCAAATAGAATCTTTGCTATTGTGCTGTTAAAGACTTTTTCTGAGAAAATAGAAAAACATATCACTATGGAGTAATAAATGTATAAAGAGAAAATATAAACGGAATGTATTCATTTCAGTAGGTCTAAATAGCAGTGTACTTCACATTTTGCTAGTTTTACATGGTTTAGACATAATTACCATGCAATTAAAAATATACATAGAAACAGATGTAGCCATTTTGTACCAGCAGATTTTCTTGTAAGCATTTTAAAGCCAATAATGTTATAATGTTATACCAAAGGGCAAATCTTCCCCAGCATTTTGATTCTAATCAAGTTGTCTTTTATAATCAATATGGCAAACCAAAGAATACTTACGGTTTATGTGATCAATATAGTACACACCAATCTGAGGATCATACGCGGCTTCCCATCCCCATGGCAATTCATCCCCAACACAATCCGCAAATGACAAGGGTTTTGTTAACCTACAACAAGGAAACAATTCAATGTTATAGCTTTTCTCTGCTCCATACATGTTTGTTATTTGTATTAATTCCTATTACAACAGAAGCTAAAGAAACATAGCAGGGAGAAAGGAGAGCAAGTTGTTTTTTCCTCTTAAAGTAGAACATATTATTGCAAGCATTTTTCAGTACAGGAACTCAAGAGAGAAATCCACCGCAACATCCTTCACATTTGACAGTTTAAAATTAAACAAAAAACAACAGCTTAAAAAAAAAGAAATCACCTACATTCCTATTTGTCCCCAGGAAAACAGGACCCTTCAACCTTGAGCTGGTGAAGAGAGCATAAGATTTCAAGATCACTGTTTCTAATGACCACAGACAGGAAAGTCAGAAAACAGAATACAATTACCTAAGGTGCAGCTAGCAGCACTTACCAATCCACACACTTGAATAAAACAAGCAACAGTGTGCACAGAGTAGACATTTTACAAGTAACATTTAATGGGCCTTAGATGCTCACATGGTGCTTTTATACGAAGACAGACTAATAAAGTTTTTCACTTTAATAATAGAGTTATTCGTTACGAGAACTAGATTGATAAAAACAATACATGGGCTCTTTTCCAACTGAAGCTGAGCAAAGATTTACGTGATCATCTTTTTGTCCTTTTCTTAAAAAAGAAATTAGTATTGAGTTTCCTGTTGATATATCCACAGATAAACACCATCTCTAACACACTGATTTATTTAATAGGAGAGATTTAAGGTTTTTGCTGTCACCATAGTGACAATAAGATTAAGTAGATATCTAGAGTTAAAAAAAAAATCCTCAGAGTGAGATGATGAAGAGTAGTTTGTGGGACACACAAGCAGCACTCTGCTCACTGCTGACTAAGTTTTATCACCTAAGACTGTTTTTTCATCTCACCATTAAAATTCTATACAAATAAAAACCTAATTCATACATGCTTTTCTGTGTTTCAGAATTTTTTCTTTATTAGTTCCTGCTCAGAAGAAACAGGTTTATTGACACTTTTGTGAGGAAAGAAAGAGAAAATAATAGTACATTTTACCTTTTACAAACTGAATTGGATTTTGTGTACAAAACACCAGATGGAAAGTACTTTACAAAAATATTGAATTCTTTATGCAGCTGAAAAAACAGAAATTTAAGCACAAATTTGACTTAGAAAGCATTGCCCCACTATTATCTTTATTATTATTATAATCATCAATGGATATGATCTACCAGTTCTTTGAGTCAGACAGTATTCCTCCAAGCTAGGGTTGCAGAAATCACTGAGAACAAAGGTCTTAGGATTCAAAATGTTTTGAATATTGATTCTTTTTCAATTTATGTTTTTCAAATTGCAAGCAAGAATCCACTTCCTCATACTTCTCCAAAGTTTACATCATAATCCTATGAAGGTTACTAACACTTAATTTGAGGTTCTGAACAAATCTGCAAGTATAAGAAAAATTTGCTAACTTATTGCCACTTATAAACGGCTATGTTAAACCACTAAACACACCAAAAACTATTACAAAATACAGGTGAAATTACCAATGTGGAATTACATTTGGATCACTAGGATATGAAAATATGGACTATAAGCAGCACAAGTAGACTGTCAACTTGCCAGTGATTTCCAGGGACAGAGGAGGTCTGCAGCATGCCAAGTCTATCTTTTGCATCCTGCATTTTTAAATCCAGACATGGGCATAGATCTGACTTGGGCTTCTCCAAGGACTCTCCAGAAACCCCAGCTCTGACCTGCCACCCTGCTCCTCCTCTCTGGGCAGCAGAAGCAGTGCTGCCATGGCCAGGAACCAGCTGTGCATCTCAGCAGGCCAACAGCTGGCCCGCAGACTGCAATGGCCCAGCACTGCCAAACATACCTGCCCAAACGCTGCCTACTTATATTACCAGCATCACTTCAAAGATCACTGTTTTGTTGTAAATAGTAATTGCTAGAGAGAAAGGGATGGCTCCTAGGCAAGCAGGAGAAAGAAGCCTTTTAAATCCAGGATAAACACAATCACAGTTCCAGGCAGGCAGCATGTAGCGGAGTGAACACAGTGCATCCATGTCAAAGAGTACCCAACCCACCACTGCTCAGAGGAAGCATCAATCATGTAAAAGCAACAGTCCTTCGGTGTGTCTGGTTAGTCATGGGAACAAGATGTGCCAACTACAAGGGCACACCTACTTGTGTGAAACAAAGTCCTGTCTCAAATTTGATTGCAAGTGTAGATGTTCATGAAACAAACTGAATAAAAATTAAAGTTCAGTGTCATCCTTAGCCTTAACATTAGAATATTAACTCAAAACTCAACTAATGTAGTTCAAGTAGAAAAAATATTTGAAATGCCATATAGCAACAGAGGAATCATACCACGAACTCAAACTCATATAAACACAGCCAGATGGCTTTTCATAAATATGCAATACTTTCACCAAAGTTACACACCAGAGCTAGTAACAGTCATTACATGTGATTTTTAGATCACCTCTACAGGAGGGGTATAAGCCCAGTTCTATCCTGACTTTTCATCAGCACTCTACACCAATTTTATTTTTAATCAAATACTCACTTCTCACTAAAAACAGCATATTCTGTAGATTCGACTAGAGTCAACTCTGATCATGCAAATGTTCTGTCCAGGTGTTCTCACCTCTCCGAAACCAGATACCATAAGAATGAATAACAGCCATTCTGTCATCCCAGACACTCCATAAACTAAAGAGACACTAAAAAACTGTGGAAAAGTACTGGAATGACCCACACTGGACCTTAAACAAAATGACAAGAAGAGGGAGACAGAGGTCCAAAAAGACAGGCAGTACAGGACAAATTGTTTTATGAATCCTGCTCTGCTGGATCATGCTTGGACCTCACATCCTTAAGATCTGAACTATGTCAGAACTGTTCCAGAGTAGATTTTTAAAACATGAGAAGGTCTGTACATAATAAGATCACAATTACTTAAGAGGGTAACATTCCCATGACTCTCTTTTTTGTTCCAGAGTCTTTTAATAGCACACAATTCTTGAGCCTGATGTGTCATTTTACAATTGAACAGCACTCAGCACGAGGTGATACCTGATTGCTTATGGCCTTCAGAACAGTCTCAACCACTATTTACTTGCAAAACACATATGACAAATGGATGAAATTAACACAACATGAAGCAAGAGAAAATTTGCAAGACAAAAGTTGAAAGCAGAGAGTTAGGAGATATAATTGGACAGGAAATAATATCTAGGAACAAGGACTGAAGGAATCTTGTCTGTGTGAAGATCATTATCTGTGACATAGTAACTTATGACAGATGGACTGCCATTACATTCATTAACCGTGAACCAGGAAAAATGAGGTTTCTTGCACCATAACAGATTAAGTGCTGCATCTCTTGGGCACTGATATTCTGAGGTAGTTCATAAAACTGTTTCAGATTGCAGCCATACATTTACATGTTCCTAAAAGAATGCCAACACTCTAAAAAGGATGACTTCAAAGCCACGTTTAGTATCCAACGAAGTTCAATTAGTTAAAGAAAGGCTTGGATTTTTTTTAATGCATATTATAAGCTCAATTATTCTCACCTAGGAACACCTTTTTTTTTAACCTTAGTGAACAAGAGACAGGTGTGTGTAAGGAGTAGTGGCTATTTTTAAGGAAAACCAGGAAGCATTCTGCAATTCCATTATGTAAACAATGTATTGATAATGTCAATCACTTCACAGGTGCTTGGGGAGACCTAGGAGACAAATACAGTTTACAAATCAAAAAGCTGTATTATCATATTAAATCCATATTTTCTTTAAAGTTTTCAAAATACAGTTAGCTAGCTAAGCTCTTAAATGCAGGTTCTGCAATGACATTTGTGTTATCATTAACAGTTGTTCTTGCATCTACAGCCACCCCTGTAAGAATAACTCTGTATATGCATTTAACATTAATAATGAATCACAGAACCACAGCATATTCTAAGTTGGAAGGGATCCAATGAGGATCATCGATCCAACTCTAAACTGAATGGCCCACATGGGGATGGAACCCACAACTTTGGTGTTACCAGCACCATGCTCTAAAAAATGAGGCTGAAGATACTGGAAAATGGAAGTGTAACTACAGAGTGATGGACTGTGAGAGCAGAAATACTGCTTCATTTAGACAACTTTCTTATTTGATATAAAGCACAATTTAAGAGCCCCAGATAACAGAAATATATAGAAGACAGGCTTCTTTCCAAGATCAGGGTCCACAAAAAATGAGAAATTTATTACATACACTAGTAAAACTATCTTTCTGTCAAGATACAGACAGTCCATGATATTTCATATTTCTATGATCTGAGACTATCAAGAGGCATTTTGTTAAAAATGCATATGCACATATGTGTATATATATACACATACTACTTTAACCACAACGTTCTATGCAAGAGAAATACTGCATTCTGCTGCATTTCTTCTCTGGCTCCTTTTTTCTCCAAAATCCATTCAGAATGAAATGAACTGTAATACTGAAACCTAAGTTATCCATATTATGATTTGTACTCTACTTTATCAACAGAAAACACTGGACTTTGGTCTTCAACCTCTTCTAACCTCAGCTGACACCAGCATCACTGATCTCATTAGCATACTTCTGATTTTATCCACACTCCAAAGGACTGTGTGAGTACAGCTATTGACATGATTTGCTTATATAGATTAATTTGCATCAATTGCATCAATGATTTACTGTAATTTATAGTATATGTGGTGGAGGGTGTGGGGAAGAAAGGTTACAGTAGGCAGATCTCAGATAATGGCAGGGGTGGAAAGAAGGGGAGAGACACAGACATGAAAAATAACCCCACCCCACACAAACCTGTAATTGCTTTTCCTCAGTTAGAAAGGAAGAAAACACAGGTTTGTAAGAGGTACATAAATACCTGAGAATTATGAACAGATTCCTCTTAATGTCTTTCAAAATTACTTCCAACAATACCTCCTTTGCTGTGTGGTACTTGACCTACAGTCAAGATTTGTAGTTTGGAATTGAATTATACCTAGGGCCAATGATCAACTTCAATATGCTTTCAATAGAACTTTCTCCAAATACCCAAAATGAACTCATGTCCTTTGCTGTGTAGCAAGATCTTGTGTGACACTTACATGAAATGCTGTACAGATTAAATTTCACATCCATTCATTTCTCATATATAATGATGCATATTACACATTAATTATTTTCTCTTACAATGCAGTACTTGCTAGCACTTTTTCTTGACAGAAGTTGTTCTGAAAAATATACCTCTTCTCCAAACTCTAGGAAATGAGAACACAAAACATAAGTTGCTATTCAGATGTGCAGGAATGAGCATCTATTAAAATGTAAGAGAAGAAATCCAGTGATGGGAGAATGGCACATGCATTTATCTGGAATCCATACACCATTACAGAAGGGTGTACAGATGGTTTATCCACAGTAATACCCACCAATACAACAGTTTACAAAAAGTTTACTTCAAGCACTTTCAGTTAGCACAATTACACAGAACAGTAACCTAAAATCAGCATCAACTAATTTTGTATTTTACAAAAGGATGAGTGAAAGTATTTAATTCTTATTTTGATCCATAGCTTGAGACAAGCGAATGCAAAAATTTAAATCAAGTCATCAATTAAAGGAATGTACAAACACAAGAAGAAAAATGTTCTAAATTCTTCACCAAACCTCCTGAATTTAGTGCTCAAGATGGATCTCAAAATCAATTCAATTCTTACCCAACTTTCTAATGCTATAGGCATTATTACTTTGAAGGGTGCATAAACATGGATTCTAATCCCATACTAGATATGCTTACAAACATGGATTTTGCTCACTTCAGGCACTCAAGATGGATTTCTTATATAAAACTCAGGGGCACAATTAATCTCATTAACTTCAAAAAGTCAGTTACCTAACCTGAATTACTCCTTTAGGTTCCCTAGAGAGGCACATTCAGCAGACCTATTTCAAACCTGAAGGTTCCCCTCTTTCCCTAGCAAGTACAGGGTTCTGAATGCAAGAATCTTTAGCGTGTGCAAGGGTACCTAAATTTAAGGGGGATGAATTCTCTAGCAGGCAGCAGAGTGCACAGACAATGGCAAAAGAGACCCAGTGTTGATCCATGTTGCAGGTCAGAGTTAAAGAGAGGCATTGCTGCTCCCCACGGCCAAGGTCACTAATAGCATGAAAATTACATTGCTTAAGGAACACAATTTTCTCTTCCACAAATCATAGTGGCTGAAGCTCTAACAAAATGCATTTACTTTGTATTAATTATATTGCTGTCTCTTTCTTAACTTTATAAAGTGGTAACTGGGTTGTTTACCTGTACAAAGGGGCAGAATTGGCCCACACAACACCCTTTTGCCATATTGTTTGTTCATTCAATTCTATAAATTATGAACTAGCAAAATCCACAGAAAATGTCTCTCTTGAAAAAGCTAATTTCTGAGTCTGTTGACAGGATTTCTGCTGCTAAACACCATGTTCTTAACACAGCAGTGCCTCCCATTCAGATATCAGGCCGAGACATTATGTACAAACTTTGAATTGTTTAGGTACATTCTCTTTTAATAAGGGTATTATTAAGATATACTGGCACTTCATTACAGGTATTATTTTGAAAGAGTAACTAAGTGGACATCAATACCAGAATAGTACAGATCAAACAAGGAGCAGCATGGTTGCAATCCCAGCTTGAAATAGTGGTGTAAAATAAACAAATATGGTAAGGTCATGCATGTTTACCTTGTTCACAAGATGTGTGCAACCAAATGTCAACAAATGCCAATGCTCAAAAGACAGCAAACATGCATGTTACCTTTTCTATGCCAAAAGAGAATTACTAACAGCTCAAACTAAATGTAACCTGTTCCTTAATGATGAAATGTTCTCAATAACATTAAATTAAGCTTCTCAATAGCACTAAATGTATGCCTGTAGCCACTAGCCTGTGCACCACTAATGTGTTTGCTTTCTACTACACACACATGCACACAACAGGTTTATAGTACAGGTTTATACTCAAGTGTTCAGAGCCACACTCCTGGCTAGCATGGGTATGTAGCAGTCAACAGTACTGCAGCTTCACCTTTTTGTACCACTGGATACTCAAAAACTAATTGCAGAGACTGAACTCACAGCAGAGTTATGCACTTTCCAGAGACAAAGATTTATTAAATCCAGCAGCAAGTATTTCCTGGATACATTTAATGAATTTTCACTCGTTTTCCCGATTTCAGATAATTTTGCTCCTGGTAATACAAAGACAGGTAAAACACTCAAATTTGTACAAGAATGGAAAGTTGAAATAAGCACCAACTCTAGTTTTCTAAAAAACCATACAGGTATAATACCACTTCTAATAGCTTGTAATTTCTATCCTGTGATTCTTTTAAGCCCTGCAATACTTAAGACAGGCAGCAGGCCCCAAAGAAATACATTTCTTGGTTTTACAGAGTTTCCTTGGTAAAGAAAAATGTACAAACATGCAGATGGATAATTATACTAAGAGACATGCATCATTTCTCTATCTCACAGCAACACAGAATGGAGGGACATTACTTGGGTATGTGCTACTGGGAAAACAGGCTCTCACAACTATTTAACAAGCTCAAAAACTTGGTTTCCAGTACTGAACTCGCACTGAGAGTGAGTTACTATAACTGCTCTAACATGCAAGTTGTAGGCTCATGTAGATAGGACTAAACCACATTCAGTGATGTTTCAGACAATATTTAAGACTTTGAAAAATACACTTTACATTAAAAGACTTGTGTAGCTAGCCAGCAACCAGGTAAACACAATGTTTTGTTAAGGAAGCACACAAGGATGAAGCAGAAGCTAAAATCTAATCTCTTTCTGTCCTCATAGGGTTTGGGATTTTTAAAAATCTTTTTGGAGTACTGAATAGGTGGTTTCTTCTCTGTAATTTAGGCACGGTATTCAAGGTATTTTTGAAATGCTTTGCTGAAAAGGGCAGTGTGCTGAACAGTGTCTCAGTTTCCAGAGAGACAGCTGCACTACTACGACCATGCAAAGTGGCAATGTCAGCCCATCATCAGTTCTGATTGCTGCCTTACTGCAGACCAAGTCAGAGTCTCCTACGCTGTAGCACAGCACAAACTGTTCCACATATTCAGCAAGTCCTGCTCAGAAATAACAAGTCGGCACCTCACCAGTGATGGGGTTTGGAGACAAGAACTAACTACAGTAGCAAACTGTACTCCGTTCCTCAAATGTTTTCCAGCACTTCTTGATTTAGTTAAACATTAAACTGCCAGGGCAAGGATGAAAACAAACCAACAAACCTTACTGCAATCACACTACAACAAAAACTCTTCAATTCACTGTATTTATACATAACTTACTGAACTTGTACAACATAGGAAAACCCAGGAAACTTGACAACAGTTAAGTTTCCAGAATCTATTACAAACATAACCAGTTTAAGCAAATACACCCTTGAATTTTTACTACAAAACTTGTATTGTGCATAAAGAGCAACAAGTTCTTTGAAACAAAACTATAACTGGCAAAGCTTTTGTGTTCACTTATTTTAACAGCAGCACGGGTATTCAAAAGTAAAACCTGATAGCAAAAATAGCTGAACAACAAAACCAATGCAAAATGAATGCTATCCCTTTAGACAAATAAAGGACATATACTCAAAGTGAAAGAAAGTAGGTTTTGATCAGATATTAAGGAAAAAAATCTTTACTGTGAGGGTAATGAGGCATTTGAACAGGTTGCTTAGGGAAATAGTGGATGCCTCATGCCTGCAAGTGTTGAAGGCCAGGCTGAATGGAGATCTGAGAAACCTGGTCTAGTGAAAGATGTCACTATCCATGGCAAGGGAGTTGGAACTGGATGATCTTCCAACCCAGGCCACTCTATGATTCTATTTGGGGTGTGATTTTTTTGCCTTAGAGGGGCCAATAAAATCTGCAGAAGTAGTGAACCAAACTAAAAACCAGGAAACCAACCAGTAATTGTTGCGGGGTGGGGGGGAGGGCGGAATGAAACAAGAACAATTTTAAAAAAAAATCTTAAAAGGTAGAACACACAAAATTTTCCAAAAAACACCTTCTTACTTACTTTAGCAGTTTTGCAAGTGTAATGTAAAAACATCAGAAATAAAGTGCTTGCAATATATTAACAAAAATTAATACCCTTTTTATTTCTTTATTTCAAAAGATTTATTCTCCATGCTCAGAAGTTGTACACATCCCCAATCTTCCTAGGCTTTATGCAATACTAGCATAAAAAGCTAATGATGAAAATCTTCATCCAAAGATCTTGCCTGCTTCCTCCACAGAAAAAAAACCCACAAAATGGGCAATTGATGTCCTTCTCACACACACACACTCCAAAGGAAGGAAGCAGAGAACACACAACTCAAGCTTTCAGTCCAGCAGGCAGCAGATAGGGGAAGGTGAGTGCAGCAGGAGTGTGCTGCCTCCCATCTCGCTATGAGATGCTGTGTGCATGTTAATGACTGCCATAAAAATGTACTACCAGCAAGGAAGCCGAGCATAACTGCCTCCTCCCAGCTACAGAGTGGTGGCATTAGCTCAATGTCAGCTCACCCTGTCCCCTCATAGGTGCTTCTGTGAAAAGGCACATGAACTGAATAGCTGAGACCCAGAAGGGGAAGAATGCATTTGGGAAGGAAGGGACCCACACCCACTGGTTGCAGGACCAGGTCAAACTGCCTGCTGGTTGGTTTTTTGTTTCCTTTTCCTTTTGATTATGATAAACTGTTTTGGCTTTCCACTTAACAATTGCCATCAGTGAAGAAAAAACCCCACGCTGAACACAGCTATACATTTTGCCACATCAATTCATCATTGAAGGTACTAAAAGTGAAGAGGAGAACCAATATTTTCCAGCTCAGCATACCAGCTATTTGTTTCTGTAGGGCAAAACCTCCAACCAAATCACTATTTGTAATTCATTTGTCTGTTTAACATCACCAAGTTCAATGCAAAGATGACATTTTGAAAGGTTAGGGGGGAAGGGGGCCACAGAGAAGTGGAAATAGGTAATACCATGAATGTTTTCCTCGTCGTTTTTCTTTGACGCAGCAGTTGGTCCTGCACAGGCATGTAAGCACTATAATATTAGACACCTGGAATGTGAGGAATGTCTGATAACCATACCCTAGCACAGGGATAATTCCACAGCCATAAACAAATGATACGACCTTTGAGCCTTCCCCCGGAAAGCTCAAATGCAGTGACATTATGAAAAGGCTATTATGTGCAGTGTTGCTGTAGGTTATTTATATATACATGACCATACACTGTCGGTAGAGGGAAAACAGTGTCATCAACTGACAGCACTGTTAGGAAACTTAGCAATTAGGCTTAATTTAATTCCATAAACACCATGCTATTTTTCCAGTATTTTTAAGTGTTACCGATCCTACAATCTCTGTGTGCAAACTTGACTTTGAAATGTTTTCCTTTACCTATCTTGTACCCCATCGCTCTTCATTTTATATATTCACTAGCAGATATTCTTCTACAGTAGGAAGAGGTACTCTTAGGAATACTCAAGGTAAGAAAAGGAAAAAAAAAGACAAACCAAAATCAACCAAACCAAAACAAATCCAGTCAAGCATTGGCTTGTGAAATTCAAAACTGGTACAAACTCTGCCGTTGTTACCACATGCAAATAGGAGCAACACCTGTACCCAAAAGCTTACTGTCTGACAGAAGTATGATACAACAAACAACAGGTAAAAAATATCTATAGACTGGAATACTTTATTAGGAATTAATCAAAACAGATGCACTTATGATAGAGGATTAAAACATTTATTCTGTTCATTTCAATGATTTGTCAGCTTCGCTGTTGGCACAAAGTATCAAAAGCAGAGTTTATGGCATATTGTTAGGATTAAATTTAGGACACTTTTTTATTGTAATAATTAAATATGAGAAAGAGAAATATAATTCAAAGAAGAAACACAGTCAAAGCCCAGAAAATTATCATATTTAACATCAGCATTAAAAGATCTTCCTGATCTCTAACTTTTCCCCTTCCTCCTTTCTGTAATTTCATACACACACTAGTCCAAGTCATCCCACTACTCACCTCTTCAGCTACAGAAAATGATTTTGAAAATTTTGTTCTGTGAACTCCACTTCTCCGGCAAACAAACCCTTGCATTGTAAGGGACCTTTGGATTTATAGAGAGGATATTTAAAAACACTTCTTGCCTAACTGTGCTCCCACTGAAGTCAGCAGGAATGTACCAATTTAGCAGGAAACCTAAATCTGTGATAAGTACTTTCAAAAAGTACTATCCATCTGAACATCTCAGCTAACCTCACAAACATTCGACTTCAGCGTTGTGAAGCACTTCAGCCAAGTATACCAATCATACCAGAAGCAGGGAAGAGGGAACTTAAGTGCTCAAAGCCTCTATAATTTGGTTACAGACCTAAAAACTGCACCTAACGGGAGAGAGCACCCCACTCTGTTATTCTCCATACTGAGTTCTTCATGTCTCAACTCCAGCTTCTCATCCAACCATTTGTAAAAATCTTCAATGCATACTTCATTAAACATTCTGTGTTTTGCAGTACAATGCAGCTCCTGTTGCAAAAAGACTGAGCTACATCAGAGCTCGAATGGCACACACTCACTTGGCCAATCTCTGGTAAACTGTTTCCAGATGCCACAGAACAAATCTTTTAAAACTTTTCAACAGTTTTTTACATGGAAAATGAAAAAACACAGCACTGATTTTATAAAACTGCAAGCAGCATAACACTTGAGAAAAAGGACAAATACATATATATATTTGTATTTCAATATTAGTAAGAGGACATAAAGTCTGCCAACACTTGGTGCAAATGGTTCAAAGAGATCCCTCAATCTCAGCTGTTTCCACAGATGAGAGACTAGAAAAATCATTCTTGAGAGCAGAGTAATGGAAGTCAGGGGTTGACACATAGTAGTAAAACTGCACAAAACTGAACTAATGAGGAAGGGCTGTAGCAAATGTTTGCTTCATACAGACCTAACATTGAACTTAAAAGTGCAAGACAATGAAGTGTCAGGGTGCTGTAAGATTACAGCGATGTACAATTGTAATTATAAGAAGATTTCAGATATGTGTTCTAGCCTACATTTAGTCCCTCCCACTAATAATTTTAATATGAAGAACTCTAGTTTGTAATGCTTTTTATTAAACTGCCCTTCTTTGTATACTCCAAGATACTCAGAAAACAGTGTTCTATTTAACAAAATCAATGCAGAGTTCCTTCAGCATCTCTACTGTTTTTACCTTTTTTTATTAACAATATTAATTGACTTCAAGTTTTAGACCAAATTTATTCCCAGTGGCAGCAAGGTTTGAGGAATGGGAAATATGTAACAATTATCCAACAGGAAACTAGTTTTGCTGTTTCCTTCCCATACACCCACTGCCAGAAACTGCCTGAAAAAAAACAACCCCAAAACCTGTAATGGAAGCAGCAAATTTTCTAGCAGTTCCTAGCAGGAATACAGCACATATACAGTTTATTGAAGCATGGCCTACTCTTGGAAGGAAAACAAAATCAGCTTCTGCTTCTCATATCAAACTGACTAAACCCTTTTCAGATCAGCTATCCTTTTTGGTTCCCTTTTCCCAAGCCCTTATAACCCTTTCCTCTACCTCCAGTTGCTTGTCACACATTCCTCTTTACCAAGTGTGGTTGGCACAAAGTTGTTTAGAGCAGGGGAGACACTTCCAAGGCACTAATTTGCAAAGATTGCTGAGGAATTCTCTAAGACACTGTAAAAGAGAATCTGGAGTTTCCAGGTGAGCTAATGCTCTACTTACTAGACTTCAACAGAGCTGCCTACCTTTCCCAAACATGAAAATGCACTCCTCCTTCAGCTTTATGAGGAGTTTGCATCACTGACTTAAAAAGATTATTCTAAACAAGCTTAAATAATTACTTCAGCGAATACAGTACATATTAAAACCTCATCCTTATTTGTGGCTGCTAATAGCACAGAGTAAATTACCATTTCTTCAAATAAGCATACAAACATCAAAACAATATTCAAAATACACTTATGAGTAGGTAACAGCCATGTTTTCCGAGTCCTGTCTTCCAAGGTGAAAGCATATGTGAGAAGGGGAAAGAACTTGAGAATACCACAATGCACATGTACATATATTCTGCACATTTTCAAATTCAATTGCTTAAGCTAACAATCAAAACTCAAAATTAAAAAAGGAGGTAGGCTTTTTACAAAAATCTGTGAGGAGGTTTTTTAGCACTGTACTAGACTATGAGACATCAATTATTTTTGCCAACACCACTGAAGAAGTCATTCACCTCCCACGGATATATATCATGGATCTCTCTTTGAATCAGCTAAACATTTAGCAGAAGCCAAAATGCCAAACAGCTTGCTTACAAGTTATAAGGAAAATAAAACAAACCAGAAAACACCACCATACAATTCATATAAAACTGCTGTGTGATTACCTTTAAATATTGCATTCAGCTCTGGCAGCCCTTGTACTTCTGCACCACAACATGATGTTGAAAGTAAAACCACAGACCAACACACAGAGTGGGCAATGGCAATCAGGTGTAGAATGTACCACAAATGAACAGGTTAATGTCATGGTAGCTGCCCACAGAGTGGAAATACAAAACACATGTAAGGAACAGGCAGCACTTTCTTTGTTTCTCATGATACAAGAAACACATGCAGAAAGTACAGAAGAGCAGGCTCAAAACAAAGTTCTGCACAACACACAGTCATAGCTGGACCTCACTGCCACTGCATTTTGTTGATAACTCATAACTGCTTTCAAAAACAGATTTGACAAAAATTACAAAGAACAGATTCACAGTGACAGTAAATGTGATATTCCAGATACAACTATTTTCCTGTTGGAGTTCCTAATCTCAATTCACTCGTCTTCTAGCACATGCAGAAGAATGAATTAAATCTGCCATTTCTTCCTTTCCCAAGGCTGTTATAACTGCAAATTAGAATTGCAAAAAGACAGAAGCTGTGCCAGACACAGCACCTTGTCTTAAAATAAATTTTAAAAAAGGACTCTGACCACATAGAATCTGCTGACCTTTACATTAAGGATTAAAAAGACAACCAACCAACCAACACAGGTGATACTTTTCAAGATAGCTATTAAAATAGCAGCATTATTCTTTGGCAACAAAGAGGAACACATAATACACAAATCCTAAGAGTTAATATACAAAGATGAAAGTTAAGAGAATGTTTCCCAGGAGGAAAAAAAACCAAGAAAAAGAAGAAAAATACTTTGGTCTTGTGCACATACTTCAAACTGGACCTTATTAGAAAGTATTCTTAAAACTGTCTTACTTCAGAGAATATTGTGAGCATTGCAACTCATAAGCAAAAATATCCTTGTCCCTTTAGTGTATTCTTATTTAATAACCATTTAGTTATTGAACATTTTTATAATGAATCACTAGAGTTTTGCCTAACTTCTTTTTTTTCTTGTGTTGAATTATAGTCACAAAGTCTTTTAGAAGCATTTCTTCAAGCTGACATTTCTTAGACTTACATAAATCCCATTTCTGGCAAATAATATATGGTCAAAATTGAATTTCACTAATCATGGAAAGCTAACCTAGTGAAGAGACTACCAAGTTTGAGTTCCATCTTGAGTTGTAAGAAAGAAAAAAGAAATCATAGCTTGTCACTTTTGATTAAAAACACAGTCCAAATTCATCTGTCCTAGTTTTGCAACAGCAGCCTGAAAATCAGGCTTGACTTTCTTCAGACTAGTGGTCAACAGACTGTGTTCTACCTGGAAGCCAGTGTAAAGTGGGCTATTGGAGGGAGCTGTCCTGTTTAACGTCTGTGTTAATGACTTTGAAGAGGATCAGACTAGCATATGACACCATGCTGGGTGGGAACAATCAACACAGCCAAGACATGAACAACATTCAGATGGACTTAGGCTACAAGAATGGCCCAACAGGAACCTTCAGAGACTCAGCATCAACAAATGCAAAGTCCTGCATCCAGGAAGTGAATGCCCCTTACAGCAATAGAAGCTGGGACTGACCAGCTGAGGAGCAGCTCTGGGGCCTGGTGGGCAGTAAGCTGTCAGTGAACAAGTGCCCTGGCTGCAGAGAAGGCCACAGCCTACCCTATCAGCAAGAGTGTGGCCAATAGATCAAGAAAAGTGATTACCTCCTCTATTTTGCACTCATAAGACTGCATCTCAATTACTGCACCCAGTTCTGATCTTCCGTGGCAAGAAAAACATCAACAAACCTATCTGGTGAAAGTCCAGGGGAAAGCTGAAGCACTCAAGCACCAAGCTGAAATGAAGAGATTGAGGGACTGAGGGGTGTTCAGCCAGGAGAAGAGGCAGCTTCAGAGCAATGCAGCAGCAGCAGCCTGTCCCTACCTACAAGGAAGTTTTTGAGATGACTGTCAGGGTCTTTGCAAGGATTGACATGGTGTAAGGATGAGAGAGAAAAGACCTAAGTTGAAACAAGTTTAGGTTGAATATAATGAAAAAAAATTCACCATGAGGATAGGCAGGTGGTGGGACAAACCAAATGGACTAGTTGTACAAGAGCAACTCTGATCTCATGGTTGACTGCGCTTTTTACATGCAATTTTTAAATCTTTGTTACTGCCACACTTCTGAACCATATGCACATGCATAAACAGATGCGTGCTCACTCCTGCCTTGCCATTGTTTCTTGGAGCTTATAACTTCATCATTGTGTAACTTGAGTAGAGAAAAACAATTTTTGCCCCATCCTAATGCCACACCAAATACTGCAATTCCATTAACAATTTAAGTTGATGTAACCTGGCTGTCACAGTTCTGCTTTTCCTCCATGCTACATGTTCATACCTCTTCTCCGGCACTTACATGACTCCATAGTAAGTCAGTTCAAAGAAAAAAATTAGAAGGAGAAATAGAATTTTTAATTTTTTTTAACCAGTTTAGCTTCCCAACCAGGTCACTACAAGTAAAAACGCCAATACAAGAAACAGGGTGGAACCATTTGCAGTCTGAATTCAAATTGATGTGAATTGGTCATGAAACAACAGAGTTCCTAAAAGACACTGAAACCCTGGTTCTTGGTGGAGATTGCAGGCAGTGCTGCAACATACCAGATTCCACCTCCTCCTCCTACTTATGATTTAGCTATTAAAACCAGACAGATAGGACTAAGCAAGGACAATTGGAGAAAAGCTTACTTGCACTATAAAGTTTTCATGTGGTCAAAGTTAGAAGGCTGATTTTGGCAGGTTGAGGGGTTTTTGGACTAACAATGAATCTTAACTGGTTGCTGTTGGATTATGAAATGCAAATGCCTGAGCAATTAGGAAAATTTCTATTTATTCTAATACCCTGGCTACTTGAATTTCAAATTAGAATAATGTAAATCAGTTAATTGCCCAATCCTGCAAAGGATACAAAACTTCACAGAACCATCCAAGGAAATACCTA
Source organism: Rhipidura dahli (assembly GCA_013399225.1). Taxonomy (NCBI): domain Eukaryota; kingdom Metazoa; phylum Chordata; class Aves; order Passeriformes; family Rhipiduridae; genus Rhipidura; species Rhipidura dahli. The sequence goes on from VXAC01007672.1 coordinate 1,157,475, forward strand.
CACCAAAGTCAAAGGCAGCCTTGCCTTGGACAAGGCTAGAAGCAAACTTTGTATGTATTAAAAGTATGTTAATACTTTTAATTATATCACTTTTGTCATGTTTGCCAAAACAAGATCAAAAAAATATTTTGTCCTTCTCCAAGAGCCTTTATGTTAGCCATTTTGACTTTTTTTTAAATCCAAACTAGTTCCTTAATGAGGCACTTGTAAGGAGGGAGTTTAAAAACAATTTCAAATGACACAAAAAACTACAGTGCTGTCTCAAATACTGAGCACAGGCACTTTCATAGAAAAACAGCACCTAAGCACAAACAATTGATTTAATGGTAATCTCCCACATTGTACACATCTTTTGTACTGTAAGAAGCAAGCTGCCATATAAGCAATAATTCAATAAATTCAGCTGAACTAGGAAGCTGCAATTTCACAGACTTCTGGAATTTCTTAGACACAGTATTTTTAAATGAATACTTCATAAAAATCACTTTCAGTATTTTGTTAGATGTAAAGTTTTCATACAGTTTGAGTAATGAAAAAACCTCAGCATTAGCTCATACAGTGGAAATACAGTCACTCCTTGCCAAGATAACCATTACATCTCCATTTGCCATTTATTATTCTTTTAAACTGAATAGAGAAGATTGCTCTTAAGAGATAGTCCAGACACAAATCTCTACTATCCGATTACTTATGTACTCTCTTTCAATTACTCAGTGGAAGGCTCTTACTATCTCTCATAAATCAATCTACACCAGTTGCTTTTGTGAAAAATCTTTAACATAAATATTAATGCTACTATTTTTCCTGCAATTCTACATAATATCCTTAGGTTCCTTTAGGAAATTACTTCATGTATCATTCCAGCTTTTAAAATAAAATGTATCTACTTGGAGGCTAGGCTTCTGACTCTCATCCTATAAACATCAGTCAACTAAAACAATTTCCAAAAGTACTGAAAAGTTTGAAAGTAGGCACACTGTAATTAAATAGGAGTCAAACTTCTAATCTGTTGAAGATACCACTGGTTGTCTGCATGCATTTCAATGCTCTACAATATGCTATGTAAAGAAAACAAATACAAGGAAAATTAACATTCAGTCAGAATGTGTATGAGCATGGAGTTTGACTGTCACAAGAGGACAGATTTCCAAGCTTGTGACAGTCCATGCAATTCTTTTTACTAGCTTATCTGCAGGCACTCAACACGGCTAAAGTTCTAATTTAGAAAGTATGTGAAGAAGTTAGGGAAGAAAGAGAGGATCATGATTATTCACAGTCCAGTAAAAATCTGTTTTCTGAATTTTAGGCTCCAGGGATTCCCTAGTAAATTTAAGAGAAGAAGCTGGAATTTCCTGATCTGGAAGATATAACCTCGGGTGGGAAAGTATAATTCTCAAAAGAGCTTTCAAAGGTGGGCTTGGAATATTGCTGGACAGAATAATGATTGATTTAAATCAGCCATAAAAAGAGAGATCTGATCTTCTGTCAAGTCCTTGAAGAGTCAGAATTTAAACACCAGCACTACATGCTAGCTTAATGAAAACCCCATTCTTTTATATTTGGTTCAAAATATTTTTAACACACTTATGAGTTGATCAAATCATGCTTTGAGTTGTCAGTACAACAAACATCTCTTTCTGTGCCATGATAGGAAGAACTGAACTTTTGTAGGTAAAAACAGAAAGGAAGCAAGGCAGGGTTTGCAATAAAATAAAGCATTTGCATTCCTTCTTAAACACGATGTGCATAGCTCTTCACCGACTTTTTCAGTACATGGTAATTTCATTCTCTCCCAACCCAGCTTCTGTGTTTCATCAGTTTTTTCCCTTGAAGAAACAGTGGGCAAACTCTGCTCTTTACTAGAAGTCCAGGTGAAAGAGTCCATGTCTTGTCTTTTTTGCTGACTTCACTGCTTCATGTCAAAGATACAAAAAGGATTTCATTTTGCCCATCACATTTTCTCTCCTTCACCATACTGCTTTCTCTGCACTAAAGTCACTGTACGTCTATCATCTGAATTTGCAATAAACAGATTGTAACAAGGTCTCTGGTTTGGTTTACATAAACTTACATAAATAGCAACAAGAACTAGAGACCTCTACCAAACGGTACCAGAGCAGTCTACAGGTACCAGGGAGAAACAGTACTGATAATTTTTTAACACCACAGTATTTCAGTAATTATTAGCATTTCTATATCTACACATACACATTCTATCTCAGAGTGAATGCCGCTTTCAATAACCATTCATACCAGCAGACACAGATTCTATTTGGAATCCTAATAATTACCAAAAAAAGCCCACCCAAACCCAAACACCACCATATGTAACTTCTGATAATGACACCATATTCTTGGACAAGAACCTGCAGAGGAAATGCATGGCCTTGTGCAACAGAGACAAATAGTGTTATCTCCTGGTTTTTCCATGCCTAGATTATTCTTCCTGTTGTCCCTCTAAAGCCAGCTGCTGGGAGATACACAAGGAAGCAGCAGTGCTTGGTGACCCTCACTGGCAGCCAAAGAATTAGTCTGGTTGATGGAGCATGGCAATCCACTGTGCCAGCTGAAAAAAGCAGGCTATGTCATTTTTGATTCTTTCACGGGGCTTTGGGAAGACAAAATCTCTTCCTTTCACAAACCTGACTAGGAAGCTTAATTGATGTCCAAAGGGCCTTTACTGTACTGACATTCACTATGCTTAAGCTATAACCAAAGCCCTTTATAAATGGCCCAAATACTTATGAATGGCTGTAACCAAGAGTGTGCTGCAGAATGGATAACTGCAGGGACAGCAGGAATACAGGCAAGAAGATTCATGTGGCACGCTGCTCCTGTGATCCCCATGATAGGTAGAAAGGCTGCCAAGTCTGTCTGTCAGAAGAGCAAAGTGGGACAGAGTATTTTTTTGCAGAGCATGATTTGCAGTCACTAGGTGCAGGATGAGGTAGAGGGGTCAGGGAAATCCCTCGGCTGAGGTTAGGGGAAATGTTTGTAGCCTGCAAACTCCCCACTAACACAATACAAAGACTTAAACACCCCAACTGTGACCTTTATGTCTTTGTTTCCTTCTGTTTTGCTGTTGTGGCCCAAAAAGCAGAACTAACAAGAACCATCCAGTGCAAATCATGCTTCTGCCAGTCACTAAGAATCCTAGTTGTGTTGTTAAGCTGCCAGCAAGCTAAAATGTATTGAGGATTTCAGAGCATTGAAAAATGTTGCATTCTTCTGCTGCCATCACCCTTACCTACCTTTTATTTATTCCATACTATTCACACAGATGGAGTGATATATTTGAACAGGCTAAAACCTCCTCTTTTCATCACACTCCTATCTTCTGCTTATTCACTCATACTATTTTCTGAATGTAAGAGAAAAGATCAAATTCTAAGAACAGAGGGCACTCAGGACGTGGCAGCTGAAGCTGGGAACTGCAGTTGATGAAAATCTGAGAGGAATTTACCACAGATCACAGACAGTCCTTGTTTGGTTAAATGTTTCTAGTGACAGGCACTTCTCTCAATGCTATCTAGGGGACAATGATTACATTCCACAGGAATTTCTACAACATTGTTTCTTTTTGTTTATTTGTCTGCCCTCCCTCCCCGTCACCCCCCTCAAGTTTTTAAAAATGATCCATTTCCAAAGCTGAAAACTGGATTTTCCTGTTGCCTTGGGTTATGGCAGCTCAGGAAACAGAACTGGGATGCTCAGGTTGGGATGATCTGGGACCATCAGGAAGATGGTTTTTCAATAGCACCAAGCAATTCTAACTCAGGAAAGGGATTGGAATCTGACTTTTCCACATTCCTGACCACTACACTGGCTAACAAGCAATAAAGTATTCCCAGTTTTTATACTCCCAAAAGAGACTCTGACACAAATTTTTCATCAAAACAGAAGAATGGAATGTTTTACACAGACTTACCAATACTGTAACTTCTGGAAAAAAAATGTTTATTTAAACATTTTAACCAACATCAACTGTCAGTTTGTCTTCAGACATTCATATTTTCCCTTTTCTTCTGCCTGGCTTATTAGTGACAGCTCAATTAAATATCCACATAACACGCTACTGCGTTATTGATATTTTCAATAAACCATTAAAGCAGTTTTGCTTTTGTACACCACTGTTATGGATGTCACTTGGAGCTATTCCTATGACAAACGTATCTCTTATAAATTAAACAGTTTCTAGTCCACCAGCAGCTATTAGAATAATAATTATTCATTACATAATTTATGACTTCCAGTGAAAGAAGGATGCAAAATAAGCACAAACTATCATTTGTTAAAGAAGCATTTCTGCATTTCAACATCTTAGCTTGAAATGACATACTGTTTAAGACAAACAATAAATTAAGATAAACTTACTATTCTTCCAAAAATTGCAAGAATTTAAAAAACAAACAAAACATGTAGCACAAAAAAAGATTAGAAAATGCTAGGATCATCAAGAACCCCATGTAATTTAAAGGCAACTTCAAGATAGCCCTCAATCAAACCAAATATGTAGCCAGCAGGCCAATTCTTTCAAGTATTCATCCACAGGTAGTAATTTAAAAAACAATCACAGTGGTGAATAAAAGCTGTTATGATCTATGAAGTACAGCAAGGTGCCATTCAGGAGAGTTCTTTTCAATCATCCATCTCTCAAAGTGCCTTCTGGAACAAACTTTAAAATGCTGTCCCTTCCAAAGTCACATTTGAAGGAACAAGAAATAAAAATTGTAACAAAATGTTTCTAGTACATTTAGTAGTAACTTTAACATTATACTGCAAATAAGGTAGCTCATACAGAGGTATCTTTAATAAACCAATCATTAGATGTAATATATATTTTCCTCATCAAATTCCAAAATTCAAGTTATTGTAAGTACATGGTAACTCCAGGGTGTTGGAGATCTATATTGATATCAAACAGAGCAGAGTTGATTTTTAAAGTGACAAATAAATTTAATTTCTGTATTTTTGCTTGTAGAATTGATAGCTACAGCAAATTGAAGCTTGCAATCTTCTCAGACACTAGTGAAGTGAACAGTTGGACCAGTTGGTTGAGTTACTCTCATTATGCTGCTAGACAGCACTTAAAAACTCCAGCTACCCTCATAATTCCTGTTCCAATGCAGCACATTTTAGTCTCCTTGTTCCACAGCTACCTGAGCATCTAATCTGCCCTTTAAAGACACAGGTGTCTGGGATTAAGGACTTCATGTTGGGTACTTTGCTTGCATTTAAACAGGTTAGATCAACACTTCACCTTGCCAAAACCAGTATCTTTTTCCAAAATATGATGTCTAGTTAATTTGATGATCTAACACTGATAAAGCCACATTTACCCACATATGCCTGGTAAAAAAGGAGGGTAAGGAACATCTGGAGGTTGTCTGGTCCAACATATTGCCCAGTGCAGGACAATTCTGAAATCAGACCAGGGTTCTCTGAGTCATGCCCACAAGCATTCAGGGCAACCTATTCTAGTGTTTGCCCCACAAATCTCAAGCTACACTGACAATTTTCTTCTGATGAGGTAAATAATTGCAATGCCATTTGCAAATATTTTTAAAGCTCTTCTGGGATGCAGACTGTAATCTGGCCCATCAGTTTCAATATAATGAACAGTATTACTTCCATTTCCATGTTAAAACTCTGGTCTCTATTGGAAAAAAAAACCCCATCATTTGTCTGCTGTTACTTTAACATTTATATGGAAGACCAAAGTCAGTACTCATGTGATGCACATTTTATACCAAATTTATCCTTAGTCTCCACAACATTCAGGGATTGTGTTAAGATGATTAATCTTTTCAAAATAATAATCACTTTTACAAAAAGGGTGAACTGACTTTTCACTGATGCAGAAGTACTATAAGCTTTTGTTCTGCTGTGATCTTTAATGAGATCTTTTTCATCTTTGTTCGTGCTGCTTTTAAACCCTTCTACTCTGATTCACAACAAATTTGCACAAACAGATGTGTAGTATGACTGAAAAGGGTGTGTCAAACAGAAGCAACACATGGAAAGGGAAACACCTTCAGCCTTTAGTAGCACAAAATTTTATTCACAAAATTAAAACTTCGGAGTCTGTTAGGCTCACTTCCCTCTTTCATAAATTCATCTGTGTATCAGACCACCCAAACTGACAAGTGTCAGCCAAATACTGCCCCAATCAGATTATTTCATGAACCATTTTATTCTCTGAAAGAAACATATAAATGTTTTCACACGAAAATCAAATATATCTCATGTAAACAGGTAGAACTGAAATACAGTAATTCACTAATGTGTTTCTCTGAAATAGAACAGTAAACATGGATTTTGTAAAATTTTGTGTTTGCTTCTGTTGATTTAAAAAAATATTTGAAAATAAAGACTGTTATTCATCCTGTAGACTCTCTGCCCACTCTCCAGATATTAAGTTCTCTCAATAAGATATTAATATCTCCAGATATTGTCTTCCAACTTAATATCTGATTTCTATTACTGGGTATATTCTTAGGATATTTCTATAGCAGATCCAAAGGTCTTAACACTAAAGGAAAAAAAATTGTCCCTAAATTGCCTCACTTGGACATTGATGAATTTGTATACAGCAGCAGGAAGCTTATTTATGCTCCTTGATTTGCTCAGAATTCTATGACTTCAGCGTAGACATTCTTGAAAAGACAAAACATCACACAGTATAGGAATGGGCACTTTGAAAGATTTTACCGTCCCAATATTCCTTTTTACCTTCATCATCAAGTGATGTCAGGCTGATTCACAGCCAAAGGAGATATTCCAAGGAGAAACAGAGAGGTAATGTTCTTTGGGTACATCTCAGCTGGGAAACGCGTGGTTTCAGAGTGCTTCCAGCCTCCTGGGCTGCCAGATGCTATAATGAAGTGAAACTTGCTCAAGTACTGCTCCCATCTCTCAATGCTGACTTCTGGATCAGATGGTCAAAAAGAGACTTATGACCTGTTATGGTCAGGACTACAGTTCAGGTGACCATGGGACTAGATTTCCAAGGTATGTGCTCATACTTCTGACTAGATGCAACCGTTTTTAAGTCAGGACCCTTGAAGCTTCTTATCCATCAACATTTCTTAAAAGTATCCAATCATCTCATGTTTAAGTACTAAGTTATCATTTAATCAAAATACCTATCAGGACATCACCATCATCAAGGCCACATGAAACTTTTTATGGTGTCTGAATGTTACTGTGTTCATCATCTGTGCAACATCAGCTTTAAGCCTTTCTGCAAGTCTTAAACAGATGGGTACTTACCGCACCTAAGTAAAGAGAGGGCATTCAGGCAAAGTTATAATAGTGGCCATTTTACAAAACTTCAAATACGGTGTTACAAAACAGCCTTTTATGAGAGTTTATTCTCAAAACATCCGTTAGAAACCTATTGCCTCAGTAAGCAATGACCTAGTACCTCAGTAAGTTCTGCCACAAGAAGGGTTCTTTAAATACTGTCATCCCTCAACATCAGACATGTGCAGTGAAAGTGTTTCAAGAACTTCAGGCAGCTGGATGAAGCTGCTTAACTAAATAGGACACCAGCCAAATTCAGAATAAAATGAAAAATAATTAAATTTATTAAATTATTAATCACAAATATTGATTATAGGAACATTAATCCAGGGCATGTTTTTGAGTTTGCTTTGTTGTTAGTGCTGTTTCTTTTTTAAAAGACTCTTTAAACATTTTTTAAAATACTAGCCACACTAGGCACCACAACTTTGACCAGAAAGAAGATCCATTATAATTTTTCAGCAAAACCTAGCTGAAAAAACCCCCCAAAACCCGTGAAATGTCAAATTTAGGAGGTTCTAAGGGTTTTGCGTTAAAAATCCCTAACTGTTCTACATTTGTCCTCCAAGCTCATTTTCTTGCCAAAGTCTTGCCTGAAAAAATAAAGTTTTGATGTCTTTCATGTATGAGCCAACAGGCCAGCCAGGTCCTGAATGCAAATCAGCAACCTGCTGCAGCACAGAAGCCTGTGGCTCATTTTACATCATTGTAAGTCATGCTAGCAAGTGAGCCAGAACAACAATCATATAACCAAACAAGAAAAGGAAGAAGCAAAAACCAAAATCCATAACACCATAATAATTTCTTTTGCTATCAGCAGTTCATCCACCTTCTAGACCATAGCATCATTAATTTAGCTAGAAGATGCTTAACCAACAACCCCTTAGCAAACCTCAAACTTCAGTTCACTATCTTTCTCTCCAAGAGTAGATGTAAAATGAGAGCCTAGGGATTATCAATAACAGAGACAAAAAACCCCCCGAAAAAACACAAAAGGATATGTAGAATTCAGAAACTTTAACATAATATCTGTTTAATATGTACTAAGTAATACTGCATATTAAGCCTTACTTGCTGCAGTAGTAAACCACTGACCAGGCTAGCCTGACTAAAAGGCTTGTGGTATTTGTATACTTTCCTGCATCCCATAATATCTCTAGTCATTTAAACACTATTTCAGGAATGTCCTGTAGAGGCTTCAGACGATTACTCACATCCATAGCATTCTACTACTCACTAGAATGACTGTAAATGTGTTAGCAGCTCATTTCAAACATTGCAGTACCCACAACATGATAGAAAGAGGTCTTTATTCCTTGTCAGATTGCTGCCTTGAATTGCATTCTCTTATGTACCCCCATTTACTCCTCAATGCTTAAGACAAATATATTTTAAATATTTTATACTTCCATTCCAAATGATCCTTCCTCAGGCTGTAGCCCACTAAAGCACTCCCTCAGCCTGCCACTTCTGCATAAAACATAGCTGCAAACTGCAAAAGAATGTGGGAAATACGAAAATCTTTGACAAAACTCCTTCTGACCAGCAACACTATGACATGAAAACACAGAAGAAAATACATTGATTTCTGGGCTTTCTCCACATGTCTACATTTCAAAGCAATTAATTAATTAATCCACAAATTAAAGGGAACAGTGTAACTTACTTCAGAAGGGTGAAATTGGTGAAATTCAAGTCAGACCCTCAGAGATCACATTATCTGAGGACTAACCCATTTTCTTAATCTTATGCCAACCCTATGGACGTTCCAATGCCAGTTTTGTCACTTTGTCACTGTTCATTCTGGAATGTAATAGTAAATAGTTTTCTGCCTTAAACTCATACCATAAGTAATTTTGCAAACCTTTGTGAGAGAAGTCCATAGCACTCCAAACTAGAACTCATTTCCACTGAACGATTCCATCCCAACTAAAAAGGGGGGCTACGTGCAAGACATTGCATTTCACAGTAGAAGTCTCAAGTAACAAAAGACCCAAATTACCATTTGGGTCAGATCCTGCACACAATAAAATTTCCCATTACTGGGAATGTAACTAAAATAAAACTCAGAAAAAATACAGTCACAAATAACATTTGCAAGGTCATAATTTAGAATTTATCACAAATTGCTGTACAAGATGAGGACACGTTAAGACAGCACTAACAGAATGAACTGAAACAGACCTGATTTTCCTTTTCTGTAACATGTGACTACACTGAATATATATTGTATAGGTCTTGGGAATAGGGGGATCAGATTTGGATGGACAGTGGGCTTAAGTACACATGGGAGTACATTCCCAAGAGTACTGAAAGGCATAATTAAGTCTCATAGAGCCCTCAGGCAGACTCTCACTTCTGTCACAGTGTTAACAATAAATTAAGAACACAAGTAATATGTTAATACATTTCTACTGAGAAAATGCTTCCTATATGAAATTTGAGCTCCTAAACTTCTGAAATCTCCTGAGTTTCTCACATGATGTTTGCCATCTCTCTTCAAAAATAATTAAAAAATAAAAGTAGATTATTTTGTGCTCTACCAAGAAACAATCTATATATACAGAGATACCTCAAGCTGGCTATTCACAATACAACCCAGGACAGACAAAATGTCTTAAAATTTAAATCACATCACAAGTAACAACACATATAACAACAGAAGTACACCTGAGTGGTGGATAATCTGTGAAACAAAAATGTCACTTAGCTCACAAGGAAACTTTGTATCACAAGCATCTCTTATGAACCACCAAAGACTAAGTCAAAGAAGCTTCATAAGCAGTAGTGGCCACAGACTATTTCACAGACGCAAAGTGCATTACATATGCTACATGTTCCACTTTTCTCCTTGCCTTCCCAAAACTAAGAACATCTAAATATTCCCTCTCTAGTTCATTTCCCAGCTGTTTCAGCCTTACTGCACTATAAACCTTTCTCCATTGACAACTTGTCTCTGCTGTGTACTTTGAGGAACAGAAGCCAAAACCAGCAACGCCTTGGTCAGGCTCTGCAACACTCAGGCTACAGTCAGAATGGCTCACTGAATGTGAATCAAACCACAGGATGACACTGTAATCACTTGCTCAATAACAGCATTTAAAAATACAGTTAATTGGCTAATAACAGCAGTTTAAAACTCTACCACATAAATCTAAATCACATCTCTGCCTCTAAGGCAAACTGGTTTTTAACCAACAAATTTTGCACAAGGATACTTCAGAGTGGAATTAATAGTTCTCACACAGACATTTTGTTAACATTGGTGAAGAGGCAAAAAGTTGTAAGTCTGCAGAGAGGTGTTTCGCATGATGAAGAAAATGTCCATTAAGAATGAAGGGACCAGGCTTTGAATAAGAGTATTCCTTGTCAATCAGATCATCATGGCCTCCCATGAGACAGACATTTCTGGGCTACGCTGCAGTTTAACCATTGACAGTATCAGACAAAGGAAAAAAAAAATCCCACTGTTTCCCTATTGAGAATAAATAAATGTCTTTCCCTGACATTTTTCTGCAGTCCATCACAGTGAGCAATGTTAAAATGCCCACTTTTTTAGCCAAAGTAGGTCATATCTTCACTTCTGGAAGCATTAAGAGAACGACATAGCAAATGCCCTGCCCAGAAGTGTCCTAGAGAGCAACGGGCAGGAGAAACCAGAATTGTTCCTCCACAGTGTGATCCAAATGAAAACACTGACATGCAGCTATACGACAGGGGACACCTGTGCTTTGGTCAAACCCATCTTGACAAGATGCTACTGAGACATAGGCCTGCCACTTAGCAAAAAGGCAGGTGGCATTCATCATGCACTGTGCATATTTTCTGCCATATGGCATGATGTGCTTGTACACATTTTGCAGACTATCAAAAGTTCATCTGCCATATGATTAAAAACAGCCCCGTTCCCAGGCAGACATTCCCAGCTCCATAAGGGAGATAAGCTCTCATGAGCGAAGGGCCAGGCATTGAATCAGAGTAAGAATTCTTCACCAGCCAGATCTGTAAGCCTTAAAATGAGCTTATCTGGACAAGACTACAGTTTAACACTTGAAAGTAATTTAAAAAGGAACTATAGGTGTGTTAATAGTTATTCATTAACAAAAGGAGAAAGCTGCTAATATAAAAACAGAGTTTAGTTAAAATACAGATTCTTCTAGAGCCTTCCCCCTATACCAAAAGTAAAAAATATTGGTATTTCTAGACACTGAAAGCATGATTACCAGATCAATCAGCATATTATAGAAGGCATTCCTGTAGGTTGTTTTTTGTTTTTCAAATAAAGATTTAAGTTTTATTTCATTAATTGAGAAAAATAGCACAGACATATCAAAGCAGGTCCAACTTGAAATATTGTATTCCACACAGCATGAGTATACAGAAGATCAAGTTTGCTGTCCCAAGATAATGTATCTTTACATACCCACACAATTACTTTGAATACAATGTGTTCAGAGTTGATGAGATAAAGTTGCGTTTCTTCAAGTACTAACAGTATCCAAGTTCAAAGGACAGCATCTGATCTTGTTCTATAAGATGCAAATGATTGTTTCAGTTGACAGAATAAACTGACAGACTGCGTCTAGCCCACAAGTCCTAACCAACAAAAAAATTCCAAAAGCAAATTAGCTTTTTAAAAGTACACTTAATCAAACGGAGAAAGGAATCTCTCCCCCAGGAAGCTCTTTTAAAAACAAGAGTTGGAGATTGACTTCATCAGGTAGGAACTTCACCATCATTAATGGTTTTGCACAGAAAAAGTCGCTGGGAAGAGCAATAGTATTGATCGATACCCAGTATGTGCTATTTAAAAAGACCCAAACCCCACACCCACAATGCAAATCCCTTCAAATTACTCAAGAAACACAAAAGGAAAACCACAACTACTGTATAACTCCCCTTTTCAGCCACTAGCTGCTCCTTCCAAATGAAGGACAAGTCAATCTGTCCATACAGATGATGACCTCAAATGCATGAAGACAAATGGCTCCAGTTTGCTTCACACAATAAGACATTAAATATCTTAAATTACACCATCATTCTTGTGTGACACTTTGCACCAGAGCATAAAACAAATTTTATGAATAATTAGGAACAAAATGCATCAAAGTGGAAGAAGTTCTTATCTACATTCATAAACAGTAGCAATTAGCTAAGCATATTGTCAACAGCAGCACATTCCCAAAAATCAACTAATTCTGCAACCATGCAATGACAAAATTCTTCTTCAACACAAGCTTCACAGCAACAAACATTTTAAAGGTCAGTAAAAAACTCCGCAACATCATAAAGGTTTCTTGGTGACAGAAAACGTATTTAGGATCAGGACATCTGTGACAGTTTTACTACTGGCTCAGCCAGCAAAGATGAAACAAAGAATTGCACAAGAAAACAATGGAGACGCCCAACAAAAGAAATGGACCTAAGACAATAGTTCCATGGCAACTAGGATTGATCTGCATCTTGATTTCTACAGCACCATTCTCCCCTTTGGCTCCCAGCTCTGGACTTGCCTCCTGGCTCACACTGGCATTACTACCCAGTCAGCAACAGAACACACTGATTCTGCTGGAAAACAACCCTAAAAACACGGGGGTTCATTTTAGCCAAATCACTTTCTGGGGTCAGTTTTGGTGGCAGAAGGACATGTAAGCAGAACAATGACAGTCTGGACTCAGTAGGCTGCATTGTCCTGAAATACTTTTCTACTTCCCTTCCAGGTTGCTTAAATTTGTAAGAACTTAAACACCACAGCATAACAGTTGTGGAATCTTGGCATCCTTTCTATTCAAGCCTTTCTGAAAGTGTATCACCATGGAAATATTACTGTAAGTAAATATGTTTGTCCATTTTCAATCTTTTCTATTACTTCCAGGAGTAGTAGTCCAGTTTTTAGTCATCTGTGTGATATATGAATTGTTAAATCACAAATACCTATAACACTCTTTTAGGCAAAAAAAGAAAAAGGTAGCCAAAAAAAAGAAACCAAAACAAAACCCTTTTTACAAAATTCAACTTATCTCTTGATGTTACAAACATTACTAAGTGGAACTAGAGAAATCCTCTTATCTTATTAGAATAACCTTAAATCATGTTCAAAGCACAGAATTTTAACCAAACAGTTGAAGACTGGTTATTTAACAGGAAAAAAAAAATCAAGTACTCCCGATGCAATCTGTACAGATCTCTGCAGTTATAAATATTTTTTCATATTTGATACACACATTGACGCTTGTTATTTTCCTTCACACGTACAACTTCTCATTAAGTCTTCTGTTGTGCATGACAACTATTGTAACACTATATTGTAAGTCAAGATACGGTTTAATCAAAATAGCTCTGGTAGGCAAGTACTACAGACACAGGTCTGGATAAACCACAGCCTTTACCACTTGTCCCACTTCACACAGCAGGTCACAGTTCTTGGCTGTGACCAGCAGTACATTGCGCACATAAGCAAATACTCTGCAGCATTTCCTGACTTGTTAACTTCACATGCCCCAAGATGAAAGACACGGTGCAGCTCTATCACTCCCAGAGAAATAAAGAATAAAAGCTTTATCTTGGAGTTACCACAGCCATTTTCACTAATACTAAGATCAACAACACGGGGCCCTATGCAAATAACAGACTGGTTAAAAAACCCACATACAACCATCACTTTGCATTTTAACGCTGTCTGATGCTATCACAGCTATAGTGGCACTGCAATATTAGAATTCTACTTTGCACTGGATAAACAAATGAAGATGTCAGAACTTCAGACACAGCTAGTCTCTCATTGCAGGTTCAGTACCTGCATCATGGGTTTTATTTTGAATAAATATATAGATCAATTAAGTAAAAGCAGTCCTCAACCTGTCACTGAAATCAGAATGAGATACTAGACAGTTTCACAGGCAGCATGCACATTCCTGAGCAGACAAGGAGGCAGGAATAAATTATGTAGAATTGGGATAAAAACCAACAAATGATACGACAGACTGAAACAGGGAAGAAGAAGATATTTGGGGAAAAAATATTGCCCTATCTCACTAAAGGATTATTGCAAGCTGCACACCTTGGAGTGTCATCAAAGGATTCTTTACTAATTTTTCAAAAGAGCAAGTTGACCATTGCTTATCAAGGCTCGAATGTCATAAAGTATGTTGAAACAATCATTTAGGAGATCCACACCATCAAAAACGTAAAACCCTCGCTCCCTCCTCAGTTACTAGTAAACAAGGGAAGGAAAAATGATAAGAAGGGAATGAGAAATGATGTGAGAAACCAGTGATGGTTTGCCATTAAATTCATTCTTAGCAAGCAGCAGCCTAGAGAAAGGCCTTATCAGGTAGTTGCTGTAGTGGCAGCTTAAATCATCAGTGTTGAGGTTAGCACTTAAAACAGAATTAAGATCAATCCCTTTCAAACTGTAATAACTAACACTTATTATTTTACTCATCTGTCACAGCACAGCTTTCTTACATGCAAGAAAGAATCAATCCAAACGTATTTTTGAGTCTCTGATGATGCCTCTCACTATGTTATTCCATTTCAGCTTGCCTCTTATTTGCCACCTTTAATGAGCCCAGTGTCTTATATGACTCCAATTTCTGCTGTGACTGAAAGTCTTTTACCATGCACCCCTGAGCTACAGTATTGTCCAGGAAAGAGACAGGATGAAAGTGCCCCTGCTCAAATAACTTCAGCTTCAGTAGCTTCAGTCCTCAGAGTCTCTGCTGTTCACAAGACAAGAGAAAACAAGTTGCAGTGAGAAGGTAAGGAATAAACTGCCCTTCTTTTCTAAGGAAAAAGGGCAAGTGATATTTAATTGCTGAAACCCAGTAAATTTTCTAATTCAGACAAATCTAGCACAAGTTACAGAATCCAATGCTAAAAATTGTAGTGTTTTCACCTCCCCAAACGCCGAAAGCAGCAATGGAAACTGCATTCCCTATTCACAAAGCAAACTCTTCCACTATCTCTTAATTCAAAAAGTTCTCTGGTTTCTGCACATCCAATGCTTCTCAAACACTTTCTACAGTGAGCAAGTACTCTTGAAACATTTTAGCAGAAGTATACTATGAGCTATTTCAAATGTACAAATGTATTTTTTAAATATTCTAGTCCTCAGTGGAAAGTGAAGTGAGAATAGAAAGGATAGTTTTGATTTCATAGCATCTCATTCCTTACCACTGACAGGAGTGGGACAGGAGTGCAGATAAAGGTTTAAATGAAGATCACTTGCAGCTTCAGAATTTGTGATGTTGAACTCATTTTAGGGAAGCTATAAAAAAAATCATCTGTTTTGAGTCAATGGTGATCAGCAGTGTGCATTGGACTATTTATTATGTAGAAACCTGGTCATGAGAAACCCTGAATTTATGGTAAGAAAACCAAGCACCATCCAGCTGCTGAAAAAATCAGGTTACTGAGATTCCTATCTCTCATTTCACTCCTCCTGGGCGCATTATTCTGTTGGTTCCACTAAGGAATATAAACACATGAAGCCTACTTAAAATGTGTTGAATGACAGAGAAAAAGAAACATTTTCCTTTTCAAATTCCTGTGCCACCCCAAACCCCAATGAATTATCTGAAAAAAAACCCCAAAGCAATACACTCAGTATCCCAAGAACCTGAAAGAGTTTCAAGGGAACTTCAAAAAAAAGTATTCCTCCAACACTTTCTCCTCTTTTAATCTGCTTCACCCTCTTCAGTCCATAATTGTCTTTTAATATTATCATCAAGTAGTAGCAGGATACAACTGATATTTTGGGCTGTTTTCCTTCTTACAATAAGCCAGTTCCAGAAGAACTGTCATGACCAGCAAATTCCCAGTCTGCTGTAGCTTGAGGGAATCATGAACAAAGAAATCACATCTATATATTTAGTGAGTGAAAATGTTACTACAACTCTCACATTCTTGCCTTTATGCTTCTCTTTCTCATCACATATCTTAAAGTGCCCTCTCTTTTGGGCCACCAGCCTTCAAAACAAATCAGCACAGAACTTTAAGTGTTTGGACAGAAAAATCACTGCTGAACTGTGCAAAACATTGAAGACCCTTGAGCTTCCACAACACTTCTAAAACACAAGCTAAGTCACTACTGCCCTTGAAAGTGTGAGATTCTCTAACATCAGTGGGATTATGCAGATATATAAAGTAGGCAAAACTGAAAACTGAGTCCTAAGCTTGCAGCTGATGTAAGTTTTTTTCCCACGGCTGTACACAAGGCTATAATTATATTAACAGACCTGCACCATCCAAGCAGTAACTATCAGAACCGTCTAGAAAAGAACATGAGGAAAAAAATTTAAAAACCCCACAACCACAGTTTTCCACAAAGCTTTCAAATATGGCATTTTCAACTGTCCTCTTATTTCTAACTGTTAATACTTTAAACCAGTACCAAAGTTGTTCCTAACTGTGCTCAAATACACCCGGAAATTTACAAACATTTGGCTAATGTCTCGCAGCACTAGTCTTCAGTATTTGTATCTTCTATATCAAAGAGGATAAAAATTATTTTAGAACATCAAGCATGACTTTTCTATGTAATCATCCAGGGAATGCAGTGTAACATCAGAAGGAATACTGCCTGTAAAAAAGTATCTATTTTTCACTTGTTTTACCAATGAAATGATTTAGAAGCCTATGTACTATAATATTCCACAGGTACATCATGAAAACTTTATGATGTCTGTGAGAGAAATAAGTTGGGGGGAAAAAAAGTCCTAAAGTATCATCAGACAAGGCAACGTGTTTTCAGTCATTCTTTAGAATCCATTACCTTCATTTTGACAACTTAATGTAAGTTTTAGAAACAACATGAACCCAGATTTTATTGTATTGACAAACTTGGAAAATCACTTTTCAACTTTTCTGACAGCAAGCCCAAATTTCATCCTGTATGGTTTCCAAATGTATATTCTCTAAATACATGGAAGATAAAACTGAATCTAAAGCAAAATCATCACAAGACTTTCATTAATTTCTTATGTTTTCCAAAACAAGTCACCAATAGAGATACTGTAAATACAAATGCTTCAAGTTGCACATCAAATGGGCTTGTCAGTCTCTCTTCTGTGTAGGCAATTCAGCTTCACAGTTGAGCCATGTACACTAAAGCATGGATTCTCTTAAGCACCTAGGGCAAAATCCCTTTTCTTTGTTTTGCATGACTGACACAGGTTAACAATTATTTCAAACACTACTCTTCTGAAAAAGGTCTTTATAATCTGTAATGAGAACCAAGGAACTAAAGTCTCAGGGCTTGGTTTCCCTTTCACCTGTAAGATATTAATGAAACAATATTTATCCTGTCCCTATAGGATGGGAAACACTCAAGTGTTACATCACTGTCTATTCTGTTAATGAGAGTGAAGACTCAAAATTTACCATCAAATATGAATACTCTTGAACTTTTTTTCAGGACTGCAGAACGTAGTAAAAAATTAAATTATTAGTCTAATCATTGAGGCAGTATTACAACAAGTACACTCCATACCGCATTTTGCTTTACCTCAATCATACTATCTTCTATTCTGCTTTGAAAACACACATTTAAGGTCTAAAACTAAACAAAACTTCATATGCACTATTTCTAGAGACAGTAAAGCCAGAAGTTTTATACTACCTGCATTAAAAAAAAATAATCACCCAAGAATGCCAGGTGTAATAAATACCATTGTCCAGTATACCTTATCACCTCACTAATATTTACAAGGTAATTAACATGTTGTGAAGTACAGAGGAATTTAAGCATGAAGTTTGCCACTACTGGAATTTGCTGTTATAGCAAGTAAGACTGAGCAGTAGGCCTTACACAGCACATGATGCTCGTCAAACCTTCCCTCTGCAACTTGCAGCCAGCAAGCTTACTCACAACTACCTTTTCCTAAGTTCACCTGAGAAATATAAACCAAGGCCTTCATTTATAATTCAGTGCTCCTTGTTTCATAAATTTATAATGCATTTTAAAAGTTTGGGGGTTTTGTTGTTTTTTTTTTTTTTTTTTAATAAGACTGTCCTGCTTTAAATTGTAACATTGTATTTCATAATATGCACAAGGTTTTGGGGTTTAATTACATTTCAGCACCACTTCGGACAAAATATACGTTTTGCAATAGGTCTCTTGCGCGTCTGTGATCCAGCTATTATAAACAGTCATTGAAGCCGACCCACAGAGCCGGCATCCCCGTGCAGCCGGCAGACGTGCCCGGGGGACTCCGGGGCGAACAGCCTTCGCGCAGGGTACTTCCCTCGCTGAAGCACTTTCACGGGAGTTTTACAGAACTGAGCCCCGGGAGGGGCAGCAAACTCGCCGGGCTCCGGCTGGCGGGGGCTGAGCGGATTTGGACTTGCTGAGGCCTAGCGAGCACACGCGGCCTCCGGCAGCCCCGGCTCCTGCCCCGGCAGCCCCGCACACCGCTGCGGGCGGGCCGGGGCAGCGGGGGACACATGGCAGGGCCCGGCGCCCGGGATGCTCCGCCAGCCTCGAGGGGGGAGACGGCCCCGCTCCGCAGCGCCCCGGAGATACAGGGAGGGCGAGGAGCCAGCGCCTCCGGTTTGGGAGGGACTCGCAAACTTTGGTACCTGTAGGCAAGTCCCCAAATGCCAGCGACCCCCGGCCGCTCCGGGAGGAACTCTACAGGCTTCTCGCTCCCCGCCCCAACACCAACTCACGCCACGGGCTTAGAAACCAGGCTGTACCCGTACCGGTAGGAAGGAGGGCACGGTGTGCCCGGCTGCAAGCAGGGGCTTCTCCTGCCCCCTCCGCTCCCCGTCCCGAGAGGGGACCCTCCGGCGCGCCCCCCGCCCCGTCCTTCCGCGCCGGGGCTGCCCTGGCGGGGCCGCTCCGAGGCCACCCCCCGCCCGGGCCTCGCCGCCTCCCTGCCCGCGCACCACCTGTCCCGGGGGTCGATCCAGCTGGTCTGCTTGGTGTTGTGATCGATGTAGAAGACTTTGCCGTCGTAATCCCTTGCCTCCTCCCAGCCATCGGGTAAGGGAAGCTGCCCATTCCCCGCTTTCCTAGGCATGGTCGGGCAGCGGGGGTAGCTGCTCCATAGGGACAGAAAGAAAGACGGGAAGCGGGAAAAGCCCCGACGGCCGGGGAAGGGGCCGGGAGCGGGGGCTCGCGGGAACCCAGGGAAGCCCTGTGCCGCGGCCGGGTCTCAGTCCACCATGCCCGGGCTGCCGCCTCGCCCGCGCCGCGGCGGCGGGTCAGGGCTGCCGGCGGAGCCCAGCTGCTGTCTGGGCGCGGGGAGCCCGGCTGANTGACGGACACCGGCCCGGCCCATTCTTTGTCTGCGAACTTGCCGCAGCCCTGCGTCGGGTGGCGCAGGAGACTTTGTCGCCGGGCACGTCCTGGCCCTGGGAATGCGGGCAACGTGCCCCGGGGAAAAGCAGCTTTGCCACTGCCTCCATGCCCTGAGTTGGGGCGGTGTCGAGTTCCTTCTCCCAGCCGGGTTCAGGTCCGCCAACCTCCCTTTCACATCCTTGTGAACTCTAGCTAGTAAGGCTCAAGGGTCCCTGAAAAGGACCTTGATATTTGAAATACTTGAGTTCAAAATTTAAATGCAAATGGGAATCCCTCTTTAACCATGGAAATACCTAAACTTAGTGTCTTTGGTTTTGGTTTTGGATGTTTGTTTGGTTTGGGTTTTTTTAACAGAGGCACCAGTGAAGAATATGTGTACACCATCTGTGCCCGGGACTGTTATGGCCTGAAAAGCAAGCAGCTAAGTCGCATGAAGTATAGGAATCAGGTGTGAGTTACTGAGTGTTTATCTCTCCTTTGCCACAGGAGAAGAGTACCGCAGGCTGGTTGCCATGGTTCGGCTGATAGAAGGTAACTTAATGAGCTCTATTAATTTGCATGTGTATCTGATTCCCAAGATCTGGCACCAGAAGTAGAGCATCTATGGGGGAATATGACTCTTTAGTTTAGCGGCTAGGACCCCTAGGTAACTCAAGTCTCTGTTTCCTACAATGTTTTTTTTTTTTTTTTTTTTTCATTTAAAGTTTCTGGCTTTTAT